>CM030368.1:52011062-52511701 GCA_017893485.1 Hemerocallis citrina
GCTTCATTTCGACAACCTCCGAGCTCGACACCACCTTCATTGTCGCCGATCTCTTTCCGTCATCGAGCTCCAAAACCCCGAGCTCCGAGCCCACTGTGGAGCTCCACTCTGAGCTTTAACCGCCTCGTCGAGCCCCTCGCACGAGCTCCCTCGCACGAGCTCCCTCGCACGAGCTCTGCGAGCTCTACTCTCCACAGACGTTGACGACGAAGAAGGTGGGACACGAAGGAGGAAGACGAACGAAGTGGCCGAAGGTGGAAGTGGGCGGGAAAAGAAAGAAGAGGAAGTCCAGAAGAAGAAGAAAAAAAAAGTGGGGTTCGGAGCCTTGACTTGGTCAATGCTTCCGACGACTCGTGCCACCGACGTCAAAATGAGGAAAAAATGGTCTCCTCACGATACGCACTCTCTTGATCATGATCAACGCCTAGGATTGCGCCACATGTACAGGTATTTATTTATTTATTTATTTGAATTAATTATTTAAAAAAAAGAAAAAATTAATTAAAAATCGAAAAAATTAATTAAAAAATTCTGAAAATTAATCTTCATTCGGAAAATATTTTTAAATTCTGAACATAATAATTATTAAATTAGAATAATTAATTTAAATTTTCGATATTTAATTATTTAAATTCGAAAATTGAATAAAAATTCAAAAAAAAGATTAAAATTTGGAAAAAAATTCAGAAAAATCTGGAAAAATAACAAAAAATCCAGGAAAATCTGATATTATTTTTGGGCATTTTACAAGCTCAGAAAAACACTATTACACCTCGAGTAAGATCCAAACTCCTCCGAGAACTCCAATAAAATCTCGTACGCCATTAAAACAGTAAAACTACTCCTCAAAGAGTGTAGAACTCAGTCTCCAGGAGTGGGGGGCTCGTGATATGGCTAAAAATAGGATTAAATCGGGACCGTTCAAATCGGGCACAAACTTTAAAGCTTTTAGGGGTAAAATGGTAATTTCACCTACAAACGGTCTGAAATGAGAACTAGGTCTTTCTTCAAAGCCCAATAACCCATAAACGGATCTGTTGTAACACCCTGCAAAATTGAAAATGACAATTTTGCCCTTGTGTGTTATGCACGTGTGTTTTGTAACGTATTTTCACTACATATTTGGATTTCTGTCTGTTTATGCATTCCCAGTATTGATTTTATCCTATTTGAGTCAAATAAAATATAATATTTCAATCTCTGGTTTTTACATGCTTTTTACGTGTTTTCGATGCATGTATCGATTCCATATTTTTCTACTGCTACGTGTGATATTTCTGTGTCTCAATTATTTATTTTATTCATTTGAATTCATTTTATAAACGAAAATTTATTTTTCCCTATTTTTGATTAAAATGATTTTGTACGTGAAATGCATGTATTTTCTACATACGTAGTAATTACGTCGGGGAATATATAAAATTAATAAATATTTCTTATGTTGTTTTCGATTATATTTTAATAATTTTCCGTTGATAACGTCAAATTCCGTATTTTTGACATTTTACGTGCGACGCACGTGTTTGTTTCAATGCGCGTATTTGGGCATATTCTTTCTCGAAATGAATTTCATAAAATGTATACACATTTATTTTATTTGTACATGGAACATTATAAACAAATTTTTACTTAATAATATAGTACATGGTATCTAATATATAGTATATATGTATAAATGGTGATTATATGGTTATATGGTAAAAACAGATAGTGAATAAAATGGTGAAATGTATGAATAGTATGTGCATTGAGGTGGGGGCCCACGTTGATTTGAGAAACAATATAGTGTGGTTTCTTTGTGAAGTATCACGTCAAGATTGGAATGGGGGCCCACCGGAAAGAAAGAAACAACATAGTGCTGCTTTGACTTCGGTCAAGCCTCAGCTGACGTGACACTAGTGGGGGAGGCCCACTCACGTGCAATCCGCTGTGTACTTCTCCAGGGAAAGAGAGTGTAATAAGATTGGTTTTAAAGATAAGGGGTTGGGAGTTAAGTTTTTGAAGAGGTGGAGATGTGAAAGGTTGGGAGTTTGGGAGTTTGGGAGTTAGAGTATGTGGAGAGTTTGAGGGAGGAGTTGAGAAAATGAAGAGATGAGAATTTAATTGAATAATTTATTAAGTGGTAAATTTTGCAATACAGACCATAATCTAGAACTATAAATACAACCCTCTTCTTCTCATTCCACACACCAAAAACTAAACTAAAATAAGTGAAAGAAAAAGAAAGAGAGTAAGAGAGTTCTTGTGTTTGGAGAAGCTATTGCTAGGAGGAGCTCTCGCTAAGAGGAGAAGTCTTGCTAGGAGAAAAAGGAGTTGATTTGGAGCTAGAAGTGGAGTTCCATCTTTCTTTTCATTGTTCAAACTTCAATTAAGGTGTGTGTTCTCTTACTTTCCAGTTATATTGAACAATGCGTGCTACTAATAACAAATGAGAAATTTTGATTTTGTGTGTAGCATGAATAGTAGTGAGATATGCTATGTTAAGTAAATAAATTTATGTCATGTTAATTAGTAATGAGAAAAGAAATAATTGATTAGTTTCGTCATGAACTAATATGCATGAATAAATAGAAGATTGTATGAAAATGTTGGGAATACTCCTTTTGCTAAGCAAATAGAGTCTTGTAAAGTAAAGTTGATGTTATAGAACTCAATGGATGGTTATAAAAGTATAATATGCTATCCTTGACTAGAACGAATGAATGCAAATTTGTGTTGTTAATAAGAAGAAACAACATCAAAAGTCTGTTTTATATTTTTTCTAAAATATGATTTATAAATCAATGAGTTACTGTTATAAAGTAATCTCAGTTTATATAAATTTATTTCAGTCAAATAAAAGGTTTGATCAATTTGAGGGATCGAGTTTTTGTAAAGATAAAGGGATGACAGAATGTTAGAACAAAAACCATTGGGATGCCTATATGTAATTGGGCGCACTTGGCCTGTTGGCTGGGCGTTGCACTGGCTTCCTGGTCAGGTTGGGCTCGAAACCTGTGTTAAGCCCCAAACATTTTTTGTTGTGTTGCTTTCAAAACTATTTCAAACCTGAGATTCAATATAAGGGGTTTTCGAAGAGAGACTTAAACAACAAGTACAAATGGACTTATTGGTTGACGATGTTTGCTTGGGCGCTGGCTCTGTTGGCTCAGGTTCGAAACCCATGGCTGACATATATTTTTTGAGTGTTTTAATGCATTTAATGAAGTCCTAATGCATTTAAAAATTTGGAAAAACCCCTAGTGTTTATATAATGTGATGGAGAATTTATCAAAAATAGTTTTAAAGATTTCCAAGTATATTTTTAGAGATAAAAAGAGACATTGAGATAGAATGAGATATTGACTTCAAGAGTTAATTATTTTATTTTATAACCTTAGAAGAAAAGTAAAGTTTTGATGTGAGAATTAATTCTCTCGATGAAATTATGCATTTTATGTTGAATGAGAAATTCTTGATTGATAATGAGTTTTTAAATTAGATGAATTCATGAGTAGAATTATTGTTGGAAAGAATTGAAAATAAGTGAATCATAAATAGTACATTGATTAAGTTGTGAAATAAGTTGAAGTTGAGAATTAATTCTCTTGATGGGATCATGCATTTATGTTGAGTAAGAATTGCTTGAATTACTATATGTGTTTAAATTGATTAGATGAATTCATTGTTTGGAAAGAATTAAGAATGGATAAATGGATCATGAATTATGTCAAGATAAGACATTGATCTGCTTATGGATAAATTGAGATAAGAATACATTGAGTTTAAGGACATGTTTATTAAAGGATATGTATACCCATGGATTCTTGTACTTGAAATGGTTGTGATTTAGAGTCAGTGAGACCTCGGGTACCGACACTATTGAATTGAAAATGGTTGAGATATATTTGTGAGATATGGCCATGGAACTATCTCGTATTTTGTTGGTTAAGTCCGGAAGGAGGTAAAATTAATTCTAGGTTTGGAATTTATTCATGTCTTGAACTAAATAATTAGGCACATAAGTGAAGATGTAGTAAACCTGGGCAAACGTAAGTGAGGTGCTCTATATAGTCGACGGTGGATCTCCGTGGCTATAGACCCAGTTGATGGACTGAGGTTGCTCCGTGGGAGATGGACTTATATTTTTAAATCTGGGACTTAGCGTAGTCGGACAGATAGTTTTCCATACTCCAATGTATATACGTACACCGGGGCTAGAGGGTCACTTGCGGGATGATTCGCATAATATAATAGCTAGCGATGCTGGGATCTGTTATTATAGCCAGCGAGACTGAGATCCATATATGTGGAATGATCTAAATCTTGTCTTATTACTGGGTAGTTTTCATGGCGAGAGATCGAACCCTTTATTGTGGAGTACGTAGGTGCTTGCCCTCGGACCTATGTAGTATGAGATGCATAGAATCCGAACAAGTGTGTATTAGTGTCATCGTAGTATAAATTGTGTGCATTAGGCATTAAGGCATGACATACACTTACATGTTTAGCGTAGTCACAATTTAACACTTTATTGTTCATTTAATTTTTGTAATTTTGTTAAAGTAATGAGATCGTTATATGTACAACATAGAGAGGATAGCCGAGTATAACATTTTTGTCAGTTGTAAGTAACTGACGTGCCCACAGCTTGATATGCAGGTAATGGAATTTGCCATGAAGATGTTATGATGCAGTGATGATTGATATTGTTAAAATTGTACAAGTTGTATTTTGTTTCATTGTTGTATTTTTCTGTTGTGTAAACAAGTGTATTGAACTCTGATGTATTATTGAAAAAGTTTTAATTTCCTTGTAAAATTGTACGAAGTAAAATAAAGATCCTGTGAAATCTCGAATTCGGTTTTATTTGGAATTCGGGGCGTTACAGATGGTATCAGAGCAGGCTTCACAAGTAGTACAAATTTATAAGGAACGACACCTTAGAGTGGACATTAGAGTGTGAGTTTCAGCTTATAGAGATTTAAATGTAAGTGATTTACAATTGTGTTGCTATATAGGCTGATGTTTTCTTTCCCCTTTTTCTTTTGGATGGCTGGAGTCGTGAATGAAGTAGTTATTGACTTTCATTCATGATATTCTTCTCGTATACATTGATGTGAGATTGTATGCGAGCATGTTTTTCCTAGGTATCAGAGTGGCGTAGTGAAAGCGTGGTTGGTTGACCCTTCATTCATGATACATTACACATTTCTCTTTCAAATTATTTTTCGTGAATTTTATCATAATACTTTTCAATATTCAATATTTTCAAATAAATATTTTCTTATACTATTAATCACTTGAATATCTATTATTTTGTCTATCTTGCTCAGTCTTGATCCTTTGAATTTATTTTATCTGTCTTTCAAAGATTTGTTCTTCGTGTTTTTGTGTCAATTGTTATTACTTTTCGTATTATTGAAACTATTATTTTCTTCGATTATTATTTCTAGTATATTTCAAATTTTACTTATAAAATTGCTTATGTACATTCATTCTATATGATTTGATTTTGTGATACTATATTTTTTTCATTTCCTCATATTGTCTTATATATTTCAATATATTTTAATAAGATTGAAATTTTCTACCTATATAAATATGACCTTTCATTTTGTTTTATTGTCTACATTCGATACTACTGTTATTACATATTAATTGCTAATTTGTTCTGTTATAATCACTTTTGTCTACATTCGATACTATTGTTTTCCTAAAAAAACTCACAAATTCATCTGTTTGCTCCCACACCCGAAATCAACAGCAACAAAAATATTTAAAGAATGACCATTTTTTCTTTCCACACAAGGTCTTATAAATCTAAGGACCGGCCTTGGACGAAAAAGAATAATTAAAACTATATAAATTTAGTACAATATGAATATATGATCTAGATAATTAATTATGCACATAAACTATAATTTGAGAAAGAAATATAAATACATTTATGATATACCTGCAGTTGGCTATGTGTATACAGGGACATATAACGAAATAGAGTTTTTCTATTCTTCAATAATAATTAAATATCCTAAACGTATATAACCTCCTATTTGCAAGGCTTTAAACAAGTCCTAATTAGTCATACTAATAATTTACACGTGCAATGCACATTCTAATATTATTATTTTTTAAGTAAAGACTAACTTAGTTTGTTCTCGGACTTGAGACCTTTCTTTACCCATCCAAAATCCTTACAATACTCTTTACAAATTACCCTTAATTGCATTAAGTTTTTTTTTTAATATGAGTGAAACTTTTGTAAATAATTATGTCATAAATAAATTTAAACTTTGAGAGTATTATGGTAAGTGACAACAGTTGAATAAATTGATGGTTAATAAAAATTCCACTTAGAAATAAGTGGTTGTGATTAGATGGTTGTTTATCTACAAATTACAGTTAATCTATAAAACACAATCCCAACTCATGCATTATTGTATTTTTAGAGACTGGTTGAAATTTACCGTGCACCAAGTGCACGTGGCTTGGTGCACATGAATGTTGAATAATTTAACTATTCAAATTATCAAGTTAGATAGACAAAACATACTTATCATCTTAATAAGCAAACCATGAATTTCAAAATTACTCCAAAGACAAAAAGCTCATCAAAATCAGATGTCAAGTAAGTATTAATAACCTAAGTTTAATCAATTCTACCACAATTCCAATCAAAACAAAGCACAAATGGATCAAAATTCGTACAATATAAGAGAGAGCTATATCCATAATAGTTGAAATTTTCCATGCATAAGTGCACATGGCTTGGTGGACGTGCCATTTGAACATTTTAACAATGTTTTATTTTTTTAAAAGAAAATCAATCAAATGAATATATAGTATGATCGCTATATATTAATTATGTACACAAAGTACTTAAATTTTAATATGAAAGACTCTAATATTATATACATTCTTGAGTAAATACAAAATAACCTGTAAATAATTGTCTTATCTAAAATATAAAAGATATAAAAAACGATATTGAAAAAAAAATAACAAATTAGTAAATCCTAAACTTACATCAACATATTTTTCATAAGATCAGTCATTATTTTCCAAATAATACTCTAGTCCAGGTGTCATCAAAACTTAAGTTCTAGGAAATTATTCCATATTCCTCGCAAACAATAGTTGAAAGACCATGGTGGTAGTTCTATTAGGTTTAGGCATAAAAAGATCTAGTATATTATTTATAAAATACATGTTTTACAAATATCATTTATTTAAGAATATCTCCAAGAATCCATATTAAAGGTTCATGGATTGGTTAGAAAATCTAACTCATACAACCTATATTGTTTCTTTTTTGAGACATGAATTAAAGCAATCATGTTCTAATCACATTATGTTAGAGAAATTGGACCTGAGTGTACCAAGTGAATTTTTTGGAATTGATCTGCAACAGGAAGAAAGTGAGAAGTGGCTCGAGGCGTGGGTTGCACTTTCTTTAAGAAACTATTTGGCCGATTCTGGAGATGAATCGTTGATCACCAAACACTTCTCTCGGGATACAATGAGTTTCTGATTTACATTGCTGCCAAGACTCTAATCGCAGCATGTACCAACTTGCAGCAGCAATTAGCAAGACGAACAAAAAACCGCAGAAAATAAATTTTGAGAAAAGATTGAATGATAGATTTTTTTTCCCTTATCTTTTTCTTCCCAAAGATGATCTCTTCTTATAGCTTGTAACCAGGAAGCTATTAATCTGTATGCATTAATCAAAAAACGGCTATATAATGAATATCATTTAATTTTTGAAACAGCTATAACATAAAGTCTTTTTAAGTTTGAAACAGTTATATTATTAATAGAAAAAACGTTTTCAATTTTGACAGTTCAAAAAGGGGCCCGGTCATATATATATATATATATATATATATATATATATATATATATATATATATATATATATATATATATATATCATGTGGAATGTAGGAATTGAACCCCCAACCTCTTGTGAACTCAAAACTTTAACCATTGGGCCATGAGACAGTATTGTCAACAAGATGAGTATTTTGAATGTATACTCAATTCCAACACATTCAACTTTGAATTTTCATTATTAGTTAGTTATGTAACAAAAGAAAACCCTGCAAACATCATCCTGAATTTTTTTGCAAACAAAATTGAGCAATAAATGTAGGTTGTGATTTTTTTCATTAAAGACGTGTAAAAACTAAAGTTGCTTTTACAAAATTTATCCTAAAAGGCCCTTGAAAAAGACTTCCATTCACTTAAATTTCAATGACCAACTCATCATTCACTACTGTAAATAACTCATAGCATACATTCACCATTATCCATATGATTTCATCAACAAAATAATTGTTAGAGCATAATTTAGTGGTACTTTTTACCAAAACAATTACATAATAGATTAAGGTCTTACATCAAATAATATAAAAGAGATTCTAACATCTAAAAAGACTTCCATTCACTTAAATTTCGATAACCAACTCATCATTCACTACTCTAAATAACTCATAGCATACATTCACCATTATCCATATGATTTCATCAACAAAATAATTGTTAGAGCACAATTTAGTGGTACTTTTTACCAAAACAATTACATAATAGATTAAGGTCTTACATCAAATAATATAAAAGAGATTCTGACATCTGAAAAGACTTCCATTCACTTAAATTTCGATAACCAACTCATCATTCACTACTCTAAATAACTCATAGAATACATTCACCATTATCCATATGATTTCATCAACAAAATAATTGTTAGAGCACAATTTAGTGGTACTTTTTACCAAAACAATTACATAATGGATTAAGGTCTTACATCAAATAATATAAAAGAGATTCTGACATCTAAAAAGACTTCCATTCACTTAAACTTCGATAACCAACTCATCATTCACTACTCTAAATAACTCATAGAATACATTCACCATTATCCATATGATTTCATCAACAAAATAATTGTTAGAGCGCAATTTAGTAGTACTTTTTACCAAAAAAATTACATAATAGATTAAGGCCTTACATCAAGTAATAAAAGAGATTCGGACATCTCATTAATAAAGGTAATACTTGTATGGCCACAATCTACATTTAATACTTGTTTAGCAATTAGGAGCATCTATCCTTCATCTTTGCTTCCTTGATAATTTTGTTTGTATTTACACGCTCTTGCTGCAACAATAACTATGTATAAACATCCAGTCCCCGAGAAAACCATTAGGGCAAATTGATGTAATAAACTTCAAGATATCAATTTAGAGTATAGAAGAGTAAGATAAATGGAACTTCGTAGAATAGGTAAATAACCATGAGACACAAATTGAGTTGTCACTTGCAAATAACAAGAGCATTGAAGCCGCAGAGGAAAAATAATAATTAACATCCCTAATAAACAACAGAGAGAAAGACAAAGTAGAGTTTCAAAGTATTGCAATTACAACCTCTACATAGAGAGGGGGCCATGGAAACAGCAGTTTCTCTTTGAACAATTTCAACTAGAGATTGCCCTCTGGTCTTAAGTCAATATACATTGTTGTTGCAGTTGTCAATAGCTTCGAGGAATAATTTTTTGAAACTATAACAATCATAAGATCTCAGGAAGAACAAAATTAAGACATGATTGTTCATTTAATGACCAATTCTAATCTCTCAGATGATAATAAAATCAATATTATCAGGTTCAGTACTCCCCTCCTAAATTCCAACACATTCAATTAGACATCTTATCTCAAAATACATTCATTAAGCAAACTTATACATGAAAACTCTTGTTTATCCTAGATACATGAGACCTCCCTAATCTTTATAAATTACCCTTAGTGGTACAAACTTTTATTTTATATGAGTGACACGTTTGTAAATAATTATGTCGTAAATAAATTTGAACTTTGGAGGTATCATAGTAACTAACAACAATTGAGTAAATGAATGGTTAATATAACCACCACTTTAAAAAATGGTTGAGATTAGATTGGTGATTGTCTACAAATTATAGGTTGTCTACAAAAAACAACTCCAACTCTCTCATTATAGTATTAGAGATAATATATCAAATGAAAGACCCAGATTAAATCTGAAGATATAAAAAAAACAAGATGGACGGCTCAAATCTCATATGGACGTATGAACAAATTTATTCTTGCTTTTATAATTTTGGTTTAAAAAAATGCATATTTAGCAATGGAAATAATAATTACAGCAAAAACGCCACTATTGTTTATTGTCAAATTTACAAATAATGACACGTTTACCCTCATACTCAATGTTTTTCTCTTACTTTCATCACGTCTTCACTATGTACTAATCCTTAATGTTATTAGAATCATGAACAAAAATCAAAGCTCTAGAGTTAGCCTCTCCACTAAACCGGACTTATTCGTTTATTCAAACATGACCAACCTTGGTCTTTCCTTTAAATTTTCATTTCATTTATTTTAAAAATGCCGGGGGAGACTTAGCTACTCTTTGTTTCAATTTCAGTTCACATTTCTAAAATTGAGCGTTCCAGCTCATAAGTTCATATGTTGAGTTATCATACTCACGATATTTCTATTTCCCAATCATGATTTTCAAATCATTCAATAGTCCATAATGATACATTAAATTCAACTATTCATCATGTAACTCATGAAATATTATTTTCACATAAAAACCACATCACTAGTTATTCCATCAAGAATGAATATTTACATTCCATAATTTATCTCACTATTCTCCAATGAGAATAATTCACAACACTTCTCATAATTCATTTCTATTCGTATTTCTTTTCCAATATTCCATTTTAAACTTTTTGTATAACCCAACTTTATACAAATACAAGTGTAGGACTCATAGTTCTAAAACATACTCCATTTCATGCAAATAATCCTCAATTTATTTTTCATAAACTCCCCATATTTTTAAGAAAATAAATATATTTTTTCCACATTTTTTGATCACCAAAACATTCAAAAAATTATTTTTTTCCCCAAACTGCCGAACCAAGGATTCGAACCCAGCACCACAGAGAACACAGCCGAAGGCATAGGCCACTAGGCCGCTTGCGCCAGATGACATGAAGAAGGCTGAGAGCCATAAGAGCTCTCGGCTATAGCAATATTTATTTTTTTTTTCAAAAAATACAAAAGTTTGGTGCCAGCAGTATTCGAACCAGCAACCCATGAGAAGCCGCACGACACTTTAGCAACCAAAGGCATCCCGACCACTCGAGCTATAAGCTTGGGTTGTCATAGGTACAACTCAAAATTTATTTAAAACAACTCTCTCTGTGATTGAAATATATCGATGTTCATCAAATTTTTTACTTCAACTTGCTCTTACTAATAGACTGTAAAAATTCCAGATTACTCATTTACATCATGAATTATACTCCAGTATATGAAAATCATTTTTTTCTTAAACAATTAAACATACTTTCAATAATTAACACCTTTCTACCATACAATTTTATTAATTTGATATACTATCACTATTGCATTCTTTTTCGACATTATAATTCCACAAATCTCTACACTAATTTTCCGCCATTATTCATCTCATAAATATAATGACTGCATCTTAATTTAATCGTTACAACAACATAACCAAATTCCTAACTAGCACATAATGCGACATTATCAACTACTAATCTTTGTGCATAATTTCCATGCTACTAACGAAAGTTCATTTCCACAATTCATATCCATACTTATATTGCACCCAACTTAAGTTCTAATAGTAGAATCACACACAATTTGCATGTCAACAATTCAATCAATTATAGTTCATTTTTTCCAATTAATTGTGCATCCTTATAATCATTTTCATGCATCATTTTCCCAATTGAATCTAGCATGCATTCTTATTTAGAAATAGGAAAAATTTACCCACCTTATTGAAGAAAGTACACTAGTGATCTCCTAAACGAATATCCTTGCAACGAAATGCTTCTCCTCCTTGTACACGCGCGCACAAGCCTCCAACCCGAGCACACCAAACCGAGAGCTCCCTCCTTTGAATAGCCGGCCTCTCCTTCTTCGTGTTGCAAGCCCAACTCCCACACCAACTCAATCTTTTTAACTCACAAAAATACTACTATATAATGCAATTTAGACTATAGGTTTGTACGTAGAAAGTAATAGGCACAAAAATAACTAGCCATGGGAGGGGGTATTTATACTAAAATCTTGATGGAATGGATGGCTAAGATTAGAGTAGGAGTTAAGAACAAAGGGTGGAGAGTTAAGGAGGAGTTACATAAACTACCCATGATGAGTAACCACCACACCATGATCCCCATCCAAAATTTGAGTTTCCCTCCAAGAAGCAACCGGCCATGCTTGGAAAAAGTGCATATTGCACGTGTACGTGTAGTGCACGTGCATGCAACTAAGCTCAAAAATTATACATTTTATTTTATATAAAAATAAACTCTAGTTTGTATTCTACATTACAAGTTGCATTTTAAAATAAATTGACTCATGGGCTTTAGTTTATGGGCCAAAATAATTATTTTAAAAATGAATTACATTTTGGGCTTTTTAAAAGAAAAGACTTTTTAAAAGAAAGGGTTTTTCATCCATTTAAAAGAAGGCTTTTGTATAAATTAATTAAAAGCACATATTAAAATATCTTTACTCATCTTGAAGAAAATATTTATCAAAAATATTGCACGTGCACACTACGTGCAAATAAATATACTTTTTCATTAAATGAAAAATCAGGGCATTACAACCACACTCTTGTTTCCACTTTTCGGGAGACCTTCAATGAAATCCATTGACAAATCTTCTCATATCATGTTAGGGATCTGTAGGGGTTGAAGGAGACCTGCGGGAAGTATAGTTTCATTCTTATTCTGTTGGCAACTCAAGCATTCCCTTATCATACGCTTGACATCCCTACTAACTCCTTCCCAAGTGAATGCCCTTCTTATTCTGTGCAAGGTCTTATGGAAGCCCTAATGTCCCCCTTCATTAGAAGAATGGTGATCAAAGAAGATGGTCTTCCTCAACTCTGCAGTGGGACTTATTAAAATCCTTCCCTTATAGTACCATATGCCCCCTCCCCCCCCCCCCACATTCTTGTATAAATTGGAGTCTAGCTTCCCTTCTTGAACTTTCTCTTACACCCCAGTGAAGTAGGGATCTTGTCCACCATCCTTTTCACTTCTTCTAGCCATTGGGGAATCACAAAGGTCATCACATCGCAGTACTCTTGTACATCTCTTCTCCTTGATAAACCATCTGCAACTCCATTATCACTCCCCTTTTTATACTCTACATTGAAAGTTAAACCAAGTAACTTCCAGAGCCATTTCTCTTGGAATTCAGTGTTTATTCTTTGATCTAAAATGTATTTGATACTTTGTTGATCTGTTCGAATAGTGACGGTGTTACCAAGCAAATATTGGCGCCATTGTTTCACAACTTGTAGGATAGCCAGGACTTCTTTCTCATAGGTGGATAAAGCCAAATTCCTTCCCTTGAGACCCTTGCTCATGAAAGCTATCAGATGAGAATCTTGGAGAAGAACAGCACCTATACCTTGCTGGGATGCATCTGTGTCTACTACAAAGGGTTTGGAGAAGTCGGGGGCTTTGAGGACTAGGGTTGTAGTCATTGCATTTTTCAGTGCAACAAACGCAGTAGCAGCCTCAGTCGACCATTTAAAAGCATTCTTTTTCAGCAACTGAGTAAGAGGGTGAGCAATGCTTCCATAATCTTTGACGAATTTGCGATAGTAACTAGTTAACCCAAGGAATCCTCTTAATTCCTTCACCGTTCTTGGCTCTGGCCAAGTTTGTACCGCTTGAATTTTGCTTGAGTCGACTGATATCCCTTCCTCACTAATCACATGACCGAAATACTTCACAGTCATCTTGCCAAAATCATACTTGCTCATCTTCGCAACTAGTTTGTTAGCTCTCAATACTTCCAGAGCCAGTGTCAAGTGTGTGAAGTGACTCTCCCATGTAGAACTATAAACCAAAATGTCGTTGAAGAACACAAGAACAAATTTGCGCAAGTACTCCTTGAAGACTTCATTCATTAGACCTTGAAAAGTTGCTGGGGCATTGGTTAGGCCAAAAGGCATGACTATGAATTCAAAGTGGCTATGGTGTGTACGAAAAGCTGTTTTTGGAATGTCACTATCCTTCAGCCTTATCTGATGGTAACCTGACCTTAAATCGATCTTAGAGAAGTATCTTGCTCCATGTAGCTCATCCAATAGATCATCTATAAGAGGTATTGGGAATTTGGCTTTAATAGTTTGGTTGTTCAACGCACGATAATCCACACACAATCTCCAACTTCCATCCCCCTTCTTCACAAGTATGATGGGTGAAGCGTAGGGACTATTGCTTGGTCGAATCAGCCCAGAGGTGAGCATTTCTTCTATTTGCTTCTCAATCTCCTTGTAGTAGTGGGGTTGTTTATAAGGCTTGAGGCATACTGGTTTGGACCTTTCAACCATAGGAATCTGGTGATCTACAGCTCTGTGTGGAGGTAAGCTAATTTGATTAGAGAATACATCATTGAAGTCTGCTAGTATTTGCTGAAGGTTCTCTTCTTCCTTACTCATCTGGTCCATAGCAGACAACTGCATCTCCCCCTCAAAGACCTCTTCAACTTGAATTAGGAAGGCTTGGCAAGGATGGCTTCCCAACCTGATCAGCTCACTTACTTCCATACTCTGCAGTTGAGGGGTAATAATACCCTGCAACCTCTTCACTTGACCTCCCACAGCAAAATCCATTGTCATCTGTTTGAAATCCATTGTCATAGGGCCTAGAGTTCTCAGCCAATGAGCCCCCAATACCATTTGAGCAGGTCCTAAAGGGAGAAGCAACAATTCAGCTTGGAGATTTACACCTTGGACTACAAAACTCATATTGGTAACTTTGCCCTCACTGTACATGCATTCCCCATTAGCTACAGTTACCTTGTACCTGGGTTCTTTCATAATTGGCAAATTGGCCTTCTCTGCAGTCAATGGATCCAGATAGTTATGTGTCGAACCAGTTTCTATCAGTATATTTACTTTTCTGCCGTTAATCTTCCCTTTAACCCTCATGGTTTGAGGATACAACTGAGATCCCACAAGGGCATGGAGTGATATCTCTGGGTGAATGGAGGATAGAGGAGGTGTTTGGATGGTGGTTGAAGGTTGCATCATGTTGGGGGACATCCAGGTTACGAATGGATCGAGATCGCGCCATGAACGAGGGAAGACGGATTAGGTTACGAGAGGTTGAAGAAAGGAGAAGGGATTTAACAACTTTTTCATTGATTTCTTTAAAAGGAATTACAGCTCATATAAGAAGGGAGGCGGATGAAATGGTTACGCTAGACGACAAAACAAGAATTACGCACGTAGCGCACCTTTCCTTTACCGCCCTTTTACAATTAAAAGATTTGAAAAAATATGTGTACTCTATGTAAAAACCAGATACATACTGATACACCCAATTCCACACTTCCCCTTCCATACATACAACCCTTACGCCGCTCCGGTGGATTAACTGAGTTCCTGGTGCTGCTCTGGTGATGAATGGACCTCCATCGGATCTGTCATCACAACATCATAACTCAAAACAGGGTTGAATCCAGAAAACATGTTCAGTCGGAAATCAGTAAAATGAATTCTCAATCAAGAAAATCACATCAAAACCTCTCAAATAATTTCAGGAAAAATCTGGGGTATTCCCCTATAAGTCTAGAATCAGAATATAAAGTTTCATAATATTCCCGTAAAATTTGTTTAGTCATCAAAAATAAGAAAAAATCAAGAAACGACACTTCGGCAAATCTGGAATTTCCAACACTACTGTACGAAAACTGGAATATCTCGCAAGTCGTGAAACAAAATTCGAATCCGACAAAGGGAGATGAAAATAGAAAAAATACATTAACTTTCATATTTTACGAACATTTTTCATACAGTAAAAGGAATCATAGTGAAAATAAGGTTCTTTACAGAACATCGAGCAAAATACAGCAAGTATAGATTTCATAAGCGAGCATGAAACAACACATAAAACTCATAAATAAATTTCACCAAAATTCTGGGTAATCCCTAACTAGATAAAAAAAACATTGACCAAAGTTTTGGATCAAAATAATATAGGTAGCATAGTTCTTTAAAATGATTTGTCATCAAATTTACCGAAAAACAGAATCTGAACAAGATCGACACCTCTATAGTAAAACAGTCATAACTCAGTAATACGAAATCAAAATCAAGCAAAGTCAGAGGGGTTTGAAAATAGACGAAATTATCTAAAACTCATGTTTCATACCGAAATCAAAATATTAACTTTAACACAGTCCAAAACAGCAAACAAAACAGATCAGCGACCAAATACAGATTTTTCCCATAAAAGCAAAATCAACATAGATTCAAGAAAATTGATCCAAACACACCCAAACATGAAATCGAGTCTACCAAGTGTCCAAACATCATAAATTAGGGTTATTAACATATCTAAATCAAGCTTATCACATGATTCTCAACAAATATCCAAACTCTCACAAAAGTCTCACATACATGTTCAAATCAAGAACAGGTAAAATCTAGGTCAATTCATGTCAAGATTGTGTCATGAGGCAACTATGGTCAAGTTTTCACAATAGAGACAAAATCCATCAAGGAAAACACAAACAAGAGTCGTCTCTAGACCCAACTACACTATAGGTGAACTTTTTGACTTGTATCAAACAAATGAATTGGAGTACAAGTTACTTGCCTAAAAGACGACGAATCCAACCAAAAGAAAGAGAATAATGGGAACAGATTCCCGGTCACGAACTCAACAGCAACGAATCACGAATAAGATGATCACGAACAAGATCACAAATCCAAAGAACAAATAACCCACGAACACGATCGGACGGCTGAGATCAAAAGATCAAAAGATCAAGGCGATCGGATCAGATCGGACGAATCTGATCGAAGGTCAAGATCAAGATGTGATCAGTATCTTGATGATGAAGATGATGATCGGATCAGATCGACGATCGGATGGCCACCAATCAAAGTGATCAAAGAACTCCAAGATGACGATGAAGCAATCCGACGGTCCATAATCAAAGATGATAATCAAGATCCAACGAACGGCTCTCAATCAAGGGATCAAAACCAAGATGATGATGATCATGATGCGATCAGTGGCTCACAATCAACTAGATCAAACCACATATACCCAAACAGCCACTTCATGGTAAGGGGTGCACTGACTTGGCGACAACCGGCGGCGGCACGGCGAACGGGCAGAGTACGGCAGCCAGGGGACATGGCAACGGCATGCTGGGAGGCTAGCAGCGGTCAGGGGATACGACAGCAACAGGACAGGGCTGCCGGCACGATGGCTTGCTGGGCTGTGCTTGCTGCTTGCGGGGGTGCGCATGCGTGGCGTGCTGCGGCCTCGTGGCAACAGGAGGAGAGACAGGAAGAGGAAGGATGGGGAGGGAGACTGGTGAAGGTCAGAGGGTGCAGCAGTGTGACACTGCCGCAGGTGGCTGCAGATGGGGTGCAGTCGCGGCGCGGCGCGACTGGGGGGTTGCGAGGGTGACGCCGAGGGAGATGGGAGAGAGACGGATGGGGAGAGCAGGAGGGAAGGTGAAGCAGCGCAAGGTGTGAGGAAGGTGAAGAGGTGGAGTAGGTTGATGGGGATAGAATAGGGTAATAGGGTAGTTATTTAATAGGTATCGGTTTAAAGGAGTTTAATGGGTTTTAAAACGGGTTTTGGGTTTAATATCCAAAAGAATAGATAAAATAATCAATAGTAATTAATTAAATCAAGTATAACAATTAGTAATACAATAATAAATCAAATAGTATAAATTGAGTTAATACTCAAATACTAGCAAATACAATACGATTTTGTAATAATAATAATAATAATAATAATAATAATAATAATCATCATCATCGAAAACAAATAAAATTATCGATCAAAATAGATTTTAATAGGATATCGGATAGCACAATTTGACAAAAGAACTTGAAGACCGAAAAATAATTTGCGAAAATATTTAAATACAGAAAATACACAAAATACATTTTTGGGAAAACATGGGTTACAAAATTCAGAACAAAAACATATTAGGGTCGGCTGGGCTCAGTCCGACTCGGGCCAGGTGCATTTCCGTCACTCGCGGCCACCCTATGCTGTGCCCCCCAACGATCTTCCCCACCTTCGCCCACTCTTTCTCCATCAACTCACTGCGCTTCAGAGGTTTATTGTTTGGCTTAAAAAAGTTCCAGGCAGTTGGAATCCTCCAAGGCTTCTCGCTCCGGACTATGAAATACTTCTCCTTCCATCCTTTGATGGAGTTCGGATGGCCGTGCATCACCTTCTTGTGAGGTCGCGGCGAAAGATAGAAGATTCCCTCTGCATCATCTAATGAGCTCATCCCCAAGATAGCATGGAAGTACGTAAGCCTCAGCTTGATCCCCTTCTCCTGGCACTTCAAGATAAAGCAGACCAGATGTTTCCACGAATTGGGGCCGTACTGCATCGGGCTCAACTTCGCCCAGTTCAAAACCCTCTTGATGAAGGGGTGCAACGGTAGCCTAAGTCCCGAGATGAAGGCATCCTTGGGAAAAATGCAATAGCCCGGTGCAAGAGTGGTGGTCAGACGAATACCGGGGCTCAGAATCAGGAGTTCGAACTCCTTGGGGATAAAGTAGGACGCCCTCAGGATGTGCAGGTAGTCCGCCCTCAGGACACACGGGATACCGTCCATCCTGATCTTCACCCGACTCTCGTCCCCTGGCACGGAGGGGAGCGAAGCGAGATCGTTAACATCATCAGGATATATCCTAATCGACCCGGAATTTCTGAAGGTGACAGGGGCAAACTCAAACCCCGGTCCAGGGCCATATTTATCGGGCATGGGGGGGCTATCCGGATGGATCCACTTCCTCTTCCTCCTATGAGGACGAGGTTTCCTCTCCAGAGATGGGGTCGACAATGGTGGCAGAGGAGGGAGATCACCCTCGCCCTCAGCTACCCCTCATGCAGTACCTTCCCCCGCATCTCCTCAAGCATCGTCTCCCCTGGCACCCGGATCGGGCTTCCCCTGGTTCCTCTCAGAATCTTCCTCCTTATCCTCAACGACCCCCTCTCCCTCGGGGTCCTGCTCTTCTTCATCGCCCTCCTCTTCCTCCTCGTCCTCAACATCCCCCTCTCCTTCGGGGTCCTCCTCTTCCTCCTCGCCCTCGCTCTCATCCACAAGCTCCTTCCCTGGCCTACGGGATCTCAAAGGTTCACAACAAAAACTACCTCCTCCCCACCATTCGATCCTAGATCTGACATAACCTCCTCTTTAATTCCATAATCGTCCAGGGACCAAGACGTCGAAGGTGACACAGCTTCCTTCGCAAAACGGCCTGACGAGCTTGCCTAGGAGCCAGACTGAGAGCGCGACATTACGAATCAAAAGTACTAACCTGAAAATACTGCGTGAACGGAAAGATCACCGAAAAAAGGTCGTCGACGGTAGACGAGAAAAAACCCATGTTCTTGAAAGTTGGAAAACACAAGTGAGGAAAGGAAGGAGAGAAAGAGGGGGAAGGGGGGATTTATAACAGAGAAAGAGACTCCTCGAATTTTGCAAAAAAATCTAACCGTGCTAAGACCTGAGTCGCTTCGATTCACGCGCCTATGACGTCAGCATGGGGTGCAAAATTACCCCTTTACCCTCGGCGCTCTCAGCCGATACAAACGGCTTGGAGCGCATGGTCAGCCACTAGTGAGGACCCTAGGCTTTTCCAACAAGTCAGGGGGCTCGATGCTCGGATGGTACAGCGAGCCCCAAAATCCTCCTCTATTCGACAGGAGGCTCGATGCTCGAATGGTACCGCGGGCCCCAGAATCCTCAGACTTTTCCAACAAGTTAGGTGGCTCGACTCTCTGATGGTACCGCGAGCCCCAAAATCCTTAAACTTTTCTAACAAGTCAGGAGGCTCGACGCTCAGATGGTACTGCGAGCCCCAAAATCCTCCTCTATTCGACAGGAGGCTCGACTCTCGGATGGTACCGCGAGCCCCAAAATCCTCCTCTATTCGACAGGGGGCTCGACACTCGGATGGTACCGCGAGCCCTAAAATCCTCCTCTATTCGACAGGAGGCTCGACGCTCGGATGGTACCGCAAGCCCCAAAATCCTCCTCTATTCTACAGGAGGCTCGGTGCTCGGATGGCACCGTGAGCCCTAAATTTCTCCTCTATTCAACAGGAGGCTTGGCGCTCAGATGACACCGCAAGCACTAAATTTCTCCTCTATTCAACGTGAGACTCAGTGCTCGGATGGCACCGCAAGCCCCAAAATCCTCCTCTATTCAACCGGAGGCTCGACGCTCGGATGGTACCGCGAGCCCCAGAATCCTCAGACTTTTCCAACAAGTCAGGAGGCTCAACTCTCAGATGGTACCGCGAGCCTCAAAATCCTCAGACTTTTCCAACAATTCAGGAGGCTCGATGCTCGGATGGTACCGCGAGCCCCAAAATCCTCAGACTTTTCCAACAAGTCAAGAGGCTCGACGCTCGGATGGTACCGCGAGCCCCAAAATCCTCCTCTATTCGACAGGAGGCTCGACTCTCGGATGGTACCGCGAGCCCCAAAATCCTCCTCTATTCGACAGGGGGCTCGATGCTAGGATGGTACCACGAGCCCCAAAACCCTCATCTATTTGACAGGAGGCTCGACGCTCGGATGGTACCGCGAGCCCCAAAATCCTCCTCTATTCGACAAGAGGCTCGGCGCTCGGATGTCACCGCAAGCCCTCAATTTCTCCTCTATTCAACAAGAGGCTCGGCACTCGGATGGCACCGCGAGTCCTAAATTTCTCCTCTATTCAACGTGAGACTCGGTGCTCGGATGGCACCGCGAGCCCAAAAATTCTCCTCTTTTCAGTAGGAAGCTCGGCACTCGGATGGCACCGTGAGCCCCAATTTTTCCTCTACAGTGTGAGGCTTAGTGCTCGAATGGCACCGCAAGCCCTAAAATTCTCCTCTTTTCAGCAGGAGGCTCGGCGCTCCGATGGCACTGCGAGCCCTAAATTTCTCCTCTATTCAACAGGAGGCTCGGCGCTCGGATGGCACCACGAGCCCTAAATTTCTCCTCTATTCAGCGGGAGGCTTGGTGCTCGGATGGCACCGCGAGCCCCAAAATTCTCCTTTTTTCAGCATGAGACTCGGCACTCGGATGGCACCGCGGGTCTAAAAATTCTCCTCCTCTTCAGATCTCGATGTCCCCTTGCTTTTCCAACAAGTGATAGGGCTCGTCTACCGACCCTCGACGCTCGGAAAACCGAGCTCCGACTCCTCTGCACCCGGCACCCCTCGTGATTCCAAGAGGGGATCCCCTTCATCCTACCCCACTGACCTCTTTGAGAAGATACGGATCCCGTTCTTCGCTGTACACACCACTCCGCTCTTCCTACAGAGGCAAAAACCACTCCCACACGGCTGGATTATCCAGCCCTCCAGGAGTGGGGGGCTCCTGATATGGGTCAGATGATGTGGCCCCTCCTGGTCACAGGATCCCCTCAAAAAATCGTTCACCCTTGATCATCAGGTCTTCCAGGTCAGCCCTAAGCCTCATGGGCTTCTGCCACATCAGGCCCACGGGTAACCGGGTCCAGACCCAACCCAAACGGGTCCAAACCTGCTTTGCAATGCCTATAAATACCAGGCCTCCTCCCCCTTCAACAGGTAATCAATCCTTCCCCTTTCAAACCCTAGGTATTGTTACGCTTCTTCAGTGACTGACTAGATCGTCGGAGGGTCTGCCACCGGGACCAACCCCGGTGTTTCTAGACCGAGTGTAGGTACACGAGACCATTGGATCCGAGCCCCCAGATCCGAGCCGAGCATCCCATCTCCACCTCGCTCCTGCTTACTCCCGAGCCGTACCCTCGGCTGAGGATCGGGCGTACCATCCGTACCGAAGCTTCCGCAAAAATACAAATCGAGAAGAACTCACACCTGGTGCTGCCACCCCCCAAAAACAAACTGCATCAGTATGAATTTTTAATTTTGTTTCTGATCCTTACGACCCATGCCAAGCAAGTATTGAGCAACATGAATCTCAGGGAATGCTCCACCATCTCCAAAGTCCTCAGGTTTTCGTGGTACAAATTTCGTGCATTTTGAAATAAGGGGGAACCGGTTCGCCCTAACTGTAGGGGCTTTCACAGGGTTAGTTTCAGATGATGAGGAGAAGCATTCTTTAAACCAGGAGTCCCGCGAATGGTTGTAGAAGGATGACAAGGTGGACTTCGGGCGAGGGAGGAGGTCTTTGGGTGTTGCCATTGTTAATAAGTAACCTATTAACAAGAAAAGAAACTAATCAGCTTAATACATAAAAACTAAAAGATACAATGTTCCTCAATTTGATTCCAACCTTATTCTACTCGTAAACTGCAACGCAAGTTTTGCTGAACCAATATATCTATAAGCAATCGAACAACAAACGATTCTAATCAGAAAATGGGGGAAACACAACTCCTATATCAAGTTTAAGCTACACAATACAAAAATTCATAAAATCATCAATTTATGAGGCCCCCTTCAACTCACTAATCGTAATTCAAGATCAATAAATAAACAATGAATATGATTAATCAAGAAACTTTGGTGCAACTACGATCTTCACCTTTCTGCCCTGCCGCCGCCACAGTCGTTGACTTCGCATCCACGTCAGCAGGCCCCTCCGTCGCCCCTTCATAAGCTCCAACATCAAACTTCTCTTCCCTTCTCGAAGGTGAAGTATTACCTCTCATGGAGGCCATTACATTGTTCTATAGAGATCTAGAGAAATCCTAGGTTGTAGTCTTGGTCCAACACAGACTAATATACCTTGAAGAGCAAGCCACACGATAGGAGCTGTACTGAAGAAGAAACTGTGCTCAAATAGATCCACCAGATTTGACCCAAAACTTTTGTTGTGCCACTGTAGGTTGACTACTCCAAAGTGCAGTAAACTATTCCTAAAGTCGACTCATGCTCTGCCTGGTTGTAGTCAACTGCTATATTAGCAGTCGATTGTCACCTCCTACTCAGCCAGAAAACAACAACACTTCGTCTCCAATATTCGCTTCGAACTTCTTCTCGCTTCACCCAATTCTCTTCACATTGAACATATATAGTATGCATGACATAAACCCAATAATAATTACATAAATTGATGAAAGGACAGTTATGATCATTCATTTGATCTATATGAAAATAATATTTAGAACAACCTATTAACAATAAACCATTAATACTTTCGACAACCCAACAACTCGAAACCCGAAACTAACCTTAAGAGCGACCACAATCGTCCGATCCTAACCATTCAATCCACCATTTTCTTTATAAAACCCTAGAAATATCCCCTTCTTCTTCCTCAAAACTCTATATCATTCTCATCTCCTTCAATTTCCTTATTCTTCGCGTGCCAGATCCAAAGGTAACTCGACTTTATCTCACTTCTAAATCCTCTCCACGTATTAGAGTCTATGGTTTCTATTTGCCCGTTGCATCAAAATCCCAACTTGTTGCTTATTTGTTGTAATAAATTGATTATAATGTTATCTTTACATAGCGAATAAACTGCCTGAATTATAATATTATGAGCGCAATGACTGAATGAAAAAGGAGAAAAGAAAAGACATATGGCTGGAGTAGAAGAACATCGAAATAATGCCACTTATATGAAAGCTCTCGAAGAGAAACTGAGCATGAGTAAATGACATGTATTACACTATAATCTTAATCCAAAGGAGAGCACGAGTAAATGACATGTACATTCATGTAATAGTACATATTGCTATTAGAGATATTCCGCAATTGGGAAATGTATACTTGTACAAGCTTACCATGACAAAATCAAAATTAGAAAGCATGATAAAAGATGACAAGTTAACCTTCTTCAGTTGCATTGCTAGGGTTTTGCAAAATCGACATCAGAATTGGGGGAAACTCAAGAATCGACTCATTCATTGAAATCGAAATTAGAGTTAGAAAAGAAGAAGAGAAGGAGAATAATACCTGACTGACGTGTTGTATCAGGAAAATATAGGCAATGATTTCACCATCTAAACCTCGTCTTTATCAAGATACCCAACTTGAATCAACGGAAACCCATCCTTCTGTAACCCTAAAAAGGGGAGGGATTGGAGGTCGAGCTGGAGGGTGGGATTGGCGAATGGGCCGGCGAGGAGGTGCTTGATTTGGTAGATGGAGTTTTTGGGGTTCGACATGGTGGAGCAGGCGGCGGCGGTGTCGGCAAACCGCTGCTTGCTAGCGAAGAAGACGACGGAGGCAGTCGGACTCATCGTTGAGGACGTCGTCGATGTTGCGCTGGCGGGCGAAGAAACCGATGTCCTTGCCGACATCGAATCTGACACCGCTCATGGTCTGGATTTGGGGATTTCTTTTAAGGTTAGGGTTTCCGATTTGGGTCGGCTTCTTCTTTTTCTTGTTTCCTTTCTCCAAGGTTTTGGAGGATTTAATTTATTAGTAAATATAAATTTGAATGGCTGAGATTTAATCTAAAAATATTAAGTGTACTGTTCGGATCTGCTCTTGACAGATTTATTGTGGCTTTTATAATAGAAAATAGATTTATTGTCGCTTTTATAATAGAAAATAGATTTCCGATTTGGGCGTCGGCTTCTTCTTTTTCTTGTTTCCTTTCTCCAGGGTTTTGGAGGATTTAATTTATTAGTAAATATAAATTTGAATGGCTAAGATTTAATCTAAAATATAAAGTGTACGGTTCGGATCTACTCTTGACAGATTTATTGTATTTTGGAGGATTTAATTTATTAGTAAATATAAATTTGAATGGCTGAGATTTAATCTAAAAATATAGTGTATGGTTCGGATCTGCTCTTGACAGATTTATTGTGGCTTTTACAATAGAAAATAGATATACATGAATCTACACTATTCATCAATACAATGAGAATATCAAAGACACAGTAATAATCAAGAACTAAGTTTGTCTCCTCGTAGCGAAAAGTTGTCAAGCTAGTCCATGCATCATAATTGACACCTAGCCAGGTCAGTCCATCCCGCTGATCCAACGTGATCAACTTCTCCTAAACAACTTTCCATTGAGCTTCAATGCCCCACGACTACAAATATCACCATGGCTTTTCCCATCGAAGCCATACTTAATTTGAGAGAGAAAAAGATCGTAAAGATAAAGCGTGAAAGATAGGGGTTTTTTTCTTTCTTTTTGTTCTTTAATTTTTTGTGTGTGGTATATATAGAGAGGATTTAGTTCTGTTTAAATTGATTAAAAGATAGACATATATCAGAGAATTTGAGAACAATTAGGAATTCTAATCAAATACAAATTCTTAATTCTTAATTCTTAATTCTTAATTCTTAATTATATAATTATATTCATAAGTATAACTTGATGAGTTACTTTTTTAACAGGGAGTTTAATCTGAGAGGCATAATTTTGTTGGCATCATCTTTTCTTTTTAACTTTTTTGGTTTAATTTTGTAAATAATAAGTGATAAATAAATAAAATTTCCTTGTCATTATCTTTTTTTATTTTGGTCTTGTTTTTGGAGAGTGCTTTTGGATCTAAAAGCTCTTTTAATCTCAAATTAGGTGTTTAACAAATTTAATTAAAAGTGTGTTTAATTCAAACTAATTTTCCGTGGGGAGGAGACCACCAATGGTGGATCAAACTTCTCTCCCTCCCTCCCTCCTTCCTACCTTCCTTCCTTCCTCCTATCTTCAATCTGGAATAATGGAGCCTCCTATCTTCAATCTGGAATAATGGAGGAAGTCGAGGGAACATTACATTATCATGCCCCTCACATCCTTAATGGCAAAAGGCATGTGGGTTGGGAAATTTATATCAGTGGTTCGGTGATGACGGTAGCTCTATCGGGTATGTCATTACACGAGATGGGCATTGTTGTCAGGTTGTCGAAGTGGCACCTGTAGTCATTAGGTTATCGAAGTAGCACCTGTAAATCAAACCGCGGGGGGGGGGGGGGGGTGTTAAAAACTTAAAAAATGAGTAAAGGAAAGAGATAGAGTGAGAGAAAACAAACAGAGCAAGTACGCAAGACACAACGATATAACGTGGTTCGACCCCCAGGTCTACGTCCACACCACTTACTTGTAAGGATTTTCCGCCACAAGCGAACACTATACTTAAAACCCTGTATAGCGATTCTCGAAATTCAGGCCGAGGGTCATTTTACACCCACATGACTTCTATGAATAAGTCTCGTACACTCATTGAAGTGGAAGAAAGGAAAAAACAAGCAAGATCTATGTCGATGTTGACTAAGAAATAATAAAAGCTCACACACTCAGATCGTTGATTGAATAGTAAGTTCAGAAGAATAATAGTTGAAAGGGATGAGAAATACATAGTGAATTCACCTCTATTTATAGAGTGAAGAATTATATCTTTCCAAAAATGAATAGATATTCGTAAATAATCAATTCTAGATAAGTAAGGTTGACCGCTTTGTTGAGCAGTCGACTGTCCACCTTGAAGGCCGAGAGGTGGTCAGTCGATTGACTCAGTTTTGCACTATATTGTGTGGTCGACTGTGTGACAGTCGACCGACATATGTGTGGTCGACCGTTATTTTGCAGACCTGATACTTATTCGGTGAATTCACTTTGTTCTCCTTCCATAACTAATTATTCAATCAACGATTCTTTACATGGTATTTCCTAACATAAACAGAAATAGATATACAATCTTTGCGGGCATTCTTGAGGATTTAAAGCACATATTTTTTAGTTGAATTCTTTTCTATATTTGAGATCTTCTTTGATACTTTCCTCTTTTGCTTGATTTCAATTCTTTTTGGCCTTTTGTTTGAATTTAGATTTTCTATAAAACCTGTATATTTCAACTGAAGAAAATTAGTCTGAATAGTACGTTTTGTGCACACCAAACTTAGGGTCAACAATCCCCTCCTTTTGGTGTGAGCAAAACATACTTTAGAATTTAAAATCAAATACTCCCCCATAATTTAGTACTCGCCCTTAATTCATGCTCATAAGATTTAACCGTGTGTGTGCTTATGATGCATCATATATGCATAAAAATAAAACATGCAAGAAAACATGCACACAATATTAGTCACAAAATCATTTGCAAAATAGAGGATATATATATAAGCAATACTCCATTGCAAACGGGTCATGCAAACGGCGCCCATGGCCGTTGGATCAGATCGATCAAGATCCAGCGGCCATGATCGCCCCCGCCCATTGAATGAACCTAAATCGTTGTTCCTAGGTTGTTTGAAACAACGACCTTTTATAGCCTAGGTCATTGTTTGGAAACAACAGCCTAGTTTATAAAATGTCGTTGTTTCAGACAACTCGTTGAATGAACCTAGGTCGTTGTTCTAAACAACGGCCTAGGTTGTTTGAAACAACAGTCTTTTATAGCCTAGGCCATTGTTGGGAACAACGACCTAGGTTTGTACTTTTTATAACCTAGGCTGTTGTTTCCAAACAACGGTCTAGGTTCAAATTTGGGAGTGAGTAAGAGAGCGAATGAGACGAAAAGTTATTTGAGACAAAATTCTCAAATTATCCCTTACAACTTAAGTGAGATGGGGATAATGGGCGGGCCCGATCACGGCCATTGATTCGAGATGAACTTGATCAAATGTCCAGCAATGTCGTTTGCACGGGTCTGTGCAAACAGATCATTTGCAATGGAGCATTGCTTTATATATATATATATATATATATATATATATATATATATACTTACAAGAGGCATTTTATTTCAAGCAATAGAGTAGTCATAATATGACAATTTTGGTTCATACCATTGGAATCTACTTACATAATACCGTTCATCACGAAATACTTTAATATACAGAGATAACTCTACATGGTTTCATAGATTGAGATTCCTAATTAAAAATACATCGATCAACTATATTCATTGCAAAATATATCAAGTGACTAAATTCTAAGATCTTCTCCCCCTTTTAGTACACATCAAAAGGAGGCTACTCTTCGTTGTTGTCGTCGTCGTCATTTCCTCCATCTACGCCGGAATGTGAGAAAGGAGGAGGAACATGCTCCCAATCATCTGGATTTTGAATGAGCTCCGCGAGGCTTAGATAGTACACATAAACATTTGTTTGGTGCATCTCGAATTGGGCACTAGTCATAGGACCGGACGGATTCTCATGGCAACGAGAGGAGGATGAAGAAGCGGCTTGTTGGGCTTGGTGTTCTAGTAGGGCTTGACGGCGACGGGCCCGTTGAATGAACGAGATATTAATAACCATTTGGGAAGGAAGAATGGGCATATGATGCTTACTAAGGAGATAGTTTCCAACTGAGATACGGGAGTCAATAGCAAGATTGTGAATTAGAGAGCTAAAGGGAAGGCACGATGACGGGAAGCGGCAAAATTCATGGTGCGAATAATGAAGGTAGCAATATCAAATTTATACTCGCCCAAAATCATACAAATAATGAAGGATTGGTGACACAAAATTCTGTTTTGTCATTTCCTTTGGGCCAAATGTTTGCATTTACAACTTTGTTTAAAACACGGGCAACATCCGTGAAATCGGTGGGTTTAGGTCATGCAATGGCTAGGGAGCGAGATTAAGAATTAGAGATTTGACGGTGGTTTTGTCATGGCCCAGTTTGTACTCAAGAGAGTTAAAATCTAAAGAATAGGCATCAAAGGGGCCCTCGGGAATGCTGTAGCGGGTGCGGAGATACTCAAGTGTGATCTTGACCGATTTCCCAAGGATAATGAATGAGAGAGTAAGATCTGTATCTTGAAGGCCATCAAGGTTAGCATAAAATTGACGAGTTAGGGATTCGAAGTGGTAAGATACTCTTCCCACCCAAATTCACTAAGAATTTGAACAAGAACATTAAATTGGCCACCTAAAGATCCTAAATTTATTTCCCTACTGGGTACAACCGCACTATCAACAAGGGTATGATATTGAAGATCAATACATTGTTTCGAAAGGTAATTCCTTCTCTAGTAATGAGTTTAGAGGTAGAGGTAACAGTTTTCTTACCCTTTGATTGGTGAGAGGAATAAGGACCACCAGAAGCCATTGGAAAACAAGAGAGAGAAAGAAACTGCAGAGCTTTTGGACAGAAATCCATGAAAATCCGAGAGAGATTTGATGGATTTAGGAAAGGGGCTAGGGTTTTTATGGAGGAGAGGACAAAGACGGAGGGGTATAAATACTAAGTAAATGGGCCCCATATGTCATTGAGAGAAAGAAAGAAAGAAGTGAGGTTCAGATTTGTCGTGAGTTCGGTCGACCGGTTTATAGTACGGGCGACTGCAACTTAAATGAAGTGGAGAAACACTGCAAGTTATAGTGACAATGTGAGGGACGTTTGACTCGTCTAGCTATTGGCAAAGAAGAACCGGTAAGATGAGAAGACAGTATTGAGGACGGTCCACTGGTCCAAGTACTGTGAAAGAGGCAACTATAATATCAAACACAGTGTGGGGGATGGTCAACCGTACTTCGCTTGAGGCAATGGGTACAGGTTTGCCATTGACTGTGCAGTCGGCCGAAAGTGGTTCTGGAATAATTTTGGATAAAAAAATAAAAAATGTTCACAAGCTCATAAAAAATCAGGCAGAAATATCAATGACATTTAATTCCCCTTTTAAAAATGAAAACGTATTTCGTCTAATGGTTTTGTAAAAAAATCAGTCAATTGTAAATCTTTTGAAACATAATCAAGAACAATATGCTAACGAATTTCTATATGCTTTGTGCGGCTATGTTGATCAGAATTTTTAGTCATATGAACAATGCTAGTATTATCACATTTAATGGGGATATGATCAAGAAATACCTTATAGTCTTCTAGTGTATGTTTCATCCATAATACCTGTGCGGCTATATATTCGACTTCGGTGGTGGACAAAGTTACAAATTTTGTTTCTTAGATGCCCATGAAACGAGACAATTTTCCAAGAAGTGACAAGTGCCACTTGTGCTTTTTCTATTAGTTAGACTGCCTGCATAGTCAGCATCTGAATACCCTACAAGAGAAAATTTTCTATTTTTCAGGTACCAAAAACCCACATTTGGATTACCTTTAAGATATCGAATGATACGCTTAACTACAACCAAATGTGATTCTTAGACAAGATTGAAAATGAGCACATAAAGAAACACTAAACATTATACATGACGAGAAGCAGTAATATAAACTAAGCTACCAATCATACCATGATAAGTAGAAATATCAACATGGCTACCAGATTCATCTTTGGAGAGTTATCTAGTCCAAACTTTTTGACAAGTTCATTGGCATACTTAGATTGATTTATGAAGATATCATCTTTGCATTGTTGTACTTGGAGACCAAGGAAGTCGTTTAGTTCACCAATCATACTCAACTCAAATTCATCCTGTATTTGCTCAGAAAACTCTTTGCATAGATTTTCATTAGTAGAACCAAAGATAATACCCTCAACATAAATCTGAACAATCAAAATATCATTAGAGTGATGTTTGATAAATAGTGTGGTGTCTACTTTTCTTTTCAAAAACCTATGTGAATGAGAAACGAGCTTAGTCGCTCATACCAATCACGAGAAGCTTGCTTCAAACCATATAGCGCTTTATCAAGACGAATACATGATTTGGATGTGTTGGGTTGGTGAACCCTGGTGGTTGTTCAACATAAACTTCTTCGGAAATAAAATCATTAAAAAAACCACTTTTAACATCCATTTTAAAAAAAATAAAACCATGTAGGATGCAAAAGCTAGTAAAATATGAATCAAGAAAAAGGAAGGTCATTCCATTTCGACAAAAGAGCACTTCAAGCCGTGCAACAGGAGCAAAAGTTTCATTAAAATCAACAGCATCTTGTTGGTTATAACCTTGAGCAACAAGACGAACCTTATTTCTAACAATAGTACCATATTCGTCTAATTTGTTCCTAAACACCCATTTCGTTCCAAGAACAGTTCTACTACGAGGTCTATGTACAAATCTCCATACTTGATTTCTTTCAAATTGATTAAGTTCTTTTTTGCATAAGACCTCCTTAATGTTTTTAGATTCAAGTATGGATACGATGCGGAAAAACACATAAAATTATTTGCTTGAGTACGAGTGGTTACCCCCATTTTCATGTTGCTCTGTATTAATTATGAGGGATGACTAGCCATGATTATCCAAGCTAGGTATTTTTTGATGCTTTGAGCTTGAGTTGGTGTAGGTGTAGGATTGTGATCATCTTCCATTGGATCGAGTTGTGGGGATTCTTCCATCAAGTGTTCATGTGTACTTTGATTGGTCGGTTGATGTGATGAGGATTCGTGTGGATGAGTTGGGTTGATTTGAGAATCTTCTTGTGATTTGTTTGGCATGTGTACCTGACTCTTTTCTATTCAAATACATGTCTTATCATCATCAACAACATGTAATATTTCTCTTGCGAGAGGATTAGTCTCATCAAATATAACATCAATTGATTTTTGTATAGTACGTCTTCTCTTATTAAAAACACGATATGCTTTGCTACTTAGAGAATATCCTAAGAATACGCCTTCATCACTTTTAGGATCAAATTTGCCCAAGTTTTCTAAGGTATTTAAAATAAAGACTTTGCATCCAAATACACGAAAATTACTTAGGTTTGGAAGTTTTCCATATTATAGTTCAAAGACCGTTTTCTCAGTATTTTTTCTAATAATCACTTGGTTAATGGTATAACATGCTGTGTTGACAGCTTCTGCCCAAAAAGATTTGGGTAGATCATTTTCGCTAAGCATAGTGCGAGCCATTTTTTGAAGAGATCGATTTTTTCAGCTTAAGAGCGAGGAAAAAAAATCATGCTTTATTCCTTTTTCATCACAAAATGACGTGAAGAATTAATTTTGAAATTCCCCACCATGGTCACTACGAATAGTTACGATGGTAATGTTTTCATCATTTTCAACTCTACGACAGAATTGTTGAAAAATATAAAAAGTATCATCATTTTGTGATAAAAAATAACTCAAGTGAATCTACTGTAATCATCTACAATGACGAAGGCATGTCGTGCTCCTCCATTACTACGTATTCGTGATGGTCCAAAAAGATCCATGTGCAAAAGTTCAAGAGGTCTAGAGGTGGATACCACTTTCTTAGACTTGTGAGAACTTTTTGTTGGGGTAAATGGTGAAAAACACCCCTGATCTATGAGGCAAAAGCCTTCAACACCCAAAACTATCAGTCAAAGCGATAAACCCTCCAACTACGAATTGCAGTCAAAACCCATACGGAAACGCTAAAAACCTATGTAAAATGTCCAGATTGCCCCTTATAACACAATATTGATTTTAAAAAACCCAATTTTTTTCACTCTCTTTCCACCCCAATATCAACAGTCTGATCTCCACACCTCTCTTTCTCCCACCATCGACAGCCTCGAAACCCCTGACCACCACCACCACCATCACCACCACTGACCTCCACCACCATCGTCATTACCACCACCGACGACCTCAACCACTATCGTCATCACCACCACCGATCTCCACCACCATTGTCGTCACCACCACCGACCTCCACCACCATCGTCCTCACCACCATCAACCCCGATCTCCACCACCACCATCATCTTTGACTTCATCAAAATCAAAAAATCAAAATCCAAATTCCAAAATCCAAATCAAAACCCTATGGATTTGATGGGTTTAATAAGATGGTTTAATGGGTTTAATAAGAAGATTATGGTTCGATTGATTTTGATTTTGATTTGGATTATGACAGAGAGAGAAAGAGAGAGAAGAGAAACAGTGATTTTGGTTTTGGTTTGATATGAATTTTGGTTTTGGTTTGATTTGATTTGGATTATGATTTTGGTTTTGGTTTGATTTTGATTTTGATTTTGATGATGGATTGATGGATTTCGATTTTGATTTGTGTGAAAATTTTGGGGTTTTAAAGGATTTTTTAATGGCTTTCTTTCAGGTTTTTTAGGAAAAAGAGAAACAGAAAAAATAAGGACAATTTAGATATTTCACATGGTTTTCGTACGAGTTTTGTTTGTTTGTTTGTGGTTTTGACTACAATTCGTAGTTTTTTTTGTGGTGGTGGTTGGTTGGGGGGGGGGGGGGGGGATTATCACTTTGACCAATAGTTTAGGGGTTTAAAGGCTTTTGCCTCATAGATCAGGATTGTTTTTTGCCATTTATATTTTAGTTTGTTTACCGAATTGGCATGAGTCACAAGGCTTATCTTTTTCAAACTTAACTGTGGGAATTCCCTGAACAAGTTCTTTGTTGAATAATTTGTTGAGGTTATCCATTGATGTGTGTCCAAGCTGCAAATGTCATAGCCAGCCGTCTTCATTTCTAGCTACAAAGCATATTATATTTTCCTATACTAATTTATTAGAGTTGATAACATATACATTATTACAGCGATTAGCAAGAAGTAAACAAGAATTATTACTATCTAAAACAGTGCGTGCATTTTTTTCAAAAGTAACAATGTAACATTCATTACATATTTGACTGACACTAAGTAAATTATGTTTTAAACCACATATCAAAAGTACATCATCAACGGAGCAAGATGATCCAAAATTTATTTTACCTTTTCTAATAGTTTGACCAGTGCTATTATCTCTAAAGATGATGTCTTCCCATTTTCTCTTGATAGCGATGTAAAGTATTTATTATCCCCAACCATATGATTCGAGCATCCACTATCTAGGTACCACCAATCTTTAGGTTTGACGCATTGATGCACCTACAGTAAGATTAATAGGTGTAACTTTGGGTGCCCAGGTTTGTATTGTTCCTGCAAGTGTATTCTTCTTCACCCAAACAAAATTAGTATTCTTTTTTAACATGCAATTATAAGAAGTGTGTCCTAATTTGCAACAATAATGACAGGTAATTCTATTATGTCTTGGATTATACACATTTGATTAGCTATGGTTTGGTTTATATTTATTTAGGTGGATATGCATGTGTGTATGACAAGAGTACTTAGTAGTTTGTGTTGGAAAATAATCTGTGGGCTCACATATGTAACTAAATGTATAATTGTTATTCTAAAGTTTAACCCAAATTAAAGTGATCTAACCAAGATTAAGTGATGAGTTAAAAGCATATAATAATAAAGTGTGATATATTACGTGTAGAAACCAGAAAGTGAATTTTTAAATTTGTGATGGGGAAAACTGGAAATGACTAATTATCTATTAGGGTTTTGGTCCCCTATATATACGTATCATTCTATTCTATCTGTCATCCCATTAACAGAAGAAAAGAGAGACTTTCTCTCATAGAGATACGTGTCATATAGGAAGTTCCAAATTCTCTGTACAATCTCCATCAATTGCTTTAGGTTAGTACTTCCGCTTTTATATTCTTCTTCTTTTGATTTAGCAAAGGATCTGTGGAATCATGATATAGGATGACATCAATGTTTTATGCATGTTTTATGCATGTTTCTTATATATATACATATATATATATATATATATATATATATATATATATATATATAATTCCATCAATTGGTCTTAGAGAAATCTTTGCTGAATTAATTGAAGAACTGATGATTTTGTTTAAGAAATTTAGGGTTTCTTTTTTTACCTTCCTTTCTTGGTATTTGATTTTACTGTTTAAGAAATTCAATTGATGAATTTAATTGATAGAAGTAATTGGATCAATTTCATACAAATCTAAAAAATTATAAATTAAAAAAAAATCGTAAGTACTGATTTAAAATATGGTTTTGGATTTTGATAAACTTTTTTTAGATATGTATAATTAATAGAGTTTGCCCATAGAGATTTGTATGAGGTAGTTGTGCTTGAACTAATTGTTGAGGAGGGGCCCACCCGGTTGATGGCAGCTTAGCTGCTGTTTGCGCTGCCGTCAGCCACGTGGCTAACGTGGCAGGGGGTGGGACCCCGAGTGGGTGTTGCCTTGCCTGCTGTGTTGCCACATGGGCAGTGGGGCCGCATATGGGGCCTGCCGCCCAGGAGAAAGAAAAAAGGGTTTTCGCTGTGTGCCTGCCACGTGTGTGGTAGGTGGTGGGGACCACCCGGCTTTTGGGCTTCAGCTGTTGCTCTCGTGAGAAGTCTCGGGGAGTGGGATTTATTTGTTTTTTCTGTTATCTTTTTTTTTGGATTAACAGTAGAGTTATCTACAAACAGAAGCATATGAGATTAACTAATTTTGTTTTCTGTTATCAATTTCTGTTAATATTTTGTTTAAACCTACTAATTTTGATTATCAAAATAGTAAAGATATTTTCCTATAATCGGATAAATAAAAATCAATTTGACATTATCAAGATATTAACAATTTTTTTTAATAAAACAATTAAATTCACATTTTGGTTTTGGATTTTCTTATGAATGTCTAATATTTTAAATAGATTAATTAAAACAGAATGTTGCCAAAGTGACATCTTTTGTGTAGATTAATCTCTACTACTATAATGGGAGAAGGGGTTAGTGTAATTTGTCCTTCTACCAACCCGTGCAGCGCACGTGTTGGGTTGTGGACTAACTTTGGTAAATATTTTCGGCAGTGGACCAGTTTGGTAAATATTTCCGAAAGTGGATCATTTTGGAAATTATTTTCTTTTTACCCTTTTCATTATCCCTTCAATGGACTAACTTTGGTAAATATTTTCGACAGTGGATCAGTTTGGTAAATATTTCCAAAAGTGGATCAGTTTGGAAATTATTTTCTTTTTACCATTTTCATTATCCCTTCAATTTTTTCCACGTGCACGTGTGCACGTGTATAATACTAGTTTATTTAAATTATAAAGATGATTGTGTGTTTGTAATTCATGCATTCATTAACTGACCCAAAGGTAAGTTGATATTTTGCCGAATTTCATACACATCTGCGGTGATAAATATGTGACAATTATAAGGTATTCCATGTGAACAATATGTCAGTCCAAAGAAAGACTTATTATTTAACATGATTTATTGTCAATATTTGATTGCTACAACAAGAGTACCGCTTACAGTTAATGTTACTGTCCAAAGACTTTATATTAATATTGTGCCTGGTATCGTGAGATGGGATTAACAATTATTTGAATTTATTGTTTTATATGGATTCTTATGTGAGCTCATTTTTTATTATTATTTTTTATATTCAGCTTGCTTATCTTTTTCTGCCTCAAGAAATGCTAATATCAACTCTATTCTTATGCTTGATGGGACCAATTTCAAGGATTAGAAAGGGACCTTACTTATAACTTTTGGCTGTATGGAATTACACCATGCATTAAGGGAAGAACAACCTCCACCTCTCACTGTGGAAAGCACTCCTGATGATAAAAGGGATTTTGAGAGGTGGGATCGTTCAAATCGCACGAGTTTAATGATTATGAAACACAGCATTCCAGAAGCCTTTAGGGGCACAGAATCCGATGAGATTAATAAGGCCAAGGATTTCCTCGAACAAATTGAGAAACGTTTTGCCAAAAATGATAAGGTTGAAATGACTACACTTCTGATTTCTTTAATGTCTATGATGTATAAGGGTCGAGGAAATGTAAGGGAGTACATTATGGAGATGTACCATATTGTTTCTAGACTTAAGGCACTTTAGCTTGAGTTTCCTGAGGAATTGCTTGTGCTTATGGTTTTAGTATCGCTTCCTGCACAGTTCAATCAATTCAAGATCTATTACAACTGTCAAAAGAAAAAAATGGATTCTAAATGAGCTCATTTCTCACTGTATGCAAGAGGAAGAAAGGTTGAAACAAGATAAGACTGAAAGTGCTCACTTGGCCAATGCCTCTAAGGATAAGGGCAAGAAAAGGAAATCTGAGAATGAAAAAGCTAAGCATCCAGCTCAAAAGAAACAATAGAAGAATACAGAGAGTTGTTTCTTTTGTAACAAGTCTAGACATGTGAAGAAGGAATGTACCAAATATCACGCATTGTGTACAAAGAAAGGTATGTTTCTTACTCTGGTCTATTCTGAGGTTAATTTATCTTCAGTACCTAGAAATACTTGGTAGATAGATTCTGGTGCTACTACTCACATAAGTGTTTCTAAGCATGGTTGTCTGAGCTGCCGAAAGCCAAATGATGGTGAAAGACACATCTTCGTGGGCGATGGAAAATCGGTAGAAGTGGAAGCAGTTAGGCACTTTAGGTTGTTGTTAGGGACTGATTTTTATTTGGGGTCTTTTGTTATACCGTCTTTTAGACAGAATTTGATTTCTGTTTCTTTGTTGGACAAATTTGGTTATTATTGTTCATTTGGAAACAATCAGCTTAGTTTGTCGTTAAATTCGAATGTTATTGGAACTGATTATTTGAATGCTTATGATAACCTTTATTTGCTCAAAACAATTGCATCCAATAATGAAACCTTGCATGTAGAGTCACGTGGTACTAAACGTAAATTAAAATAAGAAAAATTCGGCGTCGTTATGGCATAAGCGCTTATGTCATATTTCAAAAGGTAAAGTTGAGCGTCTTGTGTCTAATGGCATTTTGGAATCCCTGGACTTCATAGACTTTGATGTCTCTGTAGACTGCATAAAGGGAAAACAGACCAAAACTAAGAGATTATGTGCCAATTGATCTTCAGGCATCTTAGAATTGATTCATACAGATATTTGTGGGCCATTCCCTTCGGCATCTTGGAATGGTCAACAATATTTTATATCGTTCATAGACGATTACTCACGTTATGGATACCTATATCTCATTCATGAAAAATCACAGTATCTGGACGTGTTCAAAACTTATAAAGCAGAAGTTGAGAATCAACTCCACAAAAGGATTAAAAATGTCAGATCTGATCGTGGTGGTGAGTACTACGGTAGATATGATGGCTCAGGTGAACAACGTCCAAGACCGTTTGCTAAATTCCTAGAGAAATGCGGTATTGTCCCACAGTACAGCATGCGAGGATCACCTAGCATGAATGGTGTTGCTGAAAGACGAAATATGGCTCTTAAGGATATGATAAGGAGTATGATTGCTCATTCCTCATTACCTAAGTCCCTTTGGGGAGAAGCATTAAAGACAGCAGCTTACATTCTCAATAGAGTACCAACTAAAGCAGCTGCAAAAAAACCTTATGAGCTTTAGACAGGTCAAATGCCTAGTCTAAAGCACTTTCACATTTGGGGATGTCCAACTGAGGCAAGGCCTTATAGGCCGCATGAAAAGAAATTGGACTCCACAATAGTGAGCAGCTACTTTATTGGTTATTCTAAGCAATCTAGGGGGCATAAGTTTTATGATCCCACACTTAGAAATATTTTTTAGACAGGGAACTGCAACATTTTTTGAGGAAGTTGAGTTTGGGGGGAGAAATAAGGTTACAGACATTGCTTTTTATGAGGAATTGGATTCAATTACAAACCCAATTCCTACTATCTCTTTTGACAATATTTAGGTTTCCACATCTATAATTGATCAAGAAGTGAATGCGGAACCTCAACAAGACAATGTTGAACAACCCCCTATTGAAAATGAGGTAATTGTTCCAGAAGAATAAACTCAACAACCTCAAGAACCAGTGCCATTAAAGAGATCCATGAGAGAAAGGAGGAGTGCTATTCCGGATGATTATATTATATTTCTCCAAGAACATGAGGATGACAATGGAATGATGGAAGATGATCCAATCACATTTCATCTGGACATGAAAAGTTATAACTCTCAAAAGTGGATGAGTATCATGAATGAGGAGTATAAATCCTTGCAAGACAAAAAAGTTTGGGAACTTGTCCCATTACCAGAATGTGCAAAATCAATTGGTTGTAAATGGATATTTAAGACCAAGAGGGATGCAAATGGTAATGTGGAGAGGTATAAGGCATGTTTTGTAGCTAAAGACTAAACTCAGAAAGAAGGCATCGATTTTACAAAGACTTTCTCTCCAGTTTCATCGAAAGACTCCTTCAGGACAATTATGGCACTTGTTGCTCATCTTGACCTTGAGCTATATCAGATGGATGTCAAGTCGGAGTTTCTCAATGGCGACATTGACGAGACAATTTATATGGTGCAACCAGAAAACTTTGTGTCGGGATACCCAAAGAATATGGTTTGCAAATTGACTCCATCTATGGACTCAACAGGCTTCTCGTCAATGGTACCACAAGTTTCATCAAGTAATTATCTCATTCTGTTTTGAGATGAATATTGTTGATGATTGTGTGTATACAAGTTCAGTAGGAGTAAGTATATATTCCTAGTTATGTATGTCGATGACATATTGCTTGCCACTAATGATGTAGACTTGTTGTACGAAACTAAAAGCTTTCTGTCCAAGCATTTTGAGATGAAAGATCTTGGGGATGCCTCTTGTGTATTAGGAATTCAGATACACCGAGATCATTCTCGAGGTATTCTTGGATTATCACAAAAGGAATATATCGATAAAGTACTCAAAAGGTTTGGCATGCAAGATTGTAGACCAGGAGATACTCCTGTTGCTAAAGGAGACAAATTTAGTCTTAGTCGGTGCCCTAAAAGTAACCTTGAATTTCAGAAAATGCAAAAGATCCCCTATGCATCAGCTGTTGGGAGTCTAATGTATGCTCAAGTATGTACGCGTCTGGATATTGCGTACATTGTTGGGAAGTTAGGCAGGTATTTAAGCAAACTGGTATGGACGATTGGATAGTAGCCAAGAGGGTTATGAGGTATCTTCAGAGAACAAAAGATTACATGCTCACATATAGGAAATCAGATCATTTGGAGGTCGTAGGATATTCTGATTCTGATTTTGCTGGGTCCCAAGATAGCAGAAAGTCTACATCAGGCTATATTTACCTATTAGCTGGAGGAGCTATATCCTGAAAAAGTGTCAAACAGACACTTGTAGCTTCTTCCACTATGGCAGCAGAGTATGTAGCATGATATGAGGCATCGAATCATGGAATATGGTTGCGGAACTTTGTCATTGGGCTGCGCATTTTAGAGATTGTAGAAAGACAACTCAAGTTATTTTGTGACAATAAGTCAGCAGTGATGTATTCCAACAACAACAGAGGGTTCATCATAGTCAAAGCATATTGACATAAAGTTCCTAGTTGTGAAAGAAAAAGTGCATAGTGGATAAATATCTGATATGGCTAAAAATGGGGTTAAATCGGAACCGTCCAAATCAGGAACGAATCTTAAAGCCTAGGGGTAAAATGGTAATTTCACCTACCAATGGGTCTGAAGCAGGTACCGGTTCCCCTCCTCAAAGATCCATTAACCCGCGAACGGATCCACCTCAACTGGGTGTGGGTTTCAACCCGCAGCAAACTCGGTCCACCAGGATAGAAATAGGGTTTCTGATTAATACTAATGAAGGGCCTTGATTCACATCTATCCTTTCACTAGGGGATTAGGGATTACATTCCTTATCTAACCACAGGGATTACATTCCTAATCTGACCCCCAACGACGCCTATAAATACCCCCCCATCCATCTCCATTAAAAGGTAATCAATCTTTTGCCAATTTACTCTATTTCATAATCTCCCTGATTACTGACTTGAGCGTCGGAGGGTGCGTCGCCGGGATCAACCCCGGTGTCTCGCACTTTTTGTAGGTGAACGGTGGGAGTCAACGGTCAAACTCCGGTGGAACAGGTAACAGGTTTGCTATTCAAAGTTTTCCAAGAATTCACAAATACTATCTGTTTGCCCCCACACTAGATTTAGCGGCAACAGATTGGCACCGTCTGTGGGAGGAAACGAATAGCAGCCTCCCCTCTTCCCGTTGGTCAGATCTTCTCCAGCCATGCCTCCTAGGAAAGTAAGATCCAGAGGGTCCAACCATGGACCCAACCCCGATCAGCAACAGGAAGTCCCTATCCAACCGGCTCAGCAGCAGGGACAACTTCCTCCTCAAGAAGAGGACCCTCCCCAACAGGACCAGCCTCCCCCTCAGAATCAACAACCTCCTAAGGGTCCCCCCGGTCCTCAAAATGCCGGTGCAGGGGTCTCGCGTCCCAACCCGCAGAAACAACCTCTCCATCAGGACCACGTCTCCATCCACAATGCCTCTTCGGATTCTATGGCCTCCCACAATCCTCGAGCTTTCGACCTTCGCAACACCATCCTCAATCGGCAGAAGGATGAGGATCTTCGCCGCCATCTGGATGAAAAGCAGGCCCGCGAGGGAGCCTCCCACTAACAACATCCGGATGAGCGATCTCCTCACCGCCGAGACTACAGAAGGTCCCCTACCCGAAGGGGGCAGAGAGAGTCCCCCGAGCATCACAGGAGAAGACCCCATTCCCCTGCCGGTCGGCAACATCCAAGGAACGATGAGGCACCCATCATCCGTGCCGAGTTCCAGCAGTTCCAAGCAACCATCCTACAAGCTCTCAATCTCCGTCCCAACAACACCAATGCTCCAAGGATCCCCACTCCTCCTCCAGTCCGAAGTCCTCACCGACGGTCCCTAACTCCTCCCCCAGCTCCTAGCAACCCCCGGCACATTCCTAGTCCTCGCCGCTCCAGGAGCTACCGTCGTCGTAGCCCTCGCTCTCCCTCGTACGAAGATGAGTCTAGAGGCTCGGTTGATTATCGTCGAAGGGATGACGCTGTCTACCGCCATCTCCACGAAATGGAGAGGCACTTGGGTCAGTTAGACCGAGAAGAAGAGCTTAGAGGAAGGACCCTTCGCCCTAGTCGACCTCCTTTCTCCCGAACCATAATGGAGGCGCCCATACCAATTGGCTTTAAGCCTCCTCAATTCGAGACTTATTCCGGGGAGACTGACCCCGTCGATCACATCGAAAGCTTCAAGACCCTCATGCTCATCCATCAAGCTTCCGATGCTCTGCTATGCAAAACCTTCCCCGCAACTCTCAAGGGTCCGGCTCGAGAATGGTACTCTCGCCTTGCCCCATCCTCAATATTCTCCTTCGAGCAATTTGAGACCCTCTTCGTCACCCACTTCGTGAGTAGCCGCCGAACTGAGAAGACCAGCATTTCGCTACTCTACCTCAACCAGAAGAAGGGTGAGAAGCTGAGAGACTATGTGAAAAGGTTCACAGCGGAAGCCAGATCCATAGCATCCCTCGACCAGTCGGTTGCTGCAGCAGCATTTCAATCCAACGTCCTCAACTCCAGCCTCCGCTCCTCCCTCGCCAAGAAGCCCCCACAGAACTTCTCTAACCTCCTCCTCCGGAGGAAAAAGTATTTTCGGGCAGAAGAAGTTGAGCATCGCCCCAACTTGGAGGGGTCTTCCTCCGAGTCTAAGAGAAAAAGAACAGAAGAGGAAGGGGCCAAGAAGCTCCAGAAGGATAATGGCGGCCAGCGCCGACCTCCTCCTAGTTTTGAAAAGTTTACTCCTCTTAACGCCAACATCTCCACAATTCTCATGGAAGTTGAGAAGGAGGGGGTGATACCACCTGCACCTAAAATGAACACCCATGGCAAGAAGAGGGATAAAGAGAAGTGGTGCCGTTATTACCGGGACCATGGCCACGACACCAATGATTGTCTGGCCCTGAAGAACGAGATAGAAGCCCTCATCCAGAGGGGGCAGCTGACCAGGTTCGTGAGAAAGGACCGAGCCGATCTTCCTCCCCCACCTCGGGGGGCTAACAAGCGTCCTGAATGCGATGAAACGCCCGACTTCAAAGAGGAACTTGTCCTACACCTCATTCATGGGGGCCCAATAGGGGGCTCCTCCAACTCCTCTCGAAAGGCGTTTATAAGGGAAGTCAATTCGGTTCGCACCACCCCTCCTCCTAAAGGCCTCGGAGTGCCCGTCACATTCTCAGATGAAGACCTTGAGGGTGTCCGCACCCCCCCATTGTGACGCACTCTTCATCAATCTCCATATGGCGAACTTTAAGGTGGAAAGGATCCTAGTGGACAATGGCAACTCCGTTAACATCCTCTTCCTCACCGCTTTCAAAGGCCTCAAGCTATCACGAGACAGACTCAAACCCGCCGGCTACACACTCCATGGATTCACGGGAGTACCAGTGACTATTGAAGGGGTGATCACCCTCGACGTAACCGCTGGCAAAACTCCTACTACCCAAACAGAGTCGATGGACTTTATGGTCGTGGATGTCCCTGCAGCTTACAATGTCATTTTGGGTCGTCCTGACTTAGCAGCTCTTGAAGCCGTCCCTTCCGCCTATCACCTCAAGATGAAGTTTCCCACTCGGGCAGGGGTAGGGGAAGTAAAAGGCAATCAGGAAACGGCCTGCAAATGCTACATGACCTCTACCCACGGTCCAGTCCTCTCCCTCGAAACTCTGGAAATCCCCCAAGATGTTGCCCGACCAACGTCCGAGCCGGTGGATGAATTGGAGGAAGTGCTCTTCTCTGAGCAGGATCCTAGCCGAAAGTTCTTTGTTAGCAAGACCCTCCCATCCGCCCTATGCTCCGACATAGTCCAGTGCATCCGAAGGAACCGAGACCTCTTTGCTTGGTCAGCTGCAGACATGCCCAGAATTTTCGAAGAGCTCTTGGTCCACCACCTCAGTGTCGCTCCAGGGTCCAAACCGGTCTAACAGAAGAGGCGCAAGTTCGCCCCTGAGCGCCAGATAGCAATAAAAGAGGAGGTGGACAAGCTCTTGAAGGCCCGGTTCATACAAGAGGTAAACTATCCTGAATGGCTGTCGAATGTAGTGATGGTGAAGAAGTCCAATGGGACCTGGAGGATTTGTATCGACTTTACCGACCTCAACAAGCTAGAGGCATGCCCCAAAGACCCTTTCCCTCTTCCAAGCATCGATACTTTAATTGACGCCACTTCGGGCCATGAACTCCTCAGCTTCATGGACTCCTTCTCAGGCTACAATTAGATTCGAATGTTTCCCCCGGATATCCCGAAGACCTCCTTCATAACCGATCAGGGCCTCTACTGCTACAGGGTAATGCCCTTCGGTTTAAAGAATGCAGGGGCCACCTATCAACGCCTCGTCAACAAGGTTTTTCAAGCACAAATCGGCCGAAATATGGAGGTATATGTTGACGATATGCTTGTGAAGAGCATCCACGGGGCCGATCATGTGGTCGATTTGCAGGAGGCATTCGACATACTCAGGAAACACAATATGAGGCTCAATCCGAACAAATGTGCGTTCGGAGTCTCGGCGGAGAAATTCCTTGGCTTTATGGTCAGCCAAAGGGGAATTGAGGCCAACCCCGAGAAGATCAAGGCCATATTAGACATGGCTCCTCCGAAGAATGTCAAAGAGATTCAGAAGCTAACGGGTCGCCTGGCAGCCATAGGGCATTTTCTTTCCAAGTCAGGGGAGAAGTGCCTCCCCTTCTTCAAGGCTCTCAGAGGGGCTAAAGGCTTCGAGTGGGGTCAGCCGCAACAACATTCATTCGACCAGCTCAAGGCTTACCTAGTCAATCCTCCTCTCCTCAGCAAACCAATTCCTGGTGAACCCCTCTACCTCTACCTAGCAGCCTCTGAGCAGACCCTAAGCGTCGTTCTCGTGAGGGAAGAAGATAAGACCCAAAAGCCCATCTATTATGTGAGCAAGGTACTTCGGGATGCCGAGCTCCGCTACCCGAGGATAGGAAGATGGCATATGCCCTAGTCATGGCCGCAAGGAAGCTTCGCCCTTATTTTCAGTCCCATTCGGTTGTCGTTCTTACCGACCAACCGCTAAAGCAAGTTCTCCACAAGCCAGAGACCTCCGGTCGCCTTATGAAGTGGTTTATCGAGCTGAGCCAGCATGATATAACGTATCAGCCTCAGACTGCGATCAAGGCTCAGGCCTTAGCAGAATTCATAGTTGAAAGTACCATCCCCGAGTTCAGCCAAGCAATGAAGGGACCACCTGTCTGGTCAGTTTATGTGGATGGGTCCTCTTGTAACGAGGGAAGCGGAGCCGGGGTCATTCTGGCCAGCCCAGATGATTTCATCCTCCAATACTCCCTCCGCATCAACTTCAAGGCCTCGAACAATGAAGCAGAACACGAGGCACTCATAGCCGGCCTCGGAATGGCTCGCAATGCAGGGGCGCAGCACCTCCGGATCTTTAGCGACTCTCAGCTGGTCGTAAATCAGGTCCTAGGTGAGTATGAAGCACGAGATGACCGAATGGTTAAGTACTTAGCCAAGGCCAGGAATCTCATGGCTCTATTTGAAGAAGCTCTCATCCAGCGAATCCCCCGAGAAGAGAATTCCCAGGCCGATGCCCTCTCTAAGCTAGCCTCCTCCTCCCTCCAAGGTCTCGAGCAGACCGTCTTGATTGAGGTGCTCCTGAAGCCAAGTATAGAAGACGAAACTTTCGAATCTATGGAGTCCCTACCTATCCTGCTTCAAGAAAATTGGATGAAACCCCTCGTTGAGTTCCGGAGGGATGGGCTCCTCCCCGAAGATCCAAAGGAAGCTCGCTGAGTGAGAACCCGAGCAGAGCGATACACACTTATCGAGGGCATCCTATACAAGCGCTCCTTTACACAAGTAAACGGCAGGCCTTATTTGAGGTGCCTCTCCCCGGAACAAGCCGACTACGCCCTGCAAGAACTTCACGAAGGCATCGGCGGGGCACATTCAGGGTCCAGATCCCTAGCCTGCAAAGTGTTGAATTGTAGATATTTCTGGCCCACTCTCCTACAAGACGCCGAACGGCACGTTCGGCAATGCAGCCCTTATCAGAAGTACTCCAACATCCGTCGCCTCCCACAAGCTCCACTCACTTCCCTATCGAGTCTTATCCCTTTCGCAATGTGGGGGATGGATTTACTAGGGCCTTTCCCGCCAGCTCCCGGCCAGTTCAAATTCTTAGTCGTGGCAATCGACTACTTCTCGAAGTGGATAGAGGCCGAGCCTTTGGCCACAATCACTGAGAACAAAGTACTTCAGTTCTTCTGGAAGAACGTAATCTGCCGATTCGGTGTCCCTCGGGTCCTCATAACAGACAACGGAACCCAGTTCACCGGGGCTGCCTTTCGAGCTCTATGTGAAGACCTCGCCATCCAACAATGTTTCTCCTCCGTCTCCCATCCACAGTCGAATGGCCAAGTGGTGAATGCTAACCGACAGATCATCTCCGGTATTAAGAAGAGGTTGGATAAATGCTCTAAAGGCTTATGGGTCGATCAGCTCCCCAACGTGCTGTGGAACTACCGCACCACAAAACGAACCCCCACAGGAGAGTCCCCATTCAATCTCACCTACGGGTCCGAAGCTATGATCCCCCTAGAAGTTGGTATACCTTCTCCTCGTCTAATGGCTTATGAAGAAGAACAAAATACCAGAGAGCTCCGAGCAAATCTAGACTTGATTGATGAGATCCGTGAAAGAGCTGTCATTCGTCAACAAGGCTACCGGAGAAGGATCGAGCTAGCATACAATAAGAGAGTCCGTCCTACCGACCTCAAAGAAGGGGACTTGGTCCTCAGAAAGTTAGCCATCTTTTTTCCTGGTCAGAAGAGCAAACTAGCTCCAAATTGGGAGGGACCCTACAAGATCACCAAAGTAGTTCGGTCCGGGACATACAGACTAGAAGACCTCGAAGGCAGGGAGATCCCCAGGACTTGGAATGCCGACCATCTTTTGAAATACCAAGAGAGAGCATTAACGCCACTCTAAGTATTCTGGGATGTCGAACCGTTCCTCTCCTTTTTACTTGTATTTTTTCCTTTATTTCTCTTATGTAATAACGGCTCGCAACTCAGAAGCAGCCAACTATTGGTTATCAATAAAGAAAGTTTTTTCATATTTTACTTGTAAAATTGCTTGCATCTCTCTGCTTTTACTCTTCACCCTAACGACGAGTTCGGAGTCCAACACTTGGTTCGATTCTGCTCCGCAAGCTCGCTCTTAAGCAAGCTAGGAGTGGTTCGCCATTCAGAATTGCTCCCACAACCGTTGAACAAACTCTAACGACGAGTTCGGAGTCCAACACTTGGTTCGATTCCGCTCCGCAAGCTCGCTCTTAAGCAAGCTAGGAGTAGTTCGTCATTCGGAATTGCTCCCACAACCGTTGAACAAACTCTAACAACGAGTTCGGAGTCCAACACTTGGTTCGATTCCACTCCGCAAGCTCGCTCTTAAGCAAATTAGGAGTGGTTCGCCATTCGGAATTGCTCTCACATCCGTTGAAAAAACTCTAACGATGAGTTTGGAGTCCAGCACTTGGTTCGATTCTGCTCTGCAAGCTCACTCTTGAGCAAGCTAGGAGTAGTTCGCCATTCGGAATTGCTCCCACAACCGTTGAACAAACTCTAACGACGAGTTCGGAGTCCAACACTTGGTTCGATTCTGCTCTGCAAGCTCGCTCTTGAGCAAGCTAGGAGTAGTTCGCCATTCGGAATTGCTCCCACAACCATTGAACAAACTCTAACGATGAGTTCGGAGTCCAACACTTGGTTCGATTCTGCTCCGCAAGTTCGCTCTTAAGCAAGCTAGGAGTGGTTCGCCATTCGGAATTGCTCCCACAACTGTTGAACAAACTCTAATGACGAGTTTGGAGTTCAACACTTGGTTCGATTCTGCTCCGCAAGCTCGCTCTTAAGCAAGCTAGGAGTGGTTCGCCATTCGGAATTGCTCCCACAACTGTTGAACAAACTCTAGCGACGAGTTCAAAGTCCAACACTTGGGTCGACTCCACTTCTCACGCTCTATCAAGCAAGCCAGAAGTGGGTCGCCCATAAGAAAGGAGGTTTGCTTCTGATTTTGAGTAGTTGTCAAAAGTTGGAAGAGTTATACTTAAACTAATACCAACCAACGCAACATTCGAACAACAGAAACAAAACAAGCTTTTTTATTAAGAGCCCAGACAAGGCTAACACTACAACGAATTTTTATAATAACTTGAAGAGCATAATACACTTTATTTAATGCTTCTTTGGTAGGAGAATGCTTCGGTTCAGAAACACACGAGGGCGGCGTCGCCTTACCTCTAAGCTCGACTCTAAACCAGCGAAGCGAGAACCCCCTTCGCCGCTAATTCTAGCTGTCGCCCCAACCGAGGCGCCACTAGACGAAACGGCTACACCACTCTGAGCGTCAGCAAGGCTCTGCCTAACAGCAGGCGAACGAGTCGCAATTTCGTAGAACGAGATACCTCTTTCACTCTCTTCGCGAGTACACGACGTACTGCGAACATTGGCTCGTACGGGCTGAGGTTTCAGCGTTGCGATCTCCTCCTCTAGCTCGACGATCCTATCTCTCAGAATATCGTCTTCCGCCAATGCTTTGAAACGGGGAAGTTTGGACGAGCCTGCGACGTTGGTGCTATCGGCCACAATACGACGGAGATGAGTCACTTCGATACCTCTATCGATCGTGATCCTCCTCAGTTTGTCGATTCTTCCTGTCAACTCATCGCGCTCAGACATCAACTTCCCCACCTTCGAAGCTAATTCCTCCTCCTCCGCCGAGTGCTCTTTCACCGTTACCTCCAAGTGACGGATCTCCGCCAGAAGCTCACTATTCCTTTGGTCGACATCGAAGAGCGCCTTACAGAGCAACTCTATCTCACCTTCGAGACGAGTTTGTCGAGGTTGCTTCTGCAGTTCCCTCAACTCGCGAAGATACCCTCTCGCAGTTGCTTTGATGTCCTCCAATTTCAAGAAGTCGTAAAATGCTTTATCACGGTTGCGAGATAAAGCTTGCTTCGTTTTCTCCAGCTCGGTACGAAGATGGGAGACCTCCGTAATCAGGCCTAACTCAACCTGAAAAGCGGAGAAATATCAAAAGAAGTCTTCGATACTTAAGGACACAATCCGGGCAAAAAGAGTTTAATAACTTCGCGAAATTTTGTAATGTTCAGCCAAAAAGAAATCATTTCATTAAAAGTTCAAGAGCTACAAAAAACGGTGGCTAGTCCGCAGTTAGGCATTACAAAAGAAAAAAAAGGAGGAGAATAAGAGAATGAGAAGAGGCGACAAAGTCAGGGGTCGACCTCATCGTCGCTCGGCACAGCTACGATCGCACCCTCGGCACCACCCTCGCCTTCGAAGTCTTCGCCCTCCAGTCTCGGAGCGAACTCGGCCAAGGGCAGCTTTTCCTCACCCTCCACGGAGTCGTAGAAGTAATAGGACGAGACGTTGAACCCGGGGTTCCGAGCGACGACATGCTTCAGTGCTCGGCCGTACGCTTCCTCCATGTTCGTCAGCATGTGGGCTTCGGCCTCATCCCGAACAACCTTCTCTGCGGCCGCCACCTTCGCCGCTTGCTCGGTCAGGGCCTCCTCTGTCGCCTTCTGAGCCTGAGTCAGCTCTCCTTCGAGCCGAGCCCTCTCCTTTTCAAGGGTCTCGACCTTGGAAACCTCAGCGGCCGAGCTCCTCAGCGCCTCGGCAAGCTGAGCCTTTAAGTCGATGACCTCGGCCTCGAGCGAAGTAGAACACAACTGTTCGGCCTCCAGCTCCTTCACCGCTTTGGACCGCTCCGACCGTTCCCGGTCGTTCAGAACGGTCATCTCCTTCTCCTTGCTCACGAATTCCTCGAGCAAATAGTTGAAGTGGCAGAGGGTCTACAAGAAACACAAGAAACAGTCAAGAACGAGCGCAAAAACTTAGAAAAAATCTCAAAGTAATCTACTACTTACCGACATAGTGTTCCGAGCGATCTGCATCGCGACGTCACCAACTTCACCGGCCTTAAGCGCTGCTCGGTCTTTGGGGGTCGACAGGTGCTTCACCGCCTGCATGCAAATGTTACCGTCTCCCAAGAACCCGTCGACCTTCATCACCCGCCAGTCGGGAACGAAGATGCACTTGTGCTCCTCTGTCAGGATCTGCTCCGCCTCGGCTGTAAGTGGCGGGACGTCAAGAGCCAGCGCCGCGCTGATGTTGAACACTCCGCTAGAAGACCCCGGAGCGTCTGTTCGCGCCGTTAAGGTCGGCACATCTGAGGTAGGTGGGACGGTCGGCACGACGAGGCCGTGTTCGGTCTCGACCGGGGGAGCCTCGACAACCTGTCGCTCGGGGGTCGGGGAGACCGAGGGGATCTTGGGTGCTCGGCCGCCTTGAGGTCCAGACGCGGTCCTCTTCCTCTTCCTCACCTCCTGCTCCTTAGCTGCTCGGGCCTTCGCCATCAGACCTTTTTAATCCATGCCAGAAGATTCTGCACAAACCGAGTGAAAAAAGTTAGAAATTTTTTCCAAAACTTCAAAGACAAAATAAGAAAAGGAGAGGCATACTAGGGTCGATCGGACTGAGACCCCCTTGGAATAATGCCTCCTCAGTGATATCTTTCCAACTAAGGGTCGGAAGACCGAGCAACTTTTCCATGATCTCCGCCTCCTCGTTGCTGAGCACGGGCTCTTTCTTCGCCCGCTTCGGAAGACCGTCCCTCGACCACACCGTTGGGATCACCTATGGCTCGGGAGCTCAGACGAGGAAGTACTTCTCCTTCTAATGCTTGATCGAGTCCGGGTTCACGATCAGCTTCACACCCTTCCTCGGCGAGAGGTAGTACCTCTGCTCATTTTTGCTTGGTTGGCAAGGACGGTAAAGACTCCGAAGGATGAACATGTTGGGCTGAGCGCCCACCTCTTGGCATTGAAGAACGAACGCCATGACGTGTCACCAGGTGTTTGGCATTAGCTGAGCCGGACACAACCGTACCACTGCAGCACCTCGACCACGAAAGGGTGCAGCGGCAGCCGGAGTCCGGCATTCAGCGAGTCGGTGGGAAAACACATACATCGGCCAAGGATGAGGTGCACGCTCGGAAGCCAGGGCCAGGGAGAAGGAGCCCATACTCTGCAGGGATTCAGAACCCACTCCGGATACGATGCAAATCCGCCTCGGTCAGGACCGAAGAGATCTAATCCACCTCAGAAGTTTCCCTTGGCTCGTTCTCCTCGATCGACTTGGCGGTACCCTGCGTCACCTTCTCCAATAGTTCTCCGGAGTAGCTCCGCACACCGTCAACGCTCGACAGAATGCTCGGCTGCCGACCCAGCTCCCCTGCAGTCTTCGGGTGCTCAATGATCGTTTCCACCCCCTTCCCCTTGCTAGCTCGGACCAACACCTCCTGGAGAGGCTCGGCAACCTCCACATCTGTACTCGGCCTGACCGTAGTCTCTTCGGTCAGCTCCACTACCTCCTTCCCTTTACCCTTGATCGGATTGGCCGCTCGGCTGACGCCCCTGTCCGAGGAGGGGGTTTCATCCATGGAAGAAATCTTAACCATTTTACAAAGATGAGGAGAAGGACTGACCTTGAAATGACTAGTACGGCCGAAAAAGATTGCCGGAGTTTGAAATGCCTCACCGCGACAGCTAGCAGCGCCACTCGAGAGCTAAAAACTTCGCTAAAGAAGTAAAAACCAAGAGTGAGAAAGTGAAAGTGAGAAATGAGGTGAAGTGTTGAGGAGGTGAAAACTTATAGTGAAAAAGATGCCTCTTGGGCTTTGTAACGTAAGGGCGCAACTCTTGGGCCTCCCTTGAAGCGTTACAAAAGCCCAAACGACTAAGTAACGAAGAACCGCAACTGTTGGCAAAGGGAGCGACATTTCAACCCAAGTAAAGCAGCTCGGCACTTCAGATCCAACGGCTAAGATTGCCCCACGTCCCTCGGATCCAACACCCGAGCGACAGGAAAATCCGAGCCACTTCGCTCGGATTTCGAGCAAGTGCCAATCCGAGCTGCGAAATAGAGAAAAACGACTTTTCCCTCAAAATTTGCGTAAGATTTCGATCAGACGGCCCAGATCACGCCACGTCCACTAAACGACAAGATAGTATTTTCTTGGGAACTGAGCCAGCATCAAGATCTGTGCCAGCATCGAACGGCTAAGATTGCCCCACGTCCCTCGGATCCAACACCCGAGCGACAGGCAAATCCGAGCCACTTCGCTCGGATTCCGAGCAAGTGCCAATCCGAGCTACGAAATGGAGAAAAATGACTTTTCCCTCAAAATTCGCATAAGATTTCGATCAGACGGCCCAGATCATGCCAGTACCACAACGCAACAAGATAGTGTTTTCTTGGGAACTGAGCCAGCATCGAGATCTGTGCCATCATCCAACGGCTAAGATTGCCCCACGTCCCTCGGATCCAACACCCAAGCGACAAGCGATCCGAGCCATTTTGCTCGGATTCTGAGCAAGTGCGAATCCGAGCTACGAAATGGAGAAAAACAACTTTCCCCTCAAAATTCGCATAAGAATTCGATCAGACGGCCCAGATCATGCCAGCACCACTACGCGACAAGATAGTGTTTTCTTGGGAACTGAGCCAGCATCGAGATCTGCGCCATCATCCAACGGCTAAGATTGCCCCACGTCCCTCGGATCCAACACCTGAGTGACAGGCAATCCGAGCCACTTCGCTCGGATTCCGAGCAAGTGCCAATCTGAGCTACGAAATGGAAAAAAACGACTTTTTCCTCAAAATTCGCGTAAGATTTCGATCAGACGGCCCAGATCGCGCTGCGTCCACTAAACGATAAGATAATGTTTTCTTGGGAACTGAGCCAGCATCGAGATCTGTACCATCATCGAACGGCTAAGATTGCCCCACGTCCCTCGGATCCAACACCCGAGCGACAGGCAAATCTGAGCCACTTCGCTCGGATTCCGAGCAAGTGCCAATCCGAGCTACAAAATGGAGAAAAACGACTTTTCCCTCAAAATTCGCGTAAGATTTCGATCAGACGGCCCAGATCATGCCAGCACCACAACGCAACAGGATAGTGTTTTCTTAGGAACTAAGCCAGCATCGAGATCTGCGCCATCATCCAACGGCTAAGATTGCCCCACGTCCCTCGGATCCAACACCCGAGCGACAGGCGATCCGAGCCATTTTGCTCGGATTCCAAGCAAGTGCCAACCCGAGCTACGAAATGGAGAAAAACAACTTTCCCCTCAAAATTTGCGTAAGATTTCGATCGACGGCCCAGATCATGCCAGCACCACTACGTGACAAGATAGTATTTTCTTGGGAATTGAGCCAGCATCGAGATCTATGCCATTATCCAACGGCAAAGATTGCCCCACGTCCCTCGGATCCAACACCTGAGCGACAGGCAATCCGAACCACTTCGCTCGGATTCTGAGCAAGTGCCAATTCGAGCTACAGAATGGAGAAAAACGACTTTTTCCTCAAAATTCGCGTAAGATTTCGATCAGACGGTCCAGATCGCACCACGTCCACTAAACGACAAGATAGTGTTTTCTTGAGAACTAAGCCAGTATCGAGATCTGTGCCATCATCGAACGGCTAAGATTGCCCCTCGTCCCTCGGATCCAACACCCGAGCGACAGGAAAATCCGAGCCACTTCGCTCAGATTCCGAGCAAGTGCCAATCCGAGCTACGAAATGGAGAAAAACAACTTTCCCCTCAAAATTCGCGTAAGATTTCGATTAGACGGCCTAGATCGCGCCACGTCCACTAAACGACAAGATAGTGTTTTCTTGGGAACTGAGCCAGCATCGAGATTCGCGCCGCAATCCAACAGTCCAGATCGATCCACGTCGCTCGAAATTTTGAACCAAGCGACTAGTGATCCGAGCCACTTGCGCGAGGGAAAAACCGAGCCATATCGCTCGGATTCCGAGCAAGTGCCAATCCGACCCTCGAAAGTGAAGAAAAATGCTGCCGAGCGTCTCTGACCATTGGATCATTATGAAATTCACGCCTGAGATGATGGACGGCCCAGATTGCGCCACGTCCACTAAACGACAAGATAGTGTTTTCTTGGGAACCACGCCTGCCTCAAGATTTGCGCCAAGATCCAACGGCTCAGATCGCTCCACGTCGCTCAGTATTCCGAGCCGAGCGACTAGAGATCCGAGCCACTTGCGCGAGGGAAGAACCGAGCCATTTCGCTCGGATTTCGAGCAAGTGCCCATCCGACCCACAAAAGCGAGGAAATTAATGCCGAGCGACTCGGTCCATCCAATCTTTTAGAAATTCGCGCTCGCTCGGGATCAACGGTCCAGATCGCGCCACGCCATAATTCGGTATTTTATCTATTAAAATCGTTTTATTTATTTAAAAAATTGCAAAAAAATGATTAAAAATTCGGGAAAATTAATTAAAAATCCTAGAAAATAATTATGAAGTCGGGAAAATATTTTTGAGCCCCCGAGTAAATAATTATCGCCTGGGACCATTTATTAAGACCCCCGAACGACGAATCAACACTTTGCAAAATTAAGTGAATATTCTGAGAAAATAGATAAAAATCACCAAACTTCTAGAAGGGCTCAAGAACAACTCAGAGCACGCAAATAACTTAGAAAATCACCATACTGCCCCCTGCGAAGATTCGAAACCTTCCATTTGAACCCCGATACAACTCCGCCAGCCATTAAAACAGTAAAACTACTCCTCAAAAGCTGATCAAGCTCTGTCTTCGAGAGTGGGGGGCTCGTGATATGGCTAAAGATGGGGTTAAATCGGAACCGTCCAAATCAGGAACGAATCTTAAAGCCTAGGGGTAAAATGGTAATTTCACCTACCAATGGGTCTGAAGCGGGTACCGGTTCCCCTCCTCAAAGATTCATTAACCCGCGAACGGATCCACCTCAACTGGGTGCGGGTTTTAACCCGCAGCAAACCCGGTCCACCAGGATAGAATTAGGATTTCTGATTAATACTAATCAACGGCCTTGATTCACATCTATCCTTTCACCAGGGGATTAGGGATTACATTCCTTATCTAACCACAGGGATTACATTCCTAATCTGACCCCCAACGATGCCTATAAATACCCCCCATCCATCTCCATTAAGAGGTAATCAATATTTTGCCAATTTACGCTCTTTCATAATCTCCCTGATTACTGACTTGAGCGTCAGAGGGTGCGTCGCCGGGATCAACCCCGGTGTCTCGCACTTTTTGCAGGTGAACGGCGGGAGTCAACGGTCAAACTCCGGCGGAACAGGTAACAGGTTTGCTATTCAAAGTTTTCCAAGAATCCACAAATACTATCTGTTTGCCCCCACACCAGATTTAGCGGTAACAATATCCATAGAGCACATTGGGACAAATTTCATAATAGCGGATTCGCTCACAAAGGGATTACCACCCAAGATCTTTCATGAGCACACTGCTCATATGGGTATTGTATTGTTTGAGGATATCATGATTTAGTGGGAGTTTGTATTTTATTTGCATTATATTTGTCTGAGATATTTATACATTTGGTTATTGTCTGATCAGAAATGAAGTGTTCAATATTCTCACTCTTTTTTCATGTTTGATTCTGACCTCACTTAAGTTTAAGAGGACCAGTTGGAAATAGGCATGTATATATATCACATTGCATGAAATTTCCATGCTACACATTCACGCTTGATCTATGTCATCTGAATATGTTGATATATGTGACCATTGATGAACTTAGTTATGATAAATGTAACAAAAAAAATTTTGATCCTATATTTACATGATTAATGGATGAGATTGTTTGGCAATGCTTTTGGTTATGATAGCAAAAATTTTGAGCTCATGAAGTATGTACATTTTATAAGGTGTAACATATGTGGCACAAGTGGGAGATTGTTGAAAAATAATCTATGAGGGCTCACATATGTTACTAAATATATAATTGCTATTCTAAAGTTTAACCCAAATTAAAGTGATCTAACCAAGGTTAAGTGATGGGTTAAAAGTATATAATAAAAAAGTGTGATATATTACGTGTAGAAACCGAAAAGTGAATTTTTAAATTTGTGATCGGCAAAATTGGAAATCACTAATTATCTATTTGGTTTGTGGTCCCCTATATATACCTATCATTCTATTCTATCTGTCATCCCATTAACAAAAGAAAAGAGAGACTTTCTCTCATAGAGATATGTGTCATATAGGAAGATCCAAATCCTCTGTACAGTCTTCATCAATGGCTTCAGGTTAGTGCTTCCGCTTTTATATTCTTCTTCTTTTGACTTATCAAAGGATCTGTAGAAACATGATGTAGGATGACATCAAAGTGTTATATATATATAAATTTCCATCAATTTGACATTTTTGTTGCTTTTTGTAACAAAGTTATTGATTATCATGAATAGATCTTGAATTTTTTTGTCATAAAGTAATTGGGCCCTTCGTATTTTTCAACGACTTTTTCGAGCTCAATTACTCTACAACAAAGCCTTTTTTCTAATTAGATCATCATCTTTGGCATTCCAACGTAGAGTGTCAAGAGTTGCATCAAGTTGTCTATTTTGTTCAAGGGCTTCTTTACAACCTTCCACTCCTTCGTCAAATTTTCTTTTGCATTCGTTAAGATCATCATTGATTTTAGCAATATAGGCTGATTTCTTATGAATTTCTTTTAGATTTTCATTATTTATTGTCAGAGATTTTTGGATTTGTTGTTTTAGACATTCATTTTCCTCTATCAATAAATCATGATCCCTTGTAAATGACTCAAAATTTCAGTAATCAACAAGTTTGCATCTTTCAGCTTTATATTTTTAGTAATACAAGAGTCATGTGATTCATTTGATATTCGTTTATACCGTTTTGGTTCACGACTGAGTTTCTTTGCATAGTCTTTAAGATCATTACATATATCTACTAATTCATTATATGTGGGTTCTATGATTACCTCTTCTTGGAGTGGTGATTGCCCCTCACCATCTCCAAGAGCCATAAATATGAAGTCGTTGAGTCCTTTCTCTTCATCACTTGAGTCAGAATCGAGTCATATTGCCTTTAGTGCCTTCTTTCTGATTCTAGATTTGAATGATAGGCTTTATTCCTATCCTGAAAGAGATGACAATTTGCGCTAATGTGTTCTGGCTTCTTGCATTTGTAGCATACATCCTCCTTGTCTTTATCTCTTCCCCCTTGAGACTTGCTTTATTTTTTATGTTTGAGGTACTTACTGAATTGTTTGGTTAACATCGCGATTCTTCGTCAGATTCTTCAAGGTCTAATTTTGCTTTTGTTGGTCGTGAAGTTGTTGCTTTTAAGGTTGTAGTCTTCTCTTTAGTTTTTGGCATGATCGCAATGTTCTGCCGATATCTCTTTGTTTCTGTCATCTCCATCTCATACGTTTTTAGTTTGCCTCGAAATGTGTAGTAGTCGAATCTTTTTTCTTCGGGTGTCTCCCTCATTATAGCAGTTTTGATATCCTATTCAATTGTGTGACAGATTATGAGTTTTCCGACATTTTGGTCATCATCTAACCCCTTACCTAAGCTCTCAAGTTTATGCGCAATAATACCAAAGTGGGCTAGCATCTATTCTACGTTTTCTCATGGAATCATGCGAAAAACATCAAACTTATAAAAGCAAAAACTTTAGCCTTTATCTTAAATGTGGTTCCTTCATCACATTTTAGCATATTGTTCCAGAGTGCATAAGCTATTTTGCAATTGCACCCATTAGTTCTTCATCATTCAAACCTGCATAAAGTGTTGTCATAGCTTTGGAGCTTGCAGTTTTTAATGATAGTTCAGCTGCTGTGAAGGCCCTCTTTCCACCACTAACATGGATATTTACTTGGTTTACACAAACGCGTCATACTTCTTCTCCAAGCATATGCAAAAAGTGAGACATACGAACTTTCCTAACTCATAGCATTTTCCATCAAAATAAGATGAACGTGTCAGACTTGTTCCATTGGAGTTGGATGACTCTGATGTGTACAAGCCTTCGGGAGGAGGGATTTCAGTCATTGAACCTTTTGCTCTTAGATTTTAAGCTATTAATGATCACCTCGCTTTGATACCACTGTAAATCACTCTGGGGGGGTGAATAGGGTGATTGTGCGGAAATTAAAAACTTAAAATAAATGTATAAAGGAAAAAGATAGAGTTAGATAAAGCAAACAGAGCAAGCACGCACGACACAACGATATAATGTGGTTCGATCCACAGGTCTATGTCCACACCACCTATTTGTAGCAATTCTCCGCCACAAGCATTCCACTATACTTAAAACCTCATACAGTAATTCTCGGAATTTAGGTCGAGAGTCATGTTACACCCGCAGGACTTCTAAGACTAAGCCTCGTACACTCACCGAAGTGGAAGAAAAGAAAAATAAGCATGATCTATGTCGATCTTGACTAAGAAAATAATAAAAGCTCACACACTCGGATCGTTGATTGAATAGTAAGTTCAGAAGAATAATAGTTGAAAGGGATGAGAAATACATAGTGAATTCACCTCTATTTATAGAGCGACGAATTATATCTTTCCAAAAATGAAAAGATATTCGTAAATAATCAATTTTGGATAAGTACAGTCAACCGCTTTGTTAAGCAGTCGACTGTCCACATTTAACCCGAAGGTCTAGAGGTGGTCGGTCGACTGACTTAGTTTTGCACTATATTGTGCAGTCGACTAACATATGTGCGGTCGATTGTTATTGTGTAGATCTGATACTATTCGGTGAATTCACTTTGTTCGCTTTCCCTAACCAATTATTCAATCGACGATTCTTTACATGGTATTTCCTCACATAAATAGAAATGAATATACAATATTTGCTGGCAATCTTGAGGATTTAAAGCACATGTTTCTTGAGTTGAATTGTCACGCCCTGCTTCCCAAAATACGGAATACGAGTGCGTGACGAAGCCCAACGAATGATCTTAACATCATTCATAAGCTGTAGGATCGACTCAGCATCACAACAAGAATATACAAGAGAAATATATATAACCAAGCATGCATGAATAATTTATAAAACAACAGAAAATAGTTTGAAAACAAATAATAATGTCCACATAGTTTTCAAGTCTGGATCAAGTTAAAACTCGGAAACAAGTTTTAAACAGCAGAAGAAATAAATACCTTAAGGAAGGCAATTATTTAAACAAGTCCTTGCTCCAAGCAAAACCTGAAATGTCTGCTCGCCAGTTCCAGCAGGTAGCTCGTCTCCAAAGTCTGCTTAACAAATATAAAAGGAAAAACATAAAGAAAACAAGAGAAAATGCCCTTAGTGCAAGCTAGGGCCACAAATAGTAAAAATGAGTACAAGTAATGGGGAATTGGAATCAAGAACGTAATAGAGATATAACAAGTAGTGGAAAGAACCAAGAACTAGCTAACAAGAAGGATAACTCAAGTAAACAGGCTGGATAACAAATATTGGTGGTAAAACAAGTGACAAGTGAACACATATGGTATCTAACCTCAAGTGACACGCATCTAATTCAAGTGTCATGTATCAAGTCTCAAGTCTAGTGTCAAGTTGTCAGGTCTCAAGTATCAAGTTGTCAAGTCTCAAGTAACAAGTTGTCAAGTTCAAGTTGTCAAGTTCAAGTCTTGTGGTGATTACTATCTAGGTAGCACTTCATGCATCCATCTTTTTACTACATGGTTGCTACAGTCAAAGCAATTTCGTTTAGACTTAGTAATGGATTTTATAGGGCGGCGTAATCAGGTATCAAGTATCAAGCAAGCCATGGTTCATGAATCAGAAAATAAATAACAAGTTCACGAAGCAAGTTCGCGAATCCACTAACAAGTTCAAGAACCGCACAATGGGTTCATGAATCAAACAAGTTCATGAGCCAAGTAACTAACTCTATGAATCAAACAAGATACAACAAGTTCATGAACCAAGTATTTGGGAAACACGGGCCCCCTTCCGAGTACACTTACCTATATTGTCCACTCTATAGTCTTTCCCATAACCCCGGCTTGTTACTTTTATTAATTCTGATCAAGCAAGCATACATATGTGAAATATTGTAAATTAATTCTAAGAAAAATGGGAATGTCCTATAGGGTGTCCAGCAACTACATATAAAATTTTATGTCAAACGCTTGCTGTTAACATAGCTAAATTAATTCGCAAAGTAAATGTGTGCAACAGTTTTTGCGAATCTGTGCCTACCGACACAGATGCAGTAAAACTGCAATAACTCCTAGACCGTAACTCTAAATTCAAAAGTTTCGGAGTTTAACGACATCTAGACATCTAGGGCTACAATTTCTATTCAGGTCTCAGGTTCAAATTCTAATGTTAAATGGGTCGAAACAGAAAAAGAAGATTCAGGACAGCAACACGTAGAAATAACATACTAGTGTAGATTACATGGAAATTTGTCATTTGGCGTCTAAGTTATTGTGTGATATAAAATATGGGATAATGGTGGTCAAAACAGCAAATAATAATTGTTTTTCAAGTTATAATGATTGCAAGTTCATCATATACTAAATGTAACATGTGTCTACAAATTTAGGGCTCCTTAATTCATATGTTCATGTGTTCAAGGGGTAAAAGAGTCCAAATAGTTATAATTTAATACAAGGAAATTTTGTGACTCTTAGAATTGTAAATTTGGAGGTTCAATATTGATCAACAACGATATTCAAGGAGGAGTCACAAATCTATTTATTTGTAGTATTTTTCAAGGGGTGCTTGTACTAGAACAAATAAATTGTACAAGGATACTTGCCTTAATTGACGACGATTAGATCCACTTGTAGTAGAAAATTGGGTTGAAAAATTCCGGAAGAAGTCTCCCAAAAGCACGTGCAAAAATCAACCGTAGATCGAGTTTTTCCCCACACCGGATCAGCCCAGAACAGCATACGGCGACTTGGGATCTGCTGCGCCAAAACACGGAACACCGGATCCACCCAATCAGAACTCTCCCGCGCAGCGGATCAAGCCAGAACACGGGACAGCGAGCAAGGGATTCGCTGTGGCAAAACAGCGAACGGCGATCAGGCTGGCTCTGATAGCGCGGATCTTGACGCGATCCGATGGTCGGAATCGAATCCCGCCCAAACCGGCTGCTTCTTCTTCCTTCTCTTCTTCGTCGAAACACATAGTGCGAGAGAGCAGCGCCGGTGGGGTCTTCGATGGTAGCGATTGTGGTGCGACTTCGTGGCGGCGCAAGACGGCGTTGACGGCGAGAAGTACGGCAGCACGACTGGTCGGGAAGCGACTGTCGCGGCGATTGAAAATGGCGCTCTGTTCGGAATCGAAACAGGGGAGGGGAGAAAAGATAATTGGTTCGAGGTGTTGGCAGTTGATGATGGTGGAGGTCGTGGGATGGGGACGACAACGGGAGTGTCTAGAAGTGGTCGGAGGGCGAGGTGACGGTGGAGAGTCGATGGGTTACGGTGGTTGGGAAATGGCGAATTAGGTTTCGAGTGTTGGGGACGATGAAGGCGATGGATTTGCGGTGGTGTTGGGGTACAGTGGAGGCCAGGGCAATAGCGAGGAGGTGGCGAGGCGATAATCGAAGGAGGCAAAATGGGTATGGTTGGGCCTGGGCGATGGGGGGGCGAGAGCTTGGTTAATGGCGATGGGTAATGGCAGTGGGAGTTTGGGTCGATGGTGAAGACAGTGGTGGTGGTGGTGGTTGGGTGCTGACGAGGAGCGGGTGGTGAAGGCGAGAGGAAGGCGAAGGTCTTGGTGGTGATCGGAGGTGGGGAGATTGGTTTCAAAATCGAAGGAGAAAGAAGCGGAGGAAGGAGACGAGCGAGCGGAGGGGATTGTTTTTAGGGTTACACAGTAAATGGGGGTTAGAGTTAGGGTTAGGGGTTAGGGTTTAAATAGTATAGGGTTTCGGGTATGGGTAAATGTGAATGGGTTTGGGGATGTTATAGGGTATTAAGTGGTTAAATGGGTAATTGGGTTTAAAATGCAATAGAGAAATAAAATTACCAATAAATGTAGGATTATATATATCAAGCTATATATATATATTGCACTACAATATGAAAATTATTTGAAATCGCTACAAATACAAAAATCAATAGGAATAGGTTTCTAGATCATCAATCAAGATAATACTATTAATAACAACAATAATAAATTTTGATATACATATCAAGATGAGATGTGAGATAAACAAGTTTATGAAAACTTAGATAGTAATAAAATAAGATACAATTTGCCAATCACTTATAAAATATACATTAAGGTTGGAATACACTATTATTCGAAGAAATACAATTTCCGGTTCGAAAGATTTTAATAGAAGGCCCAAAGTCGAGTTTAAAAAAAAATACTGAATTTATAATTAATCAAAATACGAAAAATATTCACAAAATACGTATTTAGGGAAACAGAGATTACATGAATTCTTCTAGATATTTGCAATTTTCTTTGATACTTTCCTCTTTTGCTTGATTTCAATTTTTTTTGGACTTTTGTTTGAATTTAGATTTCATATAAAACCTGTATATCTCAACTGAAGAATATTAATCTGAATAATATGTTTTATGCACATCAAACTTAGGGCCAGCAACACCTACCGAGAACATCATTGCCGAACTGCTAGAGCATCGGTAAATAGGGTGTTGCTGTCGAGATATGTGAAATTCATGCCGACAAGGGGACGAGGAAGATAAGCAATGGTGCTAAGATGTGCCAGCGCTAAAGCAGTGAGATTGTTCGTGACAAGGAGGGCTAGATGAAGCGCCACTAAACAAGCCAAAGGGAATGACTGCCATGGAGGGTGGTCAACTCATCACATAGAGGAGAGAGAAGGCAACACTAGTTGAAACCACCACTATAGTGAAGGTCGTGACGGTCAATGGTCATTGGCCTATGGCAAGAGGAGCCAAAATGTAGGGCCGATAGGGCCACCTCGCTACTACATAGTGGGACTACGTGGAGGATATGTAGGTGGCGAGAAACTAGTGGCTGTGTGGGAGCATCGGATATGGTAGTTCGTAGTTGGACAATGGATGACAACAAACTCTAGGTCAAAAGGATGACTCTGCCTTCTCAAATCATTATAGGACAGTGAAGGCAGCTTTGAGAAAGGCAGATTTTTTCAGAGCCAGCAAATTAGTTTGTTAACTGGGGACCATTCTCATGTAGTTTCAACAGCCTAACCCAGTTTGAAGTTTGAAATTTGAAATTGGATGTAAATCCATTGTTTCAACTTGGGCCACACTCAACTTTGAGCTCAGTGGTAGCCCAGTAAAGTGTAGACCACTGCTGGTCGGTGGGGGTCGGTTGTGTCCACATCTATCAATGTTACTAAAAGAAGATGATTGTGGATGGCTCTTATGGTCTTTCATCTGCTGTTTCACTGGAGGTCCTATTTTTATTGAGGAAGACTCGAAGCTCGTTATTGATCAGATCTGTGTAAAAAGCTGTCATGACCCTATTTCTAGGATAAATTGCTCATGCCTGAATGTATGAATATTGATGGGATACAACATATTTATCGAGAGGAAACTATGCGTGTTGATTGTGCACCAAAAAATGAATGTAGCAGTGGTCAAAACTTTATATGGAATAACATCTCCGACCATGAGTTCCTTTTTTTGGCAAAGGATAATGTTAGAAGGGTCTCCCGACCGAGGGATGCTCCTATTATGTAGTCGCTTTTTTATTTCATTTTTAATTATCTGGCCTAGAGAAGAAAAAAATTGTGATCAAGGATCATAAAAATTCCCCCATCAATTCATGTGCATGGATTTTGGAGATGGACATGTCAGAATATTGGTCTATTTTGGTTTCTTTTTTGGTTTGTTGTACGACCAATTATTTTTGTAACCCTTGTTGTCGTTTATACGGATTTGTACTTATTTTCTTTTTCGTATTATTGAAATTCAATTTTCTAGATAAATATTCCTTTTCTCTTGGAGCCAAATTGCTTTTCTTTTGGATATCCGATTAATTTGGTTGAACCCATAGATTTTAATTCTTACTATTATATTATTACTATTTGATCATTTAATTATTTTGGCCTAAACTCCTAATCCAACCTATGATTTGTTTATTTATTTTATATGTCCAATCCACACCAACTTAGCCCTTTCTTATTTTCTAATTCATATTTATTTATTTTATTGAGACCCATAATTCATTTCATAGCCCGAAACCCAAACCCAACCTAAACAAAACAATTTTGAGCCCAACTCAAGCCCACACTTTTAAATCGTAAACAAACCCTATTGGTGCATAATCCAGACCCGTTAACCCGTTAACCCAAACCCACTAACCCAATTTCCCCTAATCTGCTAATTGTCCAGTATCTCCAACCCCCCTCCACATTCATCTCCCCCGATATCTTCACAGTCTCCTAATTTACTGCCTAACCACTACCCTCCATTCCTACTAAATCCTAACTAAACCCCTCTAATCTCTCACTTAACCTATTAATCACCTCCTAATCAACTAATCAATTAATCCCCCCTCATCTTCAGCAACTCTCTCTCTCTCCTCATTCATTCTCCTTCCCTTTTTCACATCCCCTAAGCCTCTTCCACATTCGACTGCTCGTTGTCGCAACGCCCTTGCCCCTACATCCTGTCGTCCATCCTCACCCCCCACCACTGCCTCTGCCATTGCCATCGACCCCGCACCGTCTTCTTCACCCCTCACTCTCGCTGCCTTGACCTCTATCCCCAACTGCCCCACCGTCGCCTGAACCTATCACCTACTCCACCTTGCTCGACCTCTAACTCCATTGATAGTCGCCCCTGACATCTCCTCGGCGCTGCCACCATCGTGCTGCCCTGCCTTCCTCCCTCGACACCATCACCCCTCCATCCGCTGCTCCCCTGTTCACCACCGAACCCATCGAAGCCCCGAACGTCGCTTGCCATTGCCACCCTCCTCGTCGACCAACATCAACATAATCCCCGGTCGCCACCTGCACCAGCCACCTTCACCATCTTCCTCATCCTCGTCACCGCATATCTACAACCACCCGCAGCCCCTACCCTTGCCATTGCTGCTGCCTACCAACCCATCATCACCATCATCATCCCTTGTCATCGCAACCCTCTACCACCTCATGGCTTCCATTGCTTGAGCCCTCGCCCTCATCCCTGCTCCTCCTCGCCGATGCCGCTCGACTTCCTCGTTGCCAGGCACCACCCGTCACCACAACACACCGCTGCACCTTCCCTATTCCTTTTCGTCATCACCAGCACCGTGCACACCCCGCCTTCCTCCATTGTTGCCTGCCACCACACCGTCGCAACCCAAAGCTCCACCGTTGCTCCATCCCCTCACCGGCAAATACCCTTGTTGTTGCCCCATCGACAGCCGCTGCCATCGCCGTTACTCTTAGTGTTGCTGCTGTCTCTTACCATTGTTGCTGTTGGCCCTACCGTTGTGCCACTGTCTCTTGCAGTGTTGTTGTTGATGTCTCTCTTGCCATAGTCGCTGCCATGCATTGCGGTCGGTACTCTCGTTCCCGTTATTCTTTCATATTCAGAATTGTCATCTATAAGCCAAGTATCTCTTGTACACTCTTTCTGTTCCTATACAAGCTTTGCTTTGAATCCCACAAGTAGACTTTGGTTAATTCATCGTGTTGTAACCTCGTTCCTTTCCGTCGTATTGATTGATCGTGATCCATTAGTATGTGCTAGCCTAATCAATTCTTGTTACTTCTATGATCGTATTGTGATCTTGAATACCCCTTGTTATTCCATGCATTACACAGACACATGATTAAGATGTGTAGTATAAGAATACGTGATGTGTCTTGATACTATTTGATTGTGGCGTGATATAAAGATGTGAATATTAAACTTATGTGCAATATTGTGGAAATAATAATTTTTGCTATGAAAATAGTAGATTTCACCCCTAACTACTGTATTTGGATGTTTGTTAAACTCTAATTCAAAAAGACTATATGTTGTTAGGGTTTCAATTGTTATTTAGTTCAATGTTGTAACTCTGCATGCTGTCTGCCCGAGATTAAAATGAGATTTGGATCTAAGTAAAGTTAAAATCAATTAGAATCTATTTAATAATAATTATATACCTATGAATCTAGTTTCTGTAACTTCTTACGGATCCAGATTCCGAGTTGTAGGCTGCAAGTTATCACATTTTTAGTACTGTATGGTTTCTAATTTCCAGATTACTGATTTGAAGTACACTACGATGTTTTATTGACTAAGACACTGTGTTAACAGTAAAATAAATACTTGATATTAACTAGAATGTTACTATACATGATTAGGAATCGATTTATAATTTTTTGTAAGATTTTTAAATGAATTTATAGTTAATTTTTACACATAAGAAGTTGACCCCGACCTACTACCTGAACAGTAGACCCATAAAGAAACGACTATTAGACCTATTTTCTGTTGTTAAGATGTATCGTGTGAATATGTGTCAGAACCAGAAGGGAGTCTAGTTTTTGGAACTCTTGACGGAACCAAATTCTCTTTCCTGTAGCAACGGAAAAGTTAGTTTTTGTACAGCAACGTCTTGCTGTCCAGTACTCGTATCTCCATGTTTTCAAATATAAATATGTTTGTTCTTTACATTTATGAACTAAAATATATGCATGTGTTGCATAGCCTTTGACACCTCCTTGTTCTTGTCCTGGTACCATTCTCATTGTTGCATGTTCATATTTAATTAATATAAAAGAATAACAAGCAGGGGTAATAAGGGTAAGACCTAGTAGTGGACAATATAGGAGAATGTACTCGAAAGGGGGTCGTGTTTCCCATGATAATGATACTTGTTTACAAGTTATATAGAACTAAGTGACACGTCATGGGTTGACGGGGGTTACCTCTAGAGCCTATGTGGGTTACCTCTAAAGCCCATTTCCTGATTACATGATTTCCTGTTTAAATGATGCTTGTTTACAAGTTATATGGAACTAAGTGCCACGTAGAACTAAGTGGCACGTCAGGGGTTGACGGGAGTTACCTCTAGAGCCGGTAGGGGGTTACCTCTAGAGCCCATTGCTTTACATGTTTCAGTTTCCTGAAAGACCTGAGTACAGGACCCTATAGAATTCACCACTAGAATCTAAACGTTCACTTGTGTGTATGCACTCGAACCTGTGGTATGGTACGTAGGATTGCATGCATTAGATATGACTGATAAAAGATGGATAACTTAAGGCTTACACTGAGCATGTGCATGTCCTGTTACAATTACATATTCCAGTTATATGATTCATGTTTACAAGTTTCATGATTCTCAATTATATGTTACATTGTTTAGTTTACTAGTTACATGATTCCTGCTTATAATTCGAGTTGCATGATCCCCACTTACATGTTTGCATTTCCAATTACATAACTTGTTTCTTGTATACATGGTTCCCTATTTCTTGTTGTTTTTCTGTTCTTGTTTCATTTTGCTTGTACTACTTGCGGCCCGTTACTTACTCTAATGGGTGTTTCTCTTCCCCAACTCGAGATGTTGAATTTACAGGCGCAGGAGAATAATTGCCAAAAGAAATTAGCGATCAAGTATTCTAGAAAATAGAGATGATTTCTAGCCTGCATTATTTCTTTATATTGTGTTTCTCGGTTTCTATTGCTTTCACTGCATACATTGTATCCCGGGCGTTTGACCTGAAGTTTATTTTCTTTCTGGATGTTGTTTATTTTGTGGTTACATGAATCACTTATGCTATTCTTGTTTATGTGATTATATTTTGTCTGTGTGGTGGTGATTATATTCATGTTGTTGAGTTGATTATTATAGCTTATGAATGATGTGTTCACATTATTCGCTGGCCTTAGTCACGACCTCGTATTTTACTGTATTTTGGGAAATGGGACGTGACAATTTTCGTTGTTTATCTTTTGTGTATGTTTTGTTCACTTTGTAGTACTCATACCGTCATTGGATGTTTGAGGGATGACACTTTCCCTACATTAGTCGGGTTTATCTCATTATTTTTTTTTTAATGAAACAAGATGGTCATATTCAATTTTTTTCCATATTGACCCAATTTTTTGAAAATATTGACCAAACTAATCCATTTTCAAAAATATATACTCAACTGACCCAGTTTTGGTCACGTCAGCATAAAACGCTATTGGCATTAATGACATCTATTATTTTGATGCCGTTGTTGCCAATAACGATACCTGTAAAAAAAAGTTCTGCTTCCGCTATTGTAAGTAACAACATCAATACATATCACACTCTTAGGAGTTTTATGACTTAAGGAAACTATTGTAAGTAAAAATCACCTATAACTGATGCCACTATTCCTAATAACGGCATAATTAGCCTGATGCCGCTATTGGCAATAGCAGCATCAGTACAGTCCACAGTGACTCCAAATTTTGTGCAAGTGCATCAACTTCAAACCCGTTTCCGACATTGAAGCAGTCAATCTCTCAAAACTCAAAACATGAAAGTTGTAGAGCTTTGTCTTGGTGTTCCATATCATCGTGAATCATATCAATCGGAGTTCAGATGATAAAGTTATGCCCAGATTACATAGCAAAGTCGAAACTGTCCAAAAATTTGGTGTGCACCGTTGATTATACTGATGTTGTTATTGCTAATAGCGGCATCAGACTAATTATGTCATTATTGGGAATAAGAGCATCAGTTATAAGCGAATTTCACTTACAATTTTTTTCTGGGCAGTTTTGACATCGCTACGTAATATGAGCATAACTTTATTATTCAAACTCCGATTGAGATAATTCAAAATGCTGTGGAACACCAAGAAAAAGATTTACAACTTTTATGTTTTGATTTTTCAGAGATACGGGTTGTATCAAGGTCAAATCGGACTTGAAATTAATGCACGTGCACGAAATTTGGAGTACACTGTGAATTGTAATGATGCTGTTATTGTCTATAACTACATCGGGCTAATTATGTCGTTATTGGGAATATCAGCATTAGTTATAAGCAATTTTCACTTATAATTTTTTTCTCAAGTCATAGAATTCCTAAGTGAATGCGATATATACTTCTGCTGTTACTCCCAATAGCGGTGACAAATTTTTTTTTACAAGTATCCCTATTGGCAACAACGACATCAAAATAACAGATGTCGTTATTGCCAATAGCGTTTTATGCTGACGTGTTCAAAATTGGATCAGTTGGATAAATATTTCCGAAAGTGGGTCAGTTTGGTCAATATTTTCAAAAAGTGGGCCAGTAAAAAAAATCGTCATATTCCACCACTTCTTCAACAACAACAAAAAAGTGATTTTTTTCTTCTAAAACTATTATTTTTAGAATTTTTCTCGGAGCACATATAATGATGAATTTAGCTTTTCAAAAGTGCTTTACTTACGAGAAAATTTTTTAAATCAAACATAATTATCTTTAACAATACTTTTGGTACCTGCAATTTTCATTGAAAGCATTTTTGGTTCATACCGATACCAAAGAGAGCCTAGTCTAGTGGTAAGCATGTTTCTTAGTAAACAAGAGGTCAGAAGAATAATAAAACGTTCATGTATGTAGGGTGGGCATGTAACTACGACCCTGCTCTGCCACGCCCCACTTCCTAAAAACATGGAATACGAGCGCGTGACAAAACCCAGCGAATGATTTTAACATCATCCATAAGCTGTAGGATCGACTCAGCATCATAACAAGGATATAACAAGATTTATATATAACCAAGCATGCATGAATAATTTATTAAGCAACAGAAAACAATTGAAACAAATAATAATATCCAAATAGTTTTCAAGTCTGGAACAAAGGATAAAACTCGGGACTATAGCCCGTTACAAGTTTTAAGTAGCAAGAAAATAAATAAAAGAAGGAAAACAATATATCTAATCAAGTCCTTGCTCCAAGCGAAGCCTAGAATGTCTGCTCACCAATCCCAGCAGGCAACTCGTCTCCAAAGTCTGTTTAATAATTATAAAAAAGGGAAACATAAAGAAAACAAGAGAAAATGCCCTTAGTGCAAGTTAGGGCCGTAAATAGTAAAAACGAGTACAAGTAATGTGAAACAAGATTTGGAACCAAGAATATAATAGGAATACAACAAGTAGTGGGAACTCAAGAACTAACTAGCGAGAAGGACAACTAAAGAGATCAGGCTGGATAATAAATACTAATAGTGGAGCAAGTGACAAGTGAACATGTAGGGGTATCTAACCTCAAGTGACAGGCATCAAGTACAAGTGTCATGTAACAAGTCTCAAGTCTGGTGTCAAGTTGTCAAGTACAAGTATCAAGTGAACAAGTGTCAAGTATTACATTCAAGTATCAAGTCTCATGTAACATGTCATCAAGTATCAAGTAAACATGTATCAAGTTCAAGTTTTCATGTTCAAGTCTCGTGTATCATGTAATCAAGTATCGAGTAAGCATGTATCATGTTCAAGTCTTGTAGTTATTACTATCTAGGTAGCACTTCATGTATCCATCTTTTTACTACATGGTTGCTACATACAAATCAGTTACGTTTAGGCCTAGTAATGGAGTCTATAGGGCGGTGTACTCAGGCATCAAGTATCAAGAAAGTGATCAAATCATGGGCTCTAGAGGTGGCCCCTGTAGGCTCTAGAGATGGCCCCCGTCACCCATGACGTGACACTTAGTTCTACGTGGCACTTAGTTCCATATGATCTCAAATACATATCATGTAATCATATAATGGGCTCTAGAGGTGGCCCTTGTAGGCTCTAGAGGTGGCCCCCGTCACCCATGACGTGGCACTTAGTTCTACGTGGCACTTAGTTCCATTTAACATAAAATTATGGGAAACACAGGCCTCCTTCCGAGTACACTTACCTATATTGTCCATTACTATGGTCTTTCCCTTAAACCCCGGCTTGTTACTTTTTATTAATTTTTATCAAGCAAGCATACAAGTGTGCAAAATAAGTCAGGAAATCATAATCATGGACATGGGACAAGTTTGAGATATTTATATAGCATATTCTAGAGTCAACACGAATCAAAATATCAAGAATAGCGAAAATCTCAATTCTGGACAGCACGACGTTGCTGTACCAAAATCGCGATTCCCGTTGCTACAAGATAGCAAAAGTGGATCCTTCAGAAGATCTAGAAACTAGACTCCTGTCCAGTTCCAACGTATATAATTAAGGTATATAAAAGTTGTGGTAACATGTGTCAAAACAACAAACTATACTGCTTCTATGTTTAGCTAGGATTTGTGAATCTAAGTTTATACATGTGAAACAGTGTTGAAACATTGTTAATTAATTCTGAAAAAATTTGGGAAGGTTCTCTAGGGTGTCCAGCAATAGTGTTGTTGGGTATCTAGCTACCTAAATAAATAGACTAACTAGACACAAATTATAAAACCTCGCAAGTGCACGAATCGAATCCTAGTAATAGCAAGGGTCGATCCCACAGAGATTGTAGACTTCAACTTACTAATCAATAAAACTAATAATAAAAATGAAAAAGAGTTGTTGTAATATTCTAAAAGAACTAACAGATTAAAACTAAGAAAGATGAGTCTGAATCACAAATATCTCTTGAATAGTTGGGTTGTTGATCTCCACCAATAGTTAATAATGCTAAGTTACCTTCTGAACTTACTTCTAATTACTCATGTTTGTTCACTTCAAGGGCATGGTATCTACTCCTTAAAGTATTGTTTCCCTAAGCTAAGAATTAGGCATGGTATCTACTCTAATTCGTTTCTTTCCGTAAGTATCTAGCATGGTATCTACTAAGTTATACTTAGAGAAAACATAAGAACAGTGGAAACGAACAAACACTTAAAGTTCTAGAAATTGGTATCAGATCTAGATCCTCTAAGTTGATTGAACCAAGAACCCCTAAAGATTCCTTTGTTACAAATTATGAGCACGAGATTCGGTCGTCTCAATATGCTCATATAACAGATTCAGATAAATGATATCCAAACTTGAGCTTCCCAAGTTCTGTACGTCAGTCGACTGGCTCTCACCTCAGTCGACTGCTCTCAGTCTTGAAAACTAGTTTGACTATCATAAACCTATACCAATTCAATTAGATTCAATCAATAAGTAACATAGAAGAGTTCAGAAGAAAATAGTATTACATAACTACGGTTTCGATCTACCCAACTATGAAATTAGTTCCACATAATAATAACTTTATTGCTTAACAAGTTTGAATACATGATCAACATAAAAGAATAAAGAGAGAAGAAGAAATAAACTAATGGATTCCGGCAATATGGTCGACTGGCTGTCACACAGTCGACTGCCTTCTGGTTGCTGGATCTTCTCTCTCCTTCTTCGATGTTCTCGATGTTTGTTCAGGAACTTGGTGATTTAGTCGCTTCCCAGAGATATATATGATGATCCCCTTTTCTAAGTTGACCTCTTCTGATATTTATAGAGTACGGCTGAGAATTAGGGTTTCCACTTTTTCAGGAAGATCCTTCTTTATTTGATTTGATGATTAATATCTTTCTCTTTTCTCCTTTCCTTCCTTATCTGTTCACCACGTCCACTTGGAAATACCCTGTCTTTAGATTTGATTCGCTGCATAAAATCTTGATTCAAATAGATTTGAAATTAGATGCAGGTGTATCTTTGAAGATTTAGTTTGTTTACTCCGCCGCAGACCAGTCGACTTATCTCTGGACCAGTCGACTGAGTCGAGACTTCTGTAGATTTCATCTTTGATCAGGCCAGTCGACTGCTCTTGGGAATAAGTCGACTGTTCCTCTACATTTTTCTGTGTATCATCTTTGAAGTCCTGAATCTGCTTCGTTTTGCTGTTTTACGCTGTTTCCTATGGAAAAGAGAGAATAAGAGTTAAATACCATATATAGAGCTTTTAAATGTCTAATTATATTAAGATTATTGCTCTAAAAAGTGAATAATAATGTGTTCATCAAATACCCCCACACTTAGCTTTTGCTTGTCCTCAAGCAAAAAGTGAATTTATGAACAAGGGAGTAATAATCAGAATAAACTCAACCATCAAGATTTCTTATTATGTGGACATCAAAATGAAAAATATAAAACTACAAACAATTTCAGATAAAGTAAAATTGAACATACCCACTTTCTCTAGTGCAATTGTTCAGTCATAATCCCCAAACTTAATCATATTTGTCATGCGATTAATGTAGTTATAGTATGCAACTACTCAGTCTGTGATTATCCCTTTTCTCTACTACAAATCCAGTAGCAAACTAGAGGTTTTTTTTTTTTTTTTTTTTTAATTTTTTTTTTTTTTTATAGTCTCTTCCTTAAAGTTGTCACTTGTCTTTTGACGCGAATGCGAAACATTTGTGATGTATCTACCCGGTTACTCAACAAGTCACAAACATTAAAGTGCTTTGCATACTCATATTTCAAGTTGCCGTTTGACGTAAAGGTAAACATTGGTGATGAATACCCCTAGTTACTAAGCGCTCAAAACATTGGAGTAGACTGACTTTATTCAAATATATACATATATTGTATCACTTTATTTACTTAAACTCGATTTAGGACTAGATCTAAAGGGAATAATTATCAGAAAAAGCATCACATTTGTTTATTATGTATAATCGCATGACTCGCACAATTTTGTAGGGAATTATGAAACTCAACAATCCTAAAGTAAATAAGTATCCTTACTCTTACTTTATAAGAAATTGTTTATCCTAAAAAAAATTCAAAAGATTCCAAATATAACTAACTAATACCCCCACACTTAGATGGAACATTGTCCTCAATGTTCGCACAAAACATAAGATATAGGCATGTGTTACCATCTAGTAAGGAGAGACTGAAAAATAAAAATGAATAACTAAAGAAAGTAAAGGAAAGTGTAAATACTCCCCTAAAAAGTTGGGTTGCCTCCCAATAAGCGCTGTGTTTCATGTCTTCAGCTAGACATGATGAGTTCATGCAATGTATTGAATGGGTTGAAGATTCACATCTTCCTCTTGCGGTTCTAGACTCATCTCTATGTATGGCTTTGCTCTATGCCCGTTCACCTTGAATGTTTGATTTTTTTCTTCACTGTGGACTTCCAATGCACCATGTGGAAAGACTTTTGTGACAATATATGGTCCATACCATCGTGACTTAAGCTTGCCTGGAAAGAGTCTTAATCTTGAGTTGTAGATCAATACCTTTTGTCCTTCATAAAACTCCTTCCTTGCTAATTGTTTATCATGATACAACTTGGTTCTTTCCTTGTACAATTTTGCATTTTCATATGCATCGTGCCTCAATTCTTCAAGCTCATTTAATTGCAATCTCCTTTTGTCACCTGCCTGTTTCATATCAAAGTTGAACTTTTTGATAGCCCAATAAGCTCTGTGTTCCAATTCTACCGGCAGATGACATGCTTTTCCAAAGACCAAACGGTATGGTGACATGCCAATGGGTGTCTTGAAAGCGGTTCTGTAAGCCCATAATGCATCGTTCAAGCGTAGTGACCAATCCCTTCTGCTTGTATTGACTGTCTTTTCCAAGATGCTCTTGATCTCTCTGTTGCTAATCTCCACTTGCCCACTGGTTTGAGGATGATATGGAGTTCCCACTCTATGTGTAATCCCATATTTCTTCATCAAAGAAGCAAATGGGTAGTTATTGAAGTGGCTCCCTCCATCACTTATTATTGCTCGTGGTGTACCAAACCTAGTGAAAATGTTCTCCTGCAAAAACTTGACAACAACTTTGTGATCATTAGTTTTTGAGGGGACAGCCTCGACCCATTTAGACACATAATCCACTCCAACAAGAATATATAAATAACCCAATGAGTTAGGAAAAGGACCCATGAAGTCGATTCCCCAAACATCGAAAAGCTCGATTACTAGTATGTTGTGTAGTGGCATTTGATTTCTAGAAGAGATGTTGCCTGTCCTTTGGCATTTGTCGCAAGTCCTGCAAAAAGAAAAAGCATCTTTGAATACTTTAGGCCAATAAAAACCAGATTGCAATACCTTAAGTGCTGTTCTCTTTGGCCCAAAATGTCCTCCACATGCATATTGGTGGCAATGTTGTAGAATACTCCTTTGTTCCTCGTCTGCCACACATCTTCTTATAATTTGATCAGAGCAAAATTTGAATAAATAAGGATCATCCCAATAATAGTGTTTGCTCAGATCCACCAATCTTTTCCTTTCCTGATGTGTCATACCTGGAGGAAAAACATGAGCAGTTAGAAAATTGACAATATCTGCAAACCAGGGGAACTGTTCAGAGAGTCCACTCGACTGGTGGGAGGACCAGTCGACTGCCCCGAGAGTTTGAACATTTATTTCAAATAGATGTTCATCTGGGAAATTTTCATTCAGCTGGGGCACAATTCTCTCTTCCTCCTGAAGTAGTCTGGACATGTGATCTGCCACAACATTGTCGCATCCTTTCTTATCTCTAATCTCAAGATCAAATTCTTGAAGCATCAGCACCCATCTGATCAACCTAGGCTTAGCTTCCTTTTTAGCCAACAAATATCTCAAAGCAGCATGGTCAGTGAAAACAATAACTTTAGAACCAATTAAATATGATCTAAACTTCTCTACAGCAAAAATAACAGCTAACATTTCTTTTTCGGTGGTAGAATAATTTAGCTGTGCATCATTTAGAGTTCGAGAAGCATAGTAAATAACATGGGGTTTCTTATTGATTCTTTGACCTAAAACAGCCCCTAAGGCATAATCACTTGCATCACACATGAGCTCAAAAGGATGGCTCCAATCTGGTGCCATGACTATAGGTGCAGAAATGAGAAGATTTTTCAATGTATTAAAAGCATTTGTACATTCTTCTGTCCATACAAACTCAACATCTTTAGCCAACAAGTCACAAAGGGGTTTGGAGATTTTTGAGAAATCTTTTATGAATCTTCTATAGAACCCTGCATGTCCTAGAAAACTCCTAATACCCTTAACTGTAGTGGGAGGGGGTAGCTTTGATATGATGTCAATTTTTGCCTTGTCTACCTCTATTCCCCTTTTGGACACCACATGTCCCAACACAATACCTTGTTGTACCATGAAATGGCACTTTTCCCAATTCAGCACTAAATTGCATTCTTCACATCTTTTAAGCACAAGCTGCAAATGGTTAAGGCATTCATCAAAACAAGATCCAAAAACACTAAAATCATCCATAAATACCTCAATGAACCTTTCCACCATGTCTGAAAATATACTCATCATGCATCTTTGAAATGTAGCTGGAGCATTGCACAATCCAAAGGGCATCCTCCTGTAAGCAAAAGTACCAAAAGGGCATGTAAAAGTGGTCTTTTCTTGATCTTCTGGAGCAATAGCAATTTGATTATAGCCACTATAACCATCTAGAAAACAATAATGACTATACCCTGCTAATCTTTCTAACATTTGATCAATAAAAGGAAGAGGGAAGTGATATTTCCTGGTTTCATTATTCAACTTCCTATAGTCAATGCATACCCTCCATCCTGTGGTTACTCTTGTTGGGATAAGTTCATTCTCTTCATTTGTTACCACTGTAACTCCACTTTTCTTAGGTACTACATGTATAGGACTTACCCATTTGCTATCTGAGATAGGATAGATGATGCCAACATCTAGTAGCTTCAAAATTTCTGCTCTTACCACTTCCTTCATGTTGGGGTTCAGCCTTCTCTGTGCCTCCCTGCTAGGTTTTGCATCGTTTTCAAGCAATATTCTATGCATGCACTTGGATGGACTTATTCCCTTGATGTCTGCAATGGTCCATCCTATTGCACTCTTGTGTTCTCGCAATACCTTCAGCAGCTTTTCTTCTTCCTGTGCATTTAAGTTTGCAGCAATTATCACCGGCAGTGTCTGGTTCTCGTCCAAAAATGCATGTTTCAAATGATCGGGCAGCTGCTTGAGTTCTATGTCGGGACGCTTCTGTACAGTCGACTGGTCCATGTCAGCAGTCGACTTGTTCTGGGTGTCTGGGTTTGGTCGACTGGTTAGAACACCAGTCGACTTACTCTGTTCATCAGTCGCCTGATCTGTAGAAGAACAATTTTTATCAGACACCAATTTTTCAAATAAAGGTGCAGGCTTACCTGAATATGACTGTGGAGTTTCAAGGTGATGTACTGTCTCTGCAATCCTCCAGTCATCGTATTCCTGTTCAACATGAGATAAAGTTAGAGATTGAGTGATTGTGGCTTGTAGTGGTTCAACGCTATGTACCTGAAATGTTTGATCAATAATCTCCTGCACCACGTCAATATTATAGCATTCATGATCATCTTGTGGTAATTTTAGTGTATCAAACATTTTAAATTCCACTTTTTCTCCGTTTATCTTCATACTTATAATGCCCTTTTTAACACAAATTTTTATATCAGCTGTACTCATAAAGGGCCTACCTAATATGATCAGTAGAGATGATGACATTGAAGATTCCTCCATATCTAACACAACAAAATCAGTAGGCAAAATAAAATCATTTACCTGAACTAGGACATCTTCTAAAATACCTCTAGGTCTTTTTATGCTGCGATCAGCCAATTGCAAAGTGATGGATGTTGGCTTGAGTTCCCCCAATCCAAGCTTTTCGTAAACCGAGTAAGGAAGAAGATTGATGCTTGCTCCCAAGTCTAGCAGTGCCTTTTCAAAGAAGTGCTCACCAACCTTGCAAGGAATGGTAAAACTACCTGGATCCTTCAGTTTAGGTGGTAATTTTCTTAATAAAACAGCACTCACTTCTTCTGTCAAGGCCACATCCTCCTTAACCTGAAATGTTCTTTTGTGAGTACAACAGTCTTTCAAAAATTTGGCATAAGAAGGAATTTGTTTAATAGCATCAAGTAGGGGGATATTAATTTCTACCTTTTTGAGAGTTTCAAAGACGTCAAATAAATGTTGTTCTTTCTTTTTATTGACTAACCTTTGAGGGAATGGTGGTGGAACTGTCCCTACTTTTTCTCTTACCTTATTTGTCTCCAAAGCTTTTGAAGGTTGTGTGTCTGGTTTGTCTATAGGTGCTTCAACCTTGTTATCAATTACCTTACCATTTCTTAAAGTAGTCACTGCTTGGAGTTGTTCTTGACCTCCTGGGTTTGGTATGGTTTGTGAAGGAAGTTCTCCTGCCTTTCGTTCGCTTAACTCTTTTGCAATCTGACCAATTTGTGTTTCTAACTTTTGAATCGCTTGTCCTTGTTGGTTGCTTGTTTGATGTTGTTGTTGGAGCAATTGAAGAACGGTGGACTCAAAATCCAACTTCTTCTGTTCTGGGGCTGGTCGATCAAACCCACTTCCCATCTGAGGGTTTCGTGCATGTCCTTGTGTGAATTGATTCCCTTGATTATTTTGATTATTGCTCCATGAGAAGTTTGGATGATTCCTCCATCCTGGGTTATATGTGTTCGAGTATGGATTGTTCTTTGGTGGAAACACTCCTCGACCCACATAGTTCGCATGCTCCTGATCTGTGAAAGTAGACATGGGACATGTATCAGTTGTGTGATCTAAATGAGAACAAATTGCACACATTTCATTTGTTTGATTTTTAACTCCATCCATCGTCGACATTGCATTAACAAGCATATCAATTTTCTTATTCATGTTTGCCATTTCTAATTGAATGTTATTATTATTAGAGATCTCGTAAACTCCCTGTTTTTTCGTAGGTCCCCTTCTTGTTGAGAATTGTTGGGAGTTCTCGCTGAGTTCTTCAAAAAGTTCAATGGCTTCTTCTCCACTTTTCCTCATCAAAATTCCATTGCAAGCTGCATCAACAATTGCTTTGTTAGTGTCATTTAAACCTTCATAAAAAGCTTGTACCTGATCATCCTTAGGCAGATTGTGAGTAGGATACTTGAGAAGCTTGCTCTTGAAGTCCTTCCATGCTTCGAAGAATAGATCTTCATCTTTTTGCTGGAAGAGTTGAATCTCCCTTTTTAGCTGTTTGGTTTTCTAGGCTGGAAAGAACTCTTTCAAAAATTTCGTTGCCAATTGCTCCCATGAATTAATTGATCCTGGTTCCAGAGAATTATACCACAACTTAGCATTAAGTTTTAAAGAAAAAGGAAACAAGATTAACCTGATTTGTTCAGCGGTAAGCCCTTGGACGCTTTGTGTCCTGCAAAGATCGAAAAAGTCTTGCAGGTGAAGATGAGGCTCTTCATCTGGTTTGCCACTAAAGTGGGGAACCATACTAAGTAAATGAGGAGATAGGTGCATGTTCCCTGTGGCATTAGGTTGAAAAGCAATGCAGGAAGGTTGCTCAATATTCTTAGGAGTGAATTTGTCCTGCATTGGCACTCGATTTTGTATTTCTTCAGCCATTCTTCCCTGTGAAATCTGTCTCTGTGCAGTCGACTGGGTCCGTACAGCAGTCGACTGGTTGGCTGCAACTAGCTTACCTAGTCTGTGCAAAGTTCGTTCTGTTTCTGCGTCAATAGGTAGTAGCTCTGGTCGAAGTGATCGTCTACCGTGCATTCACCGAAGTCCTGTAACCTAAAAGAAAAATTATTAATAAAAGAAAAGAAAAACTAATAAAAATTCTACTGACTTGTAAGTTAAAATACTAAACAATCCCCGGCAACGGCGCCAAAAACTTGTTGTTGGGTATCTAGCTACCTAAATAAATAGACTAACTAGACACAAATTATAAAACCTCGCAAGTGCACGAATCGAATCGTAGTAATAGCAAGGGTCGATCCCACAGAGATTGTAGACTTCAACTTACTAATCAATAAAACTAATAATAAAAATGAAAAAGAGTTGTTGTAATATTCTAAAAGAACTAACAGATTAAAACTAAGAAAGATGAGTCTGAATCACAAATATCTCTTGAATAGTTGGGTTGTTGATCTCCACCAATAGTTAATAATGCTAAGTTACCTTCTGAACTTACTTCTAATTACTCATGTTTGTTCACTTCAAGGGCATGGTATCTACTCCTTAAAGTATTGTTTCCCTAAGCTAAGAATTAGGCATGGTATCTACTCTAATTCGTTTCTTTCCGTAAGTATCTAGCATGGTATCTACTAAGTTATACTTAGAGAAAACATAAGAACAGTGGAAACGAACAAACACTTAAAGTTCTAGAAATTGGTATCAGATCTAGATCCTCTAAGTTGATTGAACCAAGAACCCCTAAAGATTCCTTTGTTACAAATTATGAGCACGAGATTCGGTCGTCTCAATATGCTCATATAACAGATTCAGATAAATGATATCCAAACTTGAGCTTCCCAAGTTCTGTACGTCAGTCGACTGGCTCTCACCTCAGTCGACTGCTCTCAGTCTTGAAAACTAGTTTGACTATCATAAACCTATACCAATTCAATTAGATTCAATCAATAAGTAACATAGAAGAGTTCAGAAGAAAATAGTATTACATAACTACGGTTTCGATCTACCCAACTATGAAATTAGTTCCACATAATAATAACTTTATTGCTTAACAAGTTTGAATACATGATCAACATAAAAGAATAAAGAGAGAAGAAGAAATAAACTAATGGATTCCGGCAATATGGTCGACTGGCTGTCACACAGTCGACTGCCTTCTGGTTGCTGGATCTTCTCTCTCCTTCTTCGATGTTCTCGATGTTTGTTCAGGAACTTGGTGATTTAGTCGCTTCCCAGAGATATATATGATGATCCCCTTTTCTAAGTTGACCTCTTCTGATATTTATAGAGTACGGCTGAGAATTAGGGTTTCCACTTTTTCAGGAAGATCCTTCTTTATTTGATTTGATGATTAATATCTTTCTCTTTTCTCCTTTCCTTCCTTATCTGTTCACCACGTCCACTTGGAAATACCCTGTCTTTAGATTTGATTCGCTGCATAAAATCTTGATTCAAATAGATTTGAAATTAGATGCAGGTGTATCTTTGAAGATTTAGTTTGTTTACTCCGCCGCAGACCAGTCGACTTATCTCTGGACCAGTCGACTGAGTCGAAACTTCTGTAGATTTCATCTTTGATCAGGCCAGTCGACTGCTCTTGGGAATAAGTCGACTGTTCCTCTACATTTTTCTGTGTATCATCTTTGAAGTCCTGAATCTACTTCGTTTTGCTGTTTTACGCTGTTTCCTATGGAAAAGAGAGAATAAGAGTTAAATACCATATATAGAGCTTTTAAATGTCTAATTATATTAAGATTATTGCTCTAAAAAGTGAATAATAATGTGTTCATCAAATAGCAAGTAAAATTTCAAGTCAAACGCTTACTGTTAACATAGTTAAATTAATTTACAAACTAACGATGTGCAACAGTTTTGTGAATCTGCGACTACCGACACAGCAGCAGTAAAACTGCGGTATCTCCTAGACCGTAACTCGGAATTTGAAAATTCTGGATGCTATCGACATATAGACATTTAGGGCTATATTTACTGTTCAGGGCTCAGGTTCAGATTATGAATTTAAAGGGGTCGAAATAGGAAGTAAAGTTCAGGACAGTAACAAGTGTGAATGTCTTTCATGTATAAGTTGCATGATAATTGGTTGTTATGAGTCTAGATTAAGGTGTGATACAAATACGGGTGCAGTGGCTATCAAATCAGTAAGCAACATCTATTTTATTAACTCACGGAATGCAAGATCACTACATACATGATACAACACACATCTACAAGTCTAGGGTTTCTTAGTTTCATGTGCTCAAGTGACTAGGGGATAAAATGAGTCCAATTAATTGTAAATATAACAACGAAGGCGTTGTAACTCTTAAGATTTAGGGATCGACGGTAAAATATTCAAGATCAACAAATGATAAGACAAGAAGGAGTCACAACTACAACCTATTTGCGGTATTTTCAGTTGAATGCTTGTACTAGGTCAATAAATTGTACAATAAGAATACTTGCCTTAACGATGGTGAATCCGAACACGAACCAATACGGGATGAGAATCCCAAGAGACGAGGCACTAGCACGGACACACGCACGCACGTACGAGACACGTGCAACCAACTCACAGGATCTGATCCACCGGATCTGCTCTGGGGCCAAAACAGCAAACACAGATCAGGTGGATCTGTGTTGCACGGATCTTGAAGAAATCCCAAGGCCCAGATCAAATAGATCACTCCCTCTTCTTCCTTCCTTCTTCACGGTGACAGGGAGAGAGAGAGAGAAAGGACGGCGATGGCAGGCGACGGCACGGCGGCGCGACGCTGGACTCGCGACAACGTGAAGGACGGTGACGCAACTGTGGCGGCGCAACATCGAGGAGCGACACAGCGACGGGGCGAAGCTAGCAACTTTGTTTTTTGGGTTCGAACAGAGGAGCGATGAGAGCGGGGATGGTTCGGGGGTGTGGCGATGCGACGGAGGTGGAAAGGAGAGGGAGGCAATGGGTCGGAGGTGATGAGGCGAGGAGATGGGGATTGGGTTGGGCGATGGAGGAAGGAGACGGGGAATGGGCGAGAGGTTGAAGATGAAGTGGGTTCGGGAGTTAGGTTCGATGGGGTTGGGGGTGGTGGCGATGATGAGTGGAGGCTAGGGTGGCGATGCGGCGAGGTGCTTGGGTTGCGGGGCGAATAGGGTTTGGGCGTGGACGGAGGAAGGAGCAGGGAAATGGCGGAATGGGTTCGATGGTCGAAGGAGTTGGGGATGATGGTGGATGATGGCGGTGGAGGCGAGGGTGTTGACGATGAGGTAGGGGAGGCGAAGCGAGGGGGTGCGACGAGGTGATGGAGGTGGTAGAGAAATGGTGACGGGAAGGGAACAGGGGGTGCGATCGAGAGGTAGAAGGAGACGGGGAAGTGGGAGAGAAGAGAGTGGCGGTAGTATTGGGGTTTAAACAGTATTAGGTTAGGGTTGGGGGGTGTTTAAGGTTTGAATAGTTAGGGTTTTGGGTTATGGGTTTTAGGGTATCGGGTATGAGGGGGATCCAACTAGAGACTTAGTCAAAAATCCATAAAAATGGGGATAAATAGATAAATGATATGAAACAGCTCATCTCTTCATGAAGAACGACACAAAAGAGCAGGATGGGCATACAATTGAATTAGATAAAGGCACCAAAAATTGAGTTGAAACAATATAACGATTTCATTCGAACGGAAACAAAATACAGGATTTCAAATTGATAAAAGAGTACAATAGAGCAAAATACAGTATAAAAATACAAACACGGAAAATAGGAGTTACATGCTCAAAAACAGAATATTCAAAATCAAATTTTCAACAAATATGAAACAAATTAGTAAGTTGTACTGTATCTTGTTAATGTATCTTGTTAATAAAGCAGATTCAACTTTTATGCTAGTTATCAAAGATAAAAGGGCAAAAGCCAAAGTACTCCCCCAACGTTTGGCCCGAGTACAAAATGTCCATACAACGTTTGAAAAAGTACAATAAACCCATTCTTCTGTTAACTTAACCATTTCCGTTAAGTTATAATTATTAAATTACTTTTTTACCCTTACCCTTTCATATTCAATCTCTTTCTTTCCTTTCTTCATTCCCTTATATCTTTAACTTGTATAACTGTATGAACTAATTAATAAGACTTATTTGGAATATATGGTATGAACTAATTATATGTACAACTGTTGATTTCCTTAGTAACCATCTTTAACTTGTACAACTGAATGAAGCCAGACCTGATATGAACTAATTATATGTATATGTTAGTGATGCGGTTTATTTCTGGGAGACGTGTGGATGCACCAGGTGTGAGTTCGGACTCGATTTGTATTTGAAGGAGAAGGCTGCTCGTCTGCCGATCTTCGGTTGACCTTTTGGAACCTACGATGAGCTCGGAATAATATTGAAGTCTGGGCTCGGATCTGAGGGGTCGGATCCGAGGTCTTGTGTACCTGCAGACGGTCCTGAAACACCGGGGTTTATCCCGGTGGCGGACCCTCCGACGATCTAGTCAGTCTCTGTGAGAGAGTAGCAATAACTAGATATATTTAAGTGGCAAAAGATTCATTACCTCAAAAGGTGGGTGTGGGTCTAGTATTTGTAGAGAATCCCAACCGGGTTTGGTTCCCTTTGGGGGCCGGGTCTGGATCCGAAGGCCCGTGGGCCTGATGTGTCAACAGGCCCAGGGGGTTTAGGGCAGACGTGGCAATACCAGGAGTGGTATAGGGCTGACGTGGCGAAACCCTTGGTGGTATTTGGAGCCGACGTGGCTGATCGTGGGTCTCCTGTTCTTCTGGGGGGATCGAAGGGCCTAGGCTGCGCCAGGTCATCCTTCTGCTTCGCCAGAGAGGGGGGACGGCCTGTGGCACTGTCACGGGTCGGACTCCGAGGACTACCGAGGCTCGTCGGCACGAGGAGGCCAGTACTGTGAGGGCAAACATGAGGTTCGGCGCCGACCCTGAAGTGGTTCGGGGCCGAGCTAGATAGCTATTTTTACCTTTTCGAGTGAGAATTGTATTGGGCCCTGGTTGGACCTCAGGCCATTTTTACCCTATCACACAAGCCCCCCACTCCTGCGGGGGTGCGGGAGCAAGCCTTGGAGGAGTGTTCATGGTTGTGGAAAAAATGGGAGGACGACTCACAGGGCCTTCCTGGTGGGGTTGTCCTGAGGCTTTGACCGGACCTCGAGCTTGTCGAGGGTTTATGGGTAGGTGAAGGCGATGGCGAACCGTTGTATCTTCCGGAGAAGAGTACCCTGGTGCCTGACAGAACCTCGAGAGGATGAGGGTTTATGCGTCGACAAGGGTGATGGCGAGCCGTTGTTTCTTCCTGAGAAGAGTACCCTGGTGCCAGACCGAACCTCGAGACGAGGGGGAATTATGGGCTGGTAAGGGTGATGGCCAGCCGGTGAATCTTCCGAAGAAGAGTACCCGGGTGCCAGACCGGACCTCGAGCAGGCGAGGGATTATGGGCCGGTAAGGGTGAAGGCGAGCCGTTGTTTCTTCCTGAGAAGAGTACCCTGGTGCCAGACCGAACCTCGAGATGAGGGGGAATTATGGGCCGGTAAGGGTGATGGCCAGCCGGTGGATCTTCCGAAGAAGAGTACCCGGGTGCCAGACCGGACCTCGAGCTGGCGAGGGATTATGGGCCGGTAAGGGTGAAGGCGAGCCGTTGTTTCTTCCTGAGAAGAGTACCCTGGTGCCAGACCGAACCTCGAGATGAGGGGGAATTATGGGCTGGTAAGGGTGATGGCCAGCCGGTGGATCTTCCGAAGAAGAGTACCCGGGTGCCAGACCGGACCTCGAGCTGGCGAGGGATTACGGGTCGGTGAGGGTGAAGGCGAGCCGTTGTTTCTTCCTGAGAAGAGTACCCTGGTGCCAGACCGAACCTCGAGATGAGGGGGAATTATGGGCTGGTAAGGGTGATGGCCAGCCAGTGGATCTTCCGAAAAGGGGTGCCCTGGTGCCAGACCGGACCTCGAGCTGGCAAGGGGATTATGGGTCGGGCCGTTTGTGGGCGAACCGTTGTGTCTTGGGACTGTTTGAGTAGGGTAGTCTGTTGTTTTCGCGGAGCATTTGGGGGCGCCCTGGGATCTGTGCAAGGTTCCCATTTCCTAGGTGCTTTAATGGCGCCGCCTAATAAATGTATGGCGCATGGTCTTCCGTCGTTTGGTTTTCCCCATGTCATAAAGGCCGGCCCCTGGGGGAGGCTATAAGTACCCCCCCCCCCCCCTCTTTCTCGTAGTGGTTCAGATCAAAGCAAGGGTGGTCTGTTTGGCCCTTAAAGGTGTCTGCTTCGGCGGACGCCTGTCTCTTGATAATTTTTACCCCCGGTTGTGTCGGAGAGGTAGTTTCTTTGTCGCCCAGATCTTCTCTTGGATCTGATGGCCCTGATGTGGCGGCCAGATCCAGGGGGGATCCGGGCGAGAGGGACAACGACCGAACTTCGAAGGGTGAGCAGTTTGCAACTGTGGAGGTTCTATCCTTCCGAGAGAGATGAAGGGCGTTCCGGGCCGGTTGTTTGCAACTGTGAAGGTTCCGTTGCTGGAGTAGGCTGGACCTTTGCAGTTGCATCAACTGGCTCGGAATGGTGCACTTCTTTCGATCTCTGGGTGTTGATCTGCTTTCGACCGGCGTGCTTGCCGAGGGGGCGTCTTGAAGCTTTGAGCCCCGGGTAGATGAGTCGTTCTCCGATTGGAGGCTGACTACTCTGCGTCCCAATAGGGCTCCAGGTTGAGGCGGTTTCTGTCTCACCCGGGAACAGTTCGGGTCTTCGGCCGACGACGCTGTAAGCCCCGAGCTGCTCACGGGTGAAAGGGGAACCGACCCAGTCTCGGAGCCCGGGGCGTCTGTCTGAGGACGGCGCCTTAAATCTTAAAATAAAAATGTTCCCTCCTCCGAATACTTCTTCCGTGCTGACCTCCTTGTCTGGCTGCCAGCCTGTCAATGGATGATGTCAGCATCGCACGTTTTGAGGATGTGGCGCGAATTCCTAGGCGGCAGTTGCATGTCAAATAGGTGAACAGTACTCGCGGGAATCGAGGAGTCGCTTCTATCTCCTATAAATATCCCCCCCTTTCCCCTATCAGTCCACTCCTTCCTTGCTGCTTTCTTTTTTTTCAAAATTTCTCAACACCTCAGCGCTCATCTTCGCTGCTTGCCGTACTAGGCTCGCCCCTCCAAAGTGACCTCAGGTGAGTTGGTAAGTCTGCTTAGTTTAGGCATAGATGGATAGGGCTCAGTCTGGTTCGTCAGCGTCGACGTTTAGGGGGAAGTGAAGCTTATCTCTGAATCGACGTCCTGGGAGGAGCCCGTACTCGAGGAGGAGTCAGTGTACGTTGATGAGTCTTCTGATACGGTTTCGTGGGAGGAACCCGTAGGTGAGGAGGAGGTATATGGTGCGAGGTGGTTGCGCTCTCGTCGTTCCTTCGTGGTGGAGAGCAGCGAGTCGGGGGAAGCGAGCGATGGTTCGGGCGACAACCGTGTTTTGGAGTTGGCTTCCGAGGGAGAGGGAGGCGAGGGCGGCATTGTAAGGAGATCCACAGTTCAGGGTGCGGGTCCGAGTTCCATGTTGACTGGTCGGGGGCCCTTATCCACTCCCTCGCCGGAGCGAACCAAGAAGAGGAAGAAGGCTCCGAGGAGGGTAGGATCGAGGACTGGTGGTTCGAGCCAGGGGTCTGTCTACCGCAGCTTGTGGACAGGTTCGCCCGAGCGGCCGAAGCATTTCCGTCAATATCCTGATGACCTATCCGACAAGGAGCTCTTTGGCGTGCAGGCCTCTTCGCCGAGTCGGACGAGGGTGTTGATGGACGCGATTCTGACCGTCTTGGATGGCAGGGACTTGGAGGTTTTGCAGCTGGCGTATCACATCGGTCCTAGTTACGAATTGATGCTGCCGGGCTCTACTCTTCGCCCAACTGATCCCCTATCTGTTTGGTATTGTGTCTTCCCCGTGGACGCGTTTATTTCCGGACTGAGGCTGCCGGTCCATCCGTTTGTTCGGGAAGTGTTGAACTGGGCCTCCTTGGCGCCGATGCAGTATGGGCCGAACTCTTGGAAGCAGATAATCAGTTTTGTACTGATGTGCGAGGAACAACGGGTACCCCTGCGCTTGAACGTGTTCCGAGCGACGCTGATGATTAGTTCGGCGGCCGAGGGGGTTTACTATATCTCCCCCCGGAGCAGGAGGAAGGTTGTTCATAACCACCCGGACTCCATCAAGGATTGGAAGAGAAAGTATCTGGTGATCCGGAGTGAAGAGCCCTGGGACATTCCGACTCGATGGAACTACTCCAAGCCGAGCTATCCTGCGCCGGGGCCGGGGGATCTGACGGCCGAGGAGTGGGGGTTTGTTGAGCGCCTCCGTTTGTCCCCTAGTATCGATTGGACGAAGGTGACGGAAGTTCACCTGGCGAGTGTTGGACTGAGCCCAGCCGTTCTGCGTATGTAGTTGTTTCTTTTCTTTCGATCCTTTCGTACTTCCTTGCTCATTGCTCTTAATGGTTTTTTTTCTGTAGATATGGATGAGGCGTCGATCAAAGCAAGGAGGCTTGCCATGAAGAAGGAGAATGCCGAGAAGAAGAAGGAGGAGGCGGCGAAGAGGCCGAGGGAGCCGCCCCTTGTTATCTCGGGAGTACCGCTCGAGTCGAGGGTTAAGAGGACTCGCTCGGAGACGAGCAAGGGGGCTGCCCCTTCGAGGGGTCAGGGCCTGGCGAGGGCATCCGAACCTGACAAGGGAAAAGGTCCCTTGGTAGAGGTTGAGGAGGAGGACCCGGTGGTGGAGATGTTGTGGCAACGGTGGGTGTCGAACTGGTCGGTTCGGATGGACGACTGTCTGACCGAGGAAGCCCAGGCCGTAGAGGTGGCGGAGAAGCTGGCGACGCCTCGCGATCGCCAGATGATGGAGAGCGAGCCCGTGGAGGTGGCATTTGCGCGCCTGGCGCAGGCTACCGTGTCGGTAAGCTTGTCGACCTCCTCTTTTCTGTTTAGTCTTGCTTCAGGAGTTTTCTTCTTATCCGTGTCTTTCGGTCGCAGGCTTGCATGCAGGGAGCTAATGTGAAGAACCTCTATGAAGCGTCCCTGTCACAAGAACGTGCTCGGGCGGACAAGAGTGAGCGAGAGATGAAGGAGATGCGGATCGAGCTCGAGGGTTCGCATCAGAGGGAGCGGCAGATGAAGCTGGAGCTCGAGGCCAAGGACACCGAGTGGGGGAAGAGGGTGGCCTCTTTGAAGGGGAAGTTCGCCACGGAGAAGGGGGAGTTGACAGCTGCGTTCGCCAAGGAGAGGAAAGAGCTGACGGATGCGGGTCAGCGGATGGTGATAGCCGCCCAGGATGAGTGCTACGCGAAGGCCCTCAGTCATGTGAGGCATTTCTATCGGACCATCGACCTGTCGAACTTTGAGTACGACATGGAGATTGATGGGACCCCGAAGGCTCCTGCCGAAGAGGGGCCCATTGACAACCTGGCCGTCGAACCTTCTGCGAACCCGACCGATGATGAGGTGGGAAATCAAGTTGTATAGTTTTGTCTTTCTTTCTCCTTCCCTTTCGATTGTATTTGCCTCCCGCGGACTGGCCACCGCCTTTTTGTAAGAAGCATCACCATTTTCCTATATATATACATATATATAAAAAAAATAACGGTGACTTGTCAAGTGCTTTGACGCCGGTCATTTCCGGACCTTCTTGCTTATGTGCTACGAGTTGGCTCTCTTTGTAGGTTGTGGCTTTCCTTCCCTAGGTGGGCCCCCATCGTCCCGACGTGGCGTGGCCTGGGAGCGAGATGGAGGCGTTGGGGGCCGCTTTGGCTTGGTATCGTGAGAGGGCCCGCACCGCCGAGGCGGCCTTTAGCTATTACAGGAACATGTCCGAAGCCCTTGGTGAAGAGGCAAGCCATCCGAGGAGGGTGATGGTGGAACGGGAGCTCGGGGGTGTCGGACCTGGATACGTCGTGTCGAGTTCCTCGGGGCAGAGGCCCTCCTCTGAGAAGCGACTTCGTGACGTGCTCGTGGAGAAGGAGGTGGAGATACACCTCTACCGGTCGATGCTGGGTGCCTCGAAACCTTCCACGGGTGGTCAGCGATCAGGGGGGGGTGTACCTATTGTGGTGTTGCTAACGAAACGCATGCGGCCCACCGATGCCCCGAGTTCCGTGGTCGGCATATCAATCGTGGCCGATCCAAAGGAACCTTACGCCATGGAGAGAGTTCCCAGTTGTTCGTCGGACCGGAGGGGCCTTGAGAGGGTGGCCTCCCGTCGTTCGAGATGAGGGGAGTATTTCTGTAGCGGTTTCTGCTTGTTTCCTTTTAGCCTAATAAAGGAACATGAATAAGGAATTCATTTCACTCTTTGCTCCGGTTGATAGCATACGAAATGATGAAGGGGATGCGGCTCAGCCTTATCGTTTCGTGAGGAATCGGAGTGGGATGAGGTGAAGTCTTGGGTGTCGATCCCCTAACCTGTTGTTAGGTCGGATCTGCCGAGGCGTTTGGAGCATGATACAACGAGATTTCCTTAGTATAAGATAGGAGGGGCCGCTAAAACGGCTCTTTACAAAGGAAAGCTTTACAACAGGTTCACTTCTAGCTAAGTTAAAGTCTATGCTTGTTCTTCGCAGGGATTCACCGGGCGCTTGGCGTCAAGGGGGGACCTCTTCGGCTCGGCGGCAGGTCCGGGGGTAGGGCCGTCCTTCTCTGGTTTGAATTTGACGGCGTCGAGGGGGAACATTCCTCCCCCGACGGTGGTCATGTAGCATGATCGCGCTGCTTCTTATCTGCCTCGGACGACGCCGACCCCTTGTGGGGTCGGAAATTTGAGCTTCAGATGGTAGGCCGAAGGCACTGCTTGGAGGGAGCATAACCCGGGTCGGCCGAGTATGGCGTTGTAAGCCGCCTTGACGTTGACCGCCATGAAGTCCATAGACTCGGTCCTCTTGACGGGAGCCACTCCTGCGGTGACGTCGAGGGTGACAATCCCTTCTATCACGATAGGGACGCCGGAGAACCCATGCAAGGTGTATCCGGCCGGCTTGAGCTTGCCTCTAGGTAACTTCATATTCTCGAAGGCTTCGAGGAAAAGGATGTTCACCGAGCTGCCGTTGTCGACGAGGATTCGGCGAACTTCACAATTAGCCATGTGGAGGCTAATGACGAGGGCATCGCTGTGGGGGAGGCGAACGCCTTCGAGGTCCTCCCCTGAGAATGAGACTGGCATGGGTTGCAGCTGGGGAGAGGGGGTGTCTTGGACAGCATTCACCTTTCTGACGAAGGCTCTTCGGGAAGTATTCGATTCCCCTCCCCTTGGCCCTCCATGGACACAATGCAAGATAAATGGTGTGTCTGCGGCTCCTTCGGACTCGGGATCCCGACCCTGGACGCGGTTTGGGGTAGGGTTCGGGGGAGAGTGTCTCCGGTTCCTAGTATCTCGTCGATCCCGCGGGACTTCTTGGGTGAATTCTCGGAGGTATCCCCGGGAGATGAGTCCCTCAATCTCGTCTTTCAGGGCCCGGCATTGGTCTGTGTCGTGTCCATGGTCTCGGTGGAAGCGGCAGTAGAAGCGCTGATCTCGGTTCTTGCCGCCGTTAGGTCGGGGAGGTAATCGAACAATGCCTTTATCTTCGATTTCTAAGAGGATGGCGGATATGTTATGCGTCAAGGGAGTGTACCTCTCGAAACGGGGGATCGGCGGGATCTTTTTTACGGCCCCTGCGTCCCTCGGAGCTCTCTTTGAAGGTTCGACTTCTTCGGCCTTCCGTTTTCCCTTCGAGTCGGCCTCCCTGGCCTCTTTGGGGCTAAGGGCCTCTTCGGCTCTAATGTATTTCTCGACCCTGTTGAGGAGGTCGGGAAAGTCGATGGGGGGTCTCTTCGCCAGAGAAGCTTTCAGCTGTCCGTGACGGACGTTGTGCCGAAAGGCCGCAGAGGCGACGCCTGGATCAAGGGAGGAGACTGCCCTTGCTTCCGTGGTAAACCTCCGGACGAACACTCTGAGGGACTCTCCGTCTAACTGTCTGAGCCCAAGTAAAGAGGTGCTGGTCCTTTCCGCTTTCCGGCTGGTGACGAAGTGAGCAAGAAAATTGCCTTCCAGTTGGTCGAAGGAGTAAATGGAGCCGGGGGTGAGTTTTGAGTACCATTCACGAGCCGGACCTCGGAGTGTGGCGGGGAAGGCTCGGCATAGTAGGGGATCCGAGGCGCTGTGAATCATCATGAGGGTTTTGAAACCCTCCATGTGATCAGCGGGATCTCCCTCGCCGTCGTAGGTCTCGAATTGAAGTGGTCGGAAATTCCTGGGTATTTCTGCTTGGAGAATGGGGGCGGAGAAGGGAGGACGGACAGGTCTGTACCCCTGAGCCGCTCTTTGTCCGCCGTCCCTTATGTGATCGAGGCGATCCTCCATTTCTTGTAGGCGCCTTAGGAGTACGCCATCGTCCTCGGGTTGGACTGTTGATGGGTGGGACGCGCTGGCTTCGGCGTCCGACCCTGTTTGGATACTGAGGGTTTCTTCCCTGGGGGCCCGTCGGAGAGCTCCCAGAATTTCTCTTCGGAAGGCTTGTAGCTCCTTGTGAGTGACGGGGGCTCCCTCGACCTGGCTTGGTCGGTCCGAGGGTTGTCTTCCGACTCGGCTGAGCGCGGGTCTTCGTCCCTCGGGGGGCGGTCTTGGACGGTTCGGGGCCGGGTTGGAAGCGGCCCTTCCCCTGTTGCGGGTAATCTTGCGGTTGAGGATTATCCCCCGGAGGTCGGGCTGGACTGGCTGGGTGACGCTCCTTTGGGACTCTTGAGGGGGAGCCCTATGTTTTGAAGTGCGTGGCCCGGCGTTAGCATTTGGGGGGGGTGAGTCCCGTCGGTTGACGGAGGAAGCAGCCCCCTTGCCTTTGGAGGCCATGAGGATTCGGTTGTCGAGGCCCCTTGAGGGTCTGGCTCGGATCGGCTTCTGAAGCAGTTCCCACAGACGGCGCCAACCTGATGCGGTTTATTTCTGGGAGACGTGTGGATGCACCAGGTGTGAGTTCGGACTTGATTTGTATTTGAAGAAGAAGGCTGCTCGTCTGCCGATCTTCGGTTGACCTTCTGGAACCTACGATGAGCTCGGAATAATGTTGAAGTCTAGGCTCGGATCTGAGGGGTCGGATCCAAGGTCTTGTGTACCTGCAGACGGTCCTGAAACACCGGGGTTTATCCCGGTGGCGGACCCTCCGACGATCTAGTCAGTCTCTGTGAGAGAGTAGCAATAACTATATATATTTAAGTGGCAAAAGATTCATTACCTCAAAAGGTGGGTTTGGGTCTAGTATTTATAGAGAATCCCAACCGGGTTTGGTTCCCTTTGGGGGCCGGGTCTGGATCCGAAGGCCCGTGGACCTGACGTGTCAGCAGGCCCAGGGGGTTTAGGGCAGACGTGGCAATACCAGGAGTGGTATAGGGCTGACGTGGCGAAACCCTTGGTGGTATTTGGAGCCGACGTGGCTGATCGTGGGTCTCCTGTTCTTCTGGGGGGATCGGAGGGCCTAGGCTGCGCCAGGTCATCCTTCTGCTTCGCCAGAGAGGGGGGACGGCCTGTGGCACTGTCACGGGTCGGACTCCGAGGACTACCGAGGCTCGTCGGCACGAGGAGGCCAGTACTGTGATGGCAAACATGAGGTTCGGCGCCGACCCTGAAGTGGTTCGGGGCCGAGCTAGATAGCTATTTTTACCTTTTCGAGTGAGAATTGTATTGGGCCCTGGTTGGGCCTCAGGCCATTTTTACCCTATCACAGTTAGTATGACGATTTAGCCTTTCTCCATATGGAGCCAATGCAGAGTATCATCATTATTGACTTGTAGTCTGTACTCTATAGAGGATGGACAAGATGCAACCAGAAAACCGAAGGATGGTGGTCAAATGGAAGTGAGGGCGATTATGTCTCAGTCAATTCCCATTGCTTGTGATAATCGATTGATTAATCAAGTTTATAATTAACATGATTATTGTTTTTTTTTTAATTTAAGAAAAGGTGGAGTATGACCACCATGTTTCATTAATAAGCTGTTAACAAAACAATCCCGTATTCCCTTTCTTCATTCCTTTCTTCCCTCTCGATCTCAACAGGTCACTAAGGAAATTGCAGTAAAAATGTACAGTAACATGGTTACTCTTCAAATCATGGACACCATCCTATATGAAGCTCAAAGACAAGGAAGAATCTCTTTCTATCTCACCTCCTGGCGAAGAAGCCATCAATATTGCTTCTGCTGCTGCATTAACCATTGATGATGTCGTATTCCCGCAGGTTAATAATTAGTAACTTTTTTTTAGAATTATATATATTTCCGAAATTATACATCGATCTAAAAGAACCCTTTATTAATTATATATCTAGTATAGGGAGCCTGGTGTTCTTTTATGGCGTGGTTTCACTTTACAAGAATTTGCAAACCAGTGCTTCAGAAACAAATCAGACTATGGGAAGGCCGGCAGATGCCAATTCATTATGGATCTAAGAGGCTCAATTATTTCACGGTTTCTTCACCTATAGCCTAAGATACTTACCATTTATTCCAAATAACTCTTATTAATTAGTTCATACAGTTGTACAAGTTAAAGATATAAAGGAATGAAGAAAGGAAGAAAGAGATTAAATATGAAAGGGCAAGGGTAAAAAAGTAATTTAATAATTATAACTTAACGGAAATAGTTAAGTTAACAGAATAATGGATTTATTGTAATTTTTCAAACGTTGTATGGGCATTTTGTACTCGGACCAAACGTTGGGGGTATTTTGGCTTTTGCCCAAGATAAAATAAAATACACATGCGCTTGAACACCATGTGTTGTAAAAGTTGATCCAATACAGGTACTAACAACACCACAAACAACTCATATCGTGTTACAGTTCGGACTAGATTTACAACCTAACCTTCTATTAGCTTCACCGTACGAACGTATACAATGTCTTCGATAACTTTCCTCGCTAAACTAGAGAAAACGTGAATTCATGGTAGACACCAATTGTCTAATTGGGCTACAAATAAAAATAGCCCAAACCCGGCCCAAAACCATAAACCCTGTCAACCTTGTATCTATCTTCTCCTCAAGTCTACGAAGCCGCCTCCTTCTATTCCCCCATTTATAGGGTTTATCAACCCCCCCCCCCCCCCCCCCCCTCCAAATTCCCCCCAAAAATCCCCCAGTATTCGACAATGAGCTTTAAGAACGTGAAGGTCCCGGGCTACGGCTCCGCCTCGACGCTGGTGAAAGTGGCGCTCCTCGGAGGCGGCGCCGTCTACGCCGCCCTCAACAGCCTCTACAACGTCGAGGGAGGGCACCGCGCCATTGTCTTCAACCGGATCGAGGGGATCAAGGACAAGGTTTGGGCTTTTTGCGATTTGATTTGGTGAGTCTGTGAGAAAATTAGGGTTTGATTGAATTTTGGGTGTGGGTTTTGGGTTTTGTAGGTTTATCCGGAAGGGACGCATTTGATTGTGCCGTGGTTTGAGAGGCCGATCATTTATGATGTGAGGGCGAGGCCGCATTTGGTCGAGAGTACTTCCGGGAGTCGCGATCTTCAAATGGTATGTTTGGGGATGTGATGCTATAGATTTTTTCCCCGAAGTATGCCACTTTTTGAAATTAATTCCCAAAATAGGTCACTTTCAAAACTAATTCCCAAAATAGGTCACTTTCAAAACTAGGAAGCACTGACTCTTTACGGATGTGCTCGCACCCGAATCGACTCTGGTGCGACGTGAGTGCGGCACGGGGTGCGACGGGACACGACTCCATTATGTTATATTAAAAACTCAAACGAGTACGGGCTTAGGTGCAGCTAGGGTGCAGCTTCGAAGTGGGTCGGGTGCTTTGATTTGGGCTTTGCTATAAATAAAAAAAACCAAAATGCAGTCGTTGCCCACTCTCTCACACTCTGCGATTTCTCTCCCCTCTCTCTATCTAAGAAATCTTAATCCCTAAATCCTGATCGAAACTCAAATCGCCACCTCTCTCTCTCCGCCGATCAAATCCCTATCAAAACCCAATTCCTCTCTTAACCGTCGCATCCTCCTCTCTCTTCCTCCGCAGTTATCGTCGGCTCTGACGATATCCCATCGTCGGCTCCTCCACTCTTCGCTGTCGTCGCCTTCTCTCTCTGGTTGTTTGATGTGTTTGTTTTGTGTGATTTGATGGTAATGTGGTTTGTGTAAGTTTGCGTAGTTTTGCCTCAGCGTAGAAGATAATTGGAGGTAATTTTTTTGTGTGAGTTTCGTTCATTGAGGCCGTTTTGAGAATATAGTTAGGACAAGTGAGTGGAGAAGAGATGTGGTAAGTTTTATTTAGTGTAGGTCTATCTTTACGTGAGAGAGATCTTTAGTTGACTTTCATGTGTGTTTGACAACGTGGGGGGAGAAAGAGATACATAGTTGAGAGTTAGTTTAGGTAACTTTGGAATATCAACTTTTGAGCTGAATAAGTGGGGTTATCTCAGCTATGAGAGATACATAGTTTAGAGTATGTTTCGGTTTGTGGTACGAGTACGAGATCGTGGTATGTACCCTGAGCGGTACGCTGTACGGTGGGGGTAGGATGAGATCTAGGCAGTTAAAATCGGTTTTCAGAACTAATCGGTCTAGGAGCGATTAGTGACTAATCGGGTTATCGGGAAAAAATCGGGGATAAAATCGGAAAAATCATGTGTGTATATATATATATATATATATATATATATATATATATATGGGAAAAAATAATTTATTATCTCTAGTATATATGATTAAGAAGATCTTAAATTTAAATTATCGTGTATTTACTATTTAGTATCTATTTGACTTTGTTAATAAAATGTATATTTTTTCTTACTGCAGGTTAAATGCACATAGTTAAAATTTTGGCTATCTGATGATTTGAGACGGTATTGGCTAAAACCAACTTTTCCCAGCAAGTTCTATCCTGTCACTCACCGAGGCTGGTAGAGAATGACCCAAACAGACTTGTTTTAGCTAAATCTTAGATTCTTAATACTCCATATATTCAGCCAGGCACCTAATAATATGTATTGGCAAGAGATAATAAACTAGGGTAGGTCAGAGGTCATGTATGACACTACAAGTTTGAATTGAAGTCAGCAAAAAACAAGAAGAGATAGAAAACCTTGTTTTTATAATGTAATTGTAGAGTATTACCCTTATGTTTATTTTTCGCAAAAATATACAAATTTCTGTGTTTTGCATATTTGTGTACAAGATTGTATTGATTTGCATTAACCACCGATAATCTCTCAATCAACCAACAATTTATGGAAATTGAGTAGTGCAGCATTTGAAACTTGTAATTTCATTTTTGCATTGACAAACAAAACTCTCTTCAAAGTCCCATCCTGGAGTAACATGCTCTCAATCTATCCACACCAAGTATGATCTAGTAATGACAGTTCTTTGCTGGTTGATATGATGCTAATATAGTTACGTTAAAGATTACATTCTACAATAACAAAAATTAAACTAATATGGTCCAATTAGTTAAAATTAGTCGTATTTCTCACCAAAAGATGAGAAGAAACAGGTAAAGCGGCACAATAACCCACATATAAGAAACATTCAGAAGGTGAACTACGCAAAGCCTAAAAAATTTAAGCATATGTATATGCTAACTCACTCCAATATTACATGTATTTTGGGTCAAGTCAAAAGTCATAATACACTGCTTATTCCATAGATTTTATTTAAGAGAAGTATATCTGCAGCTGTAGTTACTGGAATATTATACTTTTCCCAGAGAGTTAATAAAAATGAGAATGACGTTGCAGACAACCGTGCAAGTTACTGGAAGGTAATAAGGATGGAGTTTCAAAGGAACTCCAGGCAACCATATAAAACCAAAATAAAAGAGTCAATGAGTCATACAAACCACTCTCATATGAGCTTACAAAAAGACAACACCCATCCAAAATAAGCAGAAGCAAACGGTTACAAAACAGATAGGAAAACAAAGCTAAGCATCGATATCAATGTCGGCATCATCATCAAGCTCGTCTATTTCCTCGTTATCATTTTCTTGATTGCTTCCATATGCCATATTTTCCCATGGTTCTTCCAATTCATCCTCATCCTCAATTCGGACTCTCGTCCTTGTTGATGGCCCTTCATGATGTGGTCCCATAGCATTTTCAACCTGTGACCAAGTGAGATCATCACCGACTCGAACAAAGTCTTCAAGCTCTTGTGATGTGGGAGTTACCCAATCATCATTCTCATCTACTTCTCTCAAAATTACTGGATTAACATTAGCCCCATCATTCACCCGAGCATTGAACCGTCTTGCCAACTTTTTGTTGTATTGAATGTAGACAATTTGATTCAACTTGTTTTGCAACAAACAATTTCTTTTCTTCGAGTGTATCTACAATTTAAAAAAAAAGTTAAAATATAAACTTAGATGAATCAAATATAGGAAATGTAATTTAATACTTACGTTGTCGAAGGCACTCCAATTACGCTCACAAGGAGACGCACTACAAGTTTGACTTAAGACTCGTATGGCAAGCTTTTGGAGATTCTTCGCCGAACTCCCAAAGGTAATCCACCACTCGGCTATGCAATATTACATACAATTATGAGATTACAAGCACAAGAAAAAAATAACTGCATAAATAAATATGGAAGTAGAAGAGCAATAAAAATACCGGGTGCTAAAGTTTCTCGTGTCCTTATTGCTTGAGGTTCTCCAAAACTTTGCAAAGCTTCTCTATATAAAACTAGCTCACCAATGAACTTATCATTCTCATCCAAGTCGGGCACAAGCCTATTAAAAACTTTAAACAACCCTCTCTTCACTTCTGCATTCCCCTCAATGGACAAAGAATCATCACTACTTTGAGAATATTTGTAGTAGATTCCCGGGTTTAGATATAACCCCGCTTCATACAAAAAAAATATATACTTAAGTATAAATTTGAGAAAGTTGTAAAAATAATCACTCAAATAAACCAAAAGAAAATTGAAAATTAGAAAATGTTTATTACCCGAATGCAAAGGCCTATCAAGTTGATCATCCCATCTCTTGTCAATCATATTCCACACAAGTGTTCTAACGCGCCTACATTCCCTTCTAGCTTCATTTGTCTTCGCCGTGTCTTCACCAATGTTCTTTTTTATTTGCTCCTTTGCACGATCCATTGCTTCATGCAAGTAACCCATACACGGCTTCTCTTCGGTGTCCACCAATCTAATCACATCTACCAAAGGAGCCAAAATACTACAAGCAAATTTTGCATTATCCCAAAATTTTTTCCTATGCACAATTCTTGCAACCCTTCTTCCTTCAATGGTCTTTGAAAAATCACTTGTTGTCCACGCATTAGAGACAAACATCATTCTTAGTGCATTCTCATTTCTAACCATGCTCTCTAATGTGTAAAACTGAGTGGCAAATCTTGTGACACATGATCTATGCAACTCCCTATTGTTTGTACATTTGCGCATGAGGCTTAAGATTCTTCCATGGTTATAGATATAAACCACAATGGACCTTGCATTTTTTAATGCATTTTCTATCTTGTCCAAAGGAGAAGCTTTGGACTCACCAAGATCTTTCACCATCAAATTCAAGCAATGAGCCGCACAAGGAGCCCAAAACATCTTCGGATACTTCCCTTCCAAAATTGAACCAGCACTCTTAAAATTCGAGCCGTTGTCGGTGATAAACTACAAATTTTTAAAAGAAAAGAATAAGATATAAATTAGTGAAATCTTATCTACAATTAAGAATATCACTAATTAATAATTATTAATTAATGGAAACTAGTATCAAAATCATGTCAAAATCAACTTACTTGGACAATATTATCTTCTCCCACATCTTTAATGACCTCCTCAATCATCTCCACGATAAGGTCCGCACGTTTGACATGTTCGGAAGCATCAATGGACTTCAAAAAAACGGTTCCTTTTGGACAATTTACCAAAAAGTTAATCAAGCTCCGGCCTTTTCCATCTGTCCAAAAATTCGACATTATGGAGCATCCATATCTCTTCCAATATGGTCTAAAAGACTCCACAAACTTTTGGGTATCTTCATACACTTGTTTCAATAAAGTGACCCGCATGTGATGGTAAGATGGTGCTTGTAAACCTAACAAAATATTGCATAATGAATAATTTGCGATAATAAACAAACATATATTCAATCAAATTTGTTTTAAGATAAATAAATACCTCTTCCATATTTTCCAATTGCATATATCATCGTTTGGAAGCTAGGTACACGCACGTCATTAAAGGGTAGACCAACTTCACATGCCCATTCCTCAATAGCAACCCAAGCTTCTTGCTTCTCTTCCTCTTTGTATGGGTTAGAATGCTCAATTTGAGTTTGCTTCGGTTTCAAATGAGCATCCATTGGCCCTCTATGACTGCTGACAAGCTTCCTCTTCTTGCCTTTGGTGGCATTGGGGATAGAAGGCCTAGAACTATTGCTTCCACCTTCGAGAATTTGCAAATCTTCTTCGCCATCACTCTGAAGAAATCGTTCGTGCCCTTCAAAGACATTATTAAGCCTCTTCTTCTCGCTTCTTCGATTACAGTTCTCGTCATTGTACTCCTTAATCTCCTTCATCTGGTCCATTGTGACATTAGGACAACCCGTCACATTTCCCGTTTTGTGAAGAAGATGTTCCTTGGCTCGGGTGATCCCTCCCGAAAACATCTTTTGACATAATTTGCAAACAATCTTCATGCAATTCGGGGGAAATTGTAAACCTGTATATTTCCAAGCAGGATCTTTGGGGGGAGGTTTCCATGTGGAAGTTGCAGCATCAGACGATTGGGTAGAAGCCTCTCCTCCAATAGGTGGACCAATAGAACTCATTATTCTTCAAAAAAATTTACTGCTTGAATAAAATTAATGTATCATAAACATCATAAATGATTCAGTGAATACTGAGTTACTAACTTATTGACTTAACTTAACTTACTAACTTTAAAAAAACGAACTAACTTACTAAACAGCAAATACTACTTGTTAGTTGTTCAACAAAAATAAACAGTAAATACTAATACTGGAATACAACTTGTTCAACAAAAATAAACAGTAAATACTAATACTGGAATACAACTTGTTCATCAAAAATAAACAGCAAATACTACTTGTTCATATAAAAAATTGTACGAACCTGGAGCTGGAGCTGGAGCTGTCGACGTGGAGCTGTCGACGTCGAAGTGGAGTCGCCGAACTGGAACTGTCGACGACGCGCCGAACTGGAGCTGTCGACGTCGAATTGGAGACGAACTGGAGCTGTCGAACTGGAGAAGAACTGGAGAAGAGTTGTCGATTGAAGAGCTGTCGAACTGGAGAAGAACTGGAGAAGAGCTGTCGAACTGGAGAAGAACTGGAGAAGAGCTATCGAACTGGAGAAGAACTGGAGAAGAGCTGGAGAAGAGCTATCGAACTGGAGAAGAACTGGAGAAGAGCTATCGATTGAAGAGAGAAGAGCTGAATTTGGGTTTGGGTTTTGAAAATTAGGTTAGAAAAGAATTTGGGATGAAATGAAGAGGAGAGGAATCGATAGAAGAATTTGGGATGAAAATTAGGTCAGATTGGGGGATTAGTGAACGGGTAAGATTAAATTTGGGATGGAATATGCTGATGAGTGAACGGTGACGATTGGGGGATTTTATTTTTAGGTTAAATTATACCCAACCGATTAATCGGCTTATCGGGCTTTACGAATATCGGCCGATTAATACGATTATCGGCCGATTAGCACGATATTGTCGCTAAAAGTCCATTTCCAAAAAATCGCTTCAAAAATAATCGGTACACTACCGATTTCCGATTAATCGGCGATTAATCGCCGATATCGGCTGATTTTGACTGCCTAGGATGAGATAGGGCACTCGGTTGAGTAATATATATACTTATGTATGTGTGTGTAGAAATAAATACAAGGATATAAAATTATACTATAAATACATTACTTTTATTGAAAAAATATATCGACGATGAATTTTGAAGAGTTTGAAGAGAGATTAATGAATTAATGCATGAAGGTCTTCATTTGTATGCGATCGCTTTAAGAGATCCGGATCGAGAACCCACTGTAAATCGGATCGCAAGATCCGGATCGTGGTTTGGGGGGGGGGGGGGGGGGGGTGTAACACATATAGCAAGTGATTTGGTGTCGTGACTTGTTCGTACCACCAAACCACCAACTATCTTTTAGAAGTTCATTATTGCATCACAAGGTATACGACTATACGAGGAAATCCCGTAAGAGGTTCACCACCAAACCAGCAATTATCTTTTAGGAGGTTTCTTGTTTTAACTTTCTGCTTTCTGCATTTTTGTATTTTCGATAAAGCTTTTAAATTCAGTTATTCTTTTATCCTTTTGTTCATGCAGATGTTCTCACTTTTGAAAAATCATATTGCTTCGTTGTAATAGTGCTTACTATTATAGAGCCCCTCTGCGTTCTTTGTCAGCGGTCCATGTTTTCATGTTGATTTAACTATTTATGAAGATTATATGTTTTGGTTACACTTGAGGAGAAAAAATTGATTCACTCATCATATCTGATCATATACTGTCTATGAGGTCTATGTGTTCATGTTGATTTAGCTATTTATAAAGATATGTTTTGGTTACTCTTGTGGAGAAAAAAAGTTTCACTTATCATATCTGATCATATACTCCAATTTCAAAAGATTGTAGTTCTTGCATCATCATGCAAGACTTTCTGATTAAGCAATTGATTACCTGCATTGCAAAGCAATCTAGCATCTTAAATGTTCTACATTTCTATTGAGACAGGTAAAGATTGGTCTTCGGGTTCTTACACGACCCATGCCAGATCAGCTACCTACTATCTACCGGACTCTTGGAGAGAACTACAACGAGAGGGTGCTTCCTTCTATTATTCATGAAACTTTGAAGGCTGTTGTAGCACAATACAATGCCAGCCAGCTGATCACTCAAAGAGAGGTGAGCTCTAACTAAATTTTGATTCTCATTGATGGATTAAGTTTTAAAGTGTCTGAATTTGGTTAGTAGTCATACAAAGAGTTCTGTTTTCTGTTTAATCTTTCTACTTCATATACTGCAACAAGGAGGATAGTAGTACTGTTGGTAGCAATCTTTTTCATTTTAAATTATTCTTTTTGAAAGCCTTTCTTATTTTTATTACACTTTCAAATGCAGTGTAAAGTGTCCTCTTATGGGATAATCTTTTTATTTTGCTCCCCTTCATGTCAGTTTCAAAGTAGTCTTTGGAGATGAGAGAATAAAGTTATAAATAAAAGTCCTTCAAGCAGGAATGCATCTGAATGACTCTGATCCTCACATGTGCATTCCCCTCGCTAAATCTATTCTGAATTATGTGATTTTTTTTTTGTAGGCTGTTAGTCGGGAAATACGGAAGGTATTGACAGAGAGGGCTTTGAATTTTAACCTTGCACTAGATGATGTGTCCATTACAACCCTGAGCTTTGGTAAGGAGTTCACTTACGCAATTGAAGCAAAACAGGTGGCTGCTCAAGAAGCTGAACGGGCAAAGTTTGTTGTTGAAAAGGCTGAACAAGACAAGAAAAGTGCTGTTATCAGAGCTCAGGTCTGTATACCATTATATAGAGTTTTCCGCTCTGAATATCTGTTCTGTTTCATTTTGTTGAGGAAGTGTTTCGTATATTATCTTCCTATCTTAAATGTAGTCCTAAGCCTTTTCCATTATGTCCCTGCTTTTGGGAAGTCAATTCATAAGCTTAGTTACCTTTTTTGTTTCTCTTTTCTATTTTTCCATGAGGCAATGTCATCTCAGCATGATAGTAAATAAGGCTTCGGATCTGGTTCAGAGACAATTTTGTTGAAATTGCATGGGAAAAAGTTTCTTATGGATGCAGTAATTTTTTGGGTTTGTTGACACCAGTAAAGAATATATTGCTATGGACTAGAAATTAAATGATTGGAATAAATTAACTAATTATCAGATGAAAGATGTTAAACCAGTTTCTTTGGACCCTGATATCATTCTGCTGAAGTTTTTTTTTCCTCGTTTTTTTTCTTTTCTTCCGTTAGAGCGGTTATTTAATTAAATACTGATTATCGTATTCAAATTTGCTTTGACATGCTTTCCAAATAATCCAAATTGTGCTTTAGTAAAATATTAAAGTTGATTTGTTGGAAATCTGACTGCTACTTCCTCACAACCCAAACAACTTCATTTGTCATTTCCTTCAAATATTCTGGCCCTTAGTGTTGATGCTTAGAAGGATTAAGAATTGAAGATGTTAGGGAGACCCATTATACTTCGGTGAATATGTATCTGCTGTAGCTCCCACATATTAGTTGTCTTAACTGTTTGCAACAGTTTGTTGTGACAAGTCATAACAAATTCCATGTCCAGAAGTTTAGGGTAGTAATTTTTGGCACTGTTGATTATTAATGTTATTTATTATTTAAGAAGGGGAGATAAGAGTTAATCCAAAATCTCAGTTTTTAGATATATACCTTAAACGCTTTTTGCTTTACTGATAATTGTTCTAAAGTATTTCAATGTGTTCTAAATAATTCTTAAAAACAGAAGGGATATAGAGGTCATGGAGTTTTGGGCACGAAAAAAGTTATTTTTATCTTTTAATGGTAGTGAGATTATTGGATATCTTTCTTAAAATTAAGCCTTTTCCAAATATTGGAATGTTGCAGTAGATGCATCTGGTGGTTGTTTATTCAATACAGGACTTCAATTCAACTCTTTTGAGTAAGCTGTGTGATATAGTTTTGATGGCACACACTGTTCACATAAACAGAAAAGTTCACATTTTTTTCTGAGGAATAGAGTATGCATTTGACTCAGACAATTTGTTCAATCACAAGAATTCTTTACTTCCGTAATCGATTTTTTTAAGGATGATTACATGCACCAAACTTTACTATTGTAGATCTTTATTTTGTAAGTTGTAGCTTTACAAATCAGGAGTATTCCTCACTCTTGCTCATTTTACTTCATTTTTTTATCTTTCATTTATGTAGGGAGAGGCCAAGAGTGCCCAGCTCATTGGTCAGGCAATAGCAAACAATCCAGCTTTTCTTGCTCTGAGACAGATTGAAGCTGCACGAGAGATTGCGCACACCGTTGCAAACTCATCCAACCGTGTGTTCTTGAAGTCTGATGAGTTGTTGCTCAACCTTCAAGAGCTGATGGGTGAAGTCTCTGCAAAACAGAAGAAATGAAGCAAAAGAATCATAAAATGAGATCGTAGTCCTTCTTCTGTTGGAAGTTCCAACAGCGAGAAAATACTCTTCTTGTGGGAAATGAAGGTTGTGATGAGATGATCTTATGTATCCCTTCCTGTTCGTGGTAGAAAAGGTGGTTGAAACTTTATTTAGAGTTACGAGCTTTGGTTGCAAATAAGATTTTGTATGTCGGAACTTGATTGGTGAAGGTTTCTGATGCCTAATATGTTGAAATCATTTTGTTATTTTGCTGGTCATTTTAAATTTTGGAGTTACGCTAATCCTCTATCTACTTATATTGAGGAAAACAAGCCATTTTTTGTTAATCTGTACAATTCCTGGAGAGTTAGATAGGCTGTGTTGATATTGTGTCGTCTGGAATGCTTATCCGATATGCTTTTCATTTCTGCTCATTATGGAGACAATAGATAGGGGTGGCATTCGGTCCGGGCTGGCCTCGGTCCGGACCGGCCTGCTTGGTCCTAGGCCTGGCCCGCTCAAACCCAGGCCAAACCGGGGTCAGACAGCCCCAAACATGGTAGCCGGTCCGGTTCACAAAAGGGGGGAAAACCGGTAGCGGCCCGACCCGCGCTAGCCGGGGACCGGATTGAACCAACCCGGGCCGGTCCGGGCTGACCGTTGGCTGCTACTGGGTATTTTTTTTCCAGATTTTTTTTTATTAAAAAAGGGTATGTAAAATTATCAAAATACCCCCCAACGGATTTATACTTGCTAATTTTTGGGGGTATTTTCGAAAATTGAAGAAATACATATTCTATATATCCAATCTCATTTTATTCAATTCTTTTTACAAATTCACTCAACTCTCTATTATCTCTCAACTTTTCTCAACAAATCAACAACAATCAACAACATTCAACTACTCTTTTCAAGATTTAACATCAACCACATTCAACTACTTTCATTTTGCAATTTGGAGCCGAACCAAAACAACCAGCTCTCCTCATCTTCCTCCTCCACCTGCACCATCTTCATCTCCCACCTGCTCTGACCCTGATCTCAAGCGGCCGACCCTTCTACTAACGATGGTTTTGTCAGAGCTCGAGATGAGTGGCTGCGGGCCTAATGAGTGGGTCCGACAGTCACTCAGGCAAGCTGATGACGTGAACCTACAACCCATTCTTCCCCCTGCTCCCCCACCTCAACCCCAACATCACGCCAGCCACACACCACCACATCCAACTGCCCAAAACCCCTTGCAACCTCCTGCCCAAACCACTTTGCAACCTCCAAACTCGGTGACCCACCCTGCAGTGTACTACCCCCCCCCCCCCCCCCCCCCCCCCGATGGAGACAAACGGAGGCTCAGACGGTCTCGATCCCCCGTGCGTGCACACCGTAGTGCACATCAGCAACGTTTTGGGCGAGAGCTAGGTCATTATCGCCTCGCGCAACCCTCACACAGAGAATGGGCCCACAGAGGGGTCCCTGCTACAGGCCACTCACAGCGTAACAGAGACCACCACGGTGGTCACCGACACTCCATCGGGGAGGGGGGGATCGGAGGCATCACAGCAACCATCACAGATATCAGAAACAACCTTCTCATCAATAGATTCAACCTTACTACCATCAACACCCCTCACACAGAGATCAGCCACTTACTCCACCACACTACTCCACCACAAACATCACCTCCATCATCAGCAACAACCCACAAACCCCAACAAGAACCCTGCGGGACCTTACTCCACCGAAAAGGGACAATAACACCAGGCCTATCCAGAATTTCCCACCACCCCACCAACCTCATCACAATCACCATCTGGCTCCCAAGCATCTCCAACCTAAGCCACAGGTACAACCTCCGCTAGAACCCGTCGTTGGGAGGGCCCAAGAGATGGGTCTACAAAACGAGGAGTGCAGGGAGCAGTCACCCGGGCCGTCGGAGGAGGCAGAGTGGGTTGTAGTCCACAGAAAAGGAAAAAACATTGCAATCAATGACCCTACTCAACAATAGTCAGAACTCATAAAGAGGCAAAAGAAAGGAAAACGAAGACCTGTGCCATGTTTCAATTGTGGCGACCTGGGCCACTATCGGTAAGATTGTACGAACGATGTGAGGTGTCTGAAATGTATGAAATGTGGGCATATGTCCTATGTGTGCACGAATGTTACCCCCTCCACTAATGACGAAGAGCGCCCAGTAACAAGGGGGAGATCGCCAGATAAACCCACCCTCATTCGGTTGGCCAATAGCTTGGAGACGATCAGGCTGGAAGAACAATGGTTGCGGCGATGGTGTGCCGTTACCAAAATACAGGTAGGGTGCCCATCGGAGAACCACATGATCCAAGCTATGAAAGCCAAATGGCTGATGGCCGCACACAGAGATTTGGTAGCCAAAAAGCTATGCCACTTACAACTCTTGGTGTCTTTCCCTTCGCCAGACAAGATGACAGAGGTGACAGCTATGGGAGTGGTAGATTTCAGCCATTTCAGTGTGGAGTTCTTCCCTTGGACTCCAAGCTTCGGAGTAGAGCTACCGCAAGGAGACCGTTACTGGATTTGGATCCACAACGTCCCTCTACATTTCTGGAAGAAAGAGGCTTTGCAATAGATCATTGCTGACTTTGGGACTATCAAAGACATGGATAGCAAGATGGTGCGGCGATCGGAGATTACCTCCGCTAGAGTCCTTATCCGAAGCCCTGACATCACCCGCATGCCACGCTTCACAAAGGTATACTCGTTTGAAGAGTCGTACCTTGTGAGATTCGTCATCGAATCGCAAGCAGAGCCGGAGATGAAGGATTCCCAATCTTTTTCACCCCCCTCTGCTCTCAGAGATGGGCATTCCTACCAACAGGTGGTGCTGCCAGAGTGGGACCTCACTCTGGATGGGGACCACAAGGTGGAAAGAGCACACCATGAGCTCATCAAAGAGGAAAAGAGGAAGAAGATGGGTCCAGCCCAACCACTCATCAGCGACAAGGGGAGAAAATCAATCGAAGAACCCAACGGTCAAAGGGCCAGGTCCACACAAATGGCAAAAAATCCGAACCATACAAACATAGGCTTGCAGAGAGCTCAAAATGGCAGTCAAACCCTAAAAGATAGGGTTGACAGGCCTCGAGAGGAGGAGCAGAGACATGCAGAGACTTTGGTCAGAGATTGTGGAAATAAGAAAGCTGTTTTGGGAAAGAATTCAAACGGGTGTAACATGGAGCAGGCAGCCATACATGGAAGTGGGTTCTTAGGGATAAAGCTACATGCTCGGGGGCTAGCTCCTTCGAGGGAAGCGGCTTTTTTGGGGAAGAAGACGAGCACCTCTATTGAGTTAGTAGAGCTACGGGAAGGAAGGAAGATTGGGGATGAGAGCATTACGAGAAAGAGGCATATTGGGGAAGAGGGCGAAAGCTCATCGGTTCCATCGACAGGCACAGAAGACGAGGGGACTTCGGTGGTATCGCCAACCACAGAGAAGGAGCCACGTGGCCCACCAATGCTGTCGACAGGCGCAGAAGACGAGGGGGGGCGTCTGCTGAATCGCGAGGGATCATTTCCCTTAAGCAGTGGAAACTTTGAGTCCACTCAGGGTGGATTTAAAGAGAACGTTAATGGGCCCAATGAGGGGCCCAAAGCGCTTGCTATTGTATTTGGGCCAAAAGAGGGGCCTATTGAAGCGGATTTACACAAAGAGCAACAGATTTTGGTAAGTAGTGGGCCCGTCAAGGGGTCGACTACGGGAGAGCCAAATTTTTAGCAGGAAGAGCATCAAGTAATGGGCCCATTGAGGGGTCCGTCACGGGAGAGCCCTCTACTCAAATGGCACACCACTATGATGAATACGATCGTGAAGACAGGCTGAATCTTGAAGATGATTTTGTCTACTCTGAGGGGGAGTCTGTGGAGTCAGAGGATTATGATTTTGATGTTGACTTCCGCACTATTTCCCCTGAGTTTGTTCCCTCCACCTATCCATCCTCCCAGCTGACTGCACCAAACCGGGGCACATCAGACACAGGCATTAGAGTTCAGAAGGTGGCTAAGAGGACTAATGAGGAGTCCCTAGACGATTATCTAGAGATCGCGGCGGCCGCTAAATCCTCTAAGACTGCCGACGGAGGTTCGCCTTCCTTCTTAGCTTCTATTTTTAGTTTCATGACTGATAATGAAATTTTTAGTCTAGCTAATACTTGTGGTCTTGCGGTAGGCGATACCGATCGGAACGCATTTCTCCTTAACAAGATTAGGGAATGGGAGACCGAAAGGGTCACCCTTAACTCCAAATCGAACCCCAAACCAAGTCACGATCCCCTACCCAACCTTAATTAATGGAGGCCCTTTTCTGGAACGTTAGAGGATTGGGGAGGCGGGGCAAGCGGAAAATGGTGAAGGAGGTCATTGCCAAATCAAAAGCTAACATTGTGGGTCTCCAAGAGACCAAACTTTCACATGCGTCTAGACTTAATAGGCTGGGGGGAGCAGAATTTCTGAATGGAGGGTGTCCCCATCTATCGGGGCTTCTGGGGGAATCGCGTTAGGTTTTAATCCAGAAACATTCCGATGTCTAGACGAGCTTTACGGTGAATTTTCGGTGTCAATTTTGCTTCAACGAAAATCTGACCTATGGACTCAGTCAATTACAGTGGTATATAGTCCCTATACCACTGCGTCTAAGATGGCTTTCTAGACTGAGTTACGTGCAATCCAAGCTCATTGGCCACACCCCTGGGTGGTGGGGGAGATTTTAACATCACTAGGTTCTCCTCAGAACACAGGAGCAGAGGTGCTAGGGACTCTGATAGGGAAGCGTTTAACGAGTTCATCACAGACCTGAATCTGGTTGACATACCCATATGTAATAGGCTATTCACCTGGTCGAACATGCAATCGACGCCCATCCTAGCCAAGCTAGATAGGATATTGGTTTCCACTGACTGGGAGACCAAATTCCCGTTATCTTCGACTAAATCTCTTCCTAAACCCACCTCGGACCATGTGCCCATTTTCTTATCTTCAGGGGAAGTTCTACCCAGAAAAGCACCAAAATTTAGATTCGAAAGAGCATGGCTAGGAATCCAAGGCTTCCACCACATGGTCAATGAAAGTTGGTCTAGTCCGACTATGGGGTCTGAAGCGACTGCTATATGGTGTGAAAAAATTAGGAGACTTAGAGCCATGCTCAGAAAATGGAATCGTACCAGACTTGTGCTGATTTGGAGGGCTCAGGAATCACTTCTTGAGGGTATTGACGAACTTGAGAAGACTGAAGAGACTAGAAATCTAAGCCAGGAAGTGCGGAATAGGTTGCTCCAACTCAGACAAGAAATTGACCAACTCTATAGGATGGAGGAAATCAAATGGCAGCAGCAATCTAGAATTTTGTGGCTCAAAGAGGGAGACGCGAACATGGCTTTCTTCCATAGAGTGGCCAGTGCCCGCCGTAGATCTAACCTCATTCACTCGATCCGTTCAGACTTTGGAATTATCCAAGACGATGAGGACATCAGGATGGCATTCCAGTCCTACTTCAAGCTATTATTTGGGCACAAAGCGGACTTGAGAGTCCCCATTAACCACGACTTCTGGGAAAACCAAGGGAGCAGCCCCGACCGTCTTATGCGGGGACTAGAAGAACCATTTTGCTGAAAAGGAAGTCTGGGAGGCTGTGCAACAACTTGGAAAAGACAAGGCCCCAGGTCCTGATGGCTTCCCAATGATATTCTACCAGATTTTTTGGGAGGAAATCAAAGACGATTTACTGAGGGTGTTCGCTGATTTCTATGACCATAAGCTCATACTAGGGAGAATAAACTATGCGGAGGTTGTGCTGATTCCTAAGAAAGAAGACTCCCCGCGAAGTGGGTGACTTCCGGCCTATCAATTTTCTTAACTGCTCTGTTAAGATCATCACCAAGACACTCGCTAATAGACTGGGAAGGGTGATGGATAGTCTAATTAGTCATGATCAGACGGGGTTCATTAAAGAATGATGCATTCAGGATAGTATTACCACGGCTGAAGAAACCATCCACCAATGTCACACATCGAATGCTAAGAGCTACCTACTGAAGCTAGACTTCAAAAAAGCATATGACTCGGTTGAATGGGAATGTCTTCTGGAAGCACTGGCGAAAAGAGGTTTTGGGAATAGATGGATCAGATGGATAGAATCTTGTCTCACCACCAACAGAACGGCAATATTGGTAAATGAGGTGTCGGGCCACCCATTTTCGTGCAAACGGGGCCTTAGGCAAGGAGATCCGCTCTCACCTCTTCTCTTCACCATCGTGGCAGACGTACTCCGATCCATGATTGCTAACTGCAGCAGAGCAGGTTTGCACCAGTGGCCAGGGGGGCCAATCACCAAGGTTGCTCAATCCTCCAATATGCAGATGATACCCTGCTATTTGGGAATGGCAACCTCGGAGAAACAACCACCTTCAAAGGAATCCTTTATAGTTTCGAAGTTTGGTCTGGCCTCAGGGTTAACTTCCATAAAAGTGCTCTCATTCCCATTACCCTGACTAATGAGGAGGCACAAGAACATTCCACAATCCTCAGTTGCACCATTAAGAGCTTCCCTATACAATATCTGGGATTGCCACTAAGACCCGGAAAGCTCAAAAAGGCCGATTGGCTACCCATCATTGACAGGGATGAGAAGCGACTGTCAGGATGGAAAGGTAAAGCACTATCTTTAGAAGGAAGAGTCACGCTTATTAATGTTGTTCTCTCAAATCTCCCATTCTACTATCTATCCTTCTTTGAAATGCCCCGATGGGTAATTCAGAGAATTGACCGGACACGAAAATGGTTTCTTTGAAAAGGGGCAGACCCGAATCATGGCGGATATCATCTTATCAGATGGGAGAAGGCTTGCATGAAAAAAATTCATTGAGGACTAGGCATTCTGGATCTGCAAGATATGAATCTGGCTCTATTAGGTAAAAGGTGGTGGAAAGTATTCCACCCGAATGGAGAAGGATGGCAAGACTTTGTTTAGGGATACCTAGATGGGAATGGAACGAGAAATTTAGGCTTTAGGGGAGGCATGCGTGCCTCCTGGTTCTGGAAAGGCGTCACTAAGGCCTATGAACCATTCATTAGCTTTGTCACATCTGTGATCGGTAATGGCAAGCTCACCAGATTCTGGTGAGATAAGTGGTATGGGGGTCACACACTCCGAGCACTATTCCCCGACTTATACGAGCGTGTGTCACAACCACACTGTACGGTGGCCGCTACCTGGAAAAAAGGTACCTGGAAACCAGCCTTTAAACAAGTGCTCGATGGGAGATCCCAGAGTAGACTCATGGAACTCCAGGCCTACATCACCAACGCTGGAATTGGCTGCTCTCAGGGTCCAGACAGGAAAGCCTGGGGATTGGAAAAGAACAGAACATTTACCATTAAACCCTGTATAATCGCATACACTTTAGGGGATGTACTCCAAAGTGGTCATCGTCATTTGGAAGACAAAAGCCCCGTTGAAGACCAGAGTCTTCCTATGGCTGGTGCTGAACGACGCGATCTTGACTAGAGAAAACCTCGCTAAACGACAACCGAATGTTGACTCTAGTTGCAGATTATGCCACAATAACATAGAGACTAGAGACCACCTGTTCCTACACTGCCCCAGGAGCAAAGCAGTACTTGTCGAGGTACTCAGCGCCCTGGGGACGAGCCTGTATCCTAGTGTGTACGAGGACCTGTGGGTAGGTCCAACTTTTGCCACGGAGAGAAGAACCATGAGAGAAGCGTGGTATATCGCTATCGCCGCAGTGACCTGGGTTCTTTAGCTAGACAGAAATAATTATTATTTCCGCACAACTTGTAATAATATTTCTGGTAATTTGACTCTCATTATGCATTTTATCTCATTTTGGGCTAATATTGCTGTAGCAGGTCCTAGGGGGAGGATGTCGAGCGTTTTCCAGGTTGAGGACTTTGACGATGAGGAGGTTCAGATCGGTCCGACGATCGACTGACAGACAGCGTGGACTCTTGTAGTGATAGTTACCCACCGCCCCAGGGTTTGTTGGGGGGAAATGATGTATTTTGGTTTTCACGCACGTGTGGTGCGGCCATTCTGGTACCTTTTTTGTCCCACTCCTCATGCTTGAGGTGGAGTTTGTGTTTTATTTATGTACTATTTTGTTTGTAGGACTTTGTATCTGGCTCAGTACTCTGAGTTTGTTTTATTAATTTCTTATTAATGAAACAGGGTGGCCATATTCCACATTTTCTGCAAAAAAAAAAAAAAAAACCATTCAACTACTCTCTTTCTAGATTCAACATCAACAACATCCAACAACAATGAACAACAACACTACAAGCTCTCAACTCTCTCTACCTTCATTCTTCAATCTACATTCTACACTCATACGGTATTTTCGTATTTATATAATTTTTAGAATTATCATTGTTTTTTTTTATGGAAACGGATAGTCTTTCGACTCCAGCCACACCAAAAGATCATATATTATCGTAATAAAATGTACAGATAAGAGTTTTACAAGGGGTAAAACCAGAGCTAGAAAGCAAATAAAAAATGAATACAACAGCAAATAAAAGCAATAATCCAACTCCTAACAATCGAGCTGAGCCGAGAGAACTGCAGGAGTGAGGCACCAGGGTAGCCAACCGAGGCATGAAGCAGCGGCCGACAGAGGAGGCACCACTACAGATGCTCCAAAAGCTGGGAACCACGATCTGACAGGAGGGAGATGAATCTCGATGCCCAAGAGTTGAGCTGCTAACACACTAAAAAGAACCGGAGATGAAAGCTCAACACTAGCACCACCAATCTCCAGGACAGGAAGATGTGAGAATAGCACCACAATCAGAAGTAGAAAGCAAAGTAAATAAATAAACACACACAAGCAACTAGTAAGCACAGAGACAAGAGTCCACAAAAAAAGAGAAGCTAAGTTCTCTAATATGCACCACAACAAAGTGCAAATACAAGAGGATGAGTCTAAGAGAAAGGGAAAAGGGGGGCCAACATCAAAACTTCCAATTCTAAAAGCCCCGGGCTAATAAAGGCAATCCGAGCAACATCTAAAAAGAGGCTAGGGAAAAATTATAAAGCCGCCAATCCCGCAACATACCGGATAACAAACAACTGCGGGAAAATTAAAATCCCAGACGAGAGACAGTGGAGTAAGAGCTCAACGAGAGAATGAACTCGCTGATATAACAAACAAAGCCACTGAAGATAGACCATCAGCATAGCTTCAACGAGTCAAGAACCCCAAAGAGCTCGAGACCCAAAATAACCATAGGAAGAGGCGGTCGAGCAAGAAATCAGAGTAGCAACAACAAACTACACCACAACACAGAATTATCATTGTTGTTTGTTATCATTTATTCTCATACTTAAATTGGGTTTTCTTGTTCATCTTCTTCTTTTTCTTTGTAGATTTTTTTTTTGTAAATTGGTAAATATACACTAGAATAATCATTTTATAGTTGTTGTTTTATTTGTTTTGTAAAATAATTTTATATAACATACATTAATTTATCTATCTTTACTTGTTTTGTAAAATTAAAATTTTAAAACATACACTACAATTAATTTTTAAAACATACATTAGAATTAATTTTTGGAACATACACTAAATTTTTTATAACATACACTAGTTTAGATGGCATCTAACCGATCACGTTGTAAACATAGTAGCCAAGAGTCTACTAGTAGTTGTCGCATTCCTTCCATTCCTCTTCCATATGCAGATAGTGAAGAAACACTTTACAATTATGGTAGTATTCCCGATATTCATGAAACACACGCGGATCAAGTAGAAGTAGAAGACATAGAACCACAACCATCGGAACAAGACCCATCTCAAACCTGTAAAAAAAGAGGGAACACATCCGAAGTACACAAATATTTTGATTATGTTCCTTCACAAAATGATAAGAATGTAGGATTAAAAATTTGTAAGAAGTGTCAAACACCCTATAAGTTTAAACTAGGATCGGGAACGGGTACACTTCAACGACACTTAAGTAAATGTCAACCCGAATTTTCTAAAGACAACCTCACACAACAAAAAATACACCCTAAGATCGGCTAAATAGATAGTCATAGCTACGATCACGATATCGTTCGTAGAGAAATGTCTAAGTTAGTAATTAGAGATGAATTACCTTATTCTTTTGGTGAAAGTAGGAATGTAGAGAATTTTGCACAAACCGCATTAAACCCCCATTATAAAAAATTTCGAGTAATGTAGTAAAGGGTGATTATAAATTAGTTTACAATGAGGCTAAGAACTTTTTAGTAGCAACACTTACGTCACTAAACACTAGAGTTTCTTTGACATCGGATGGGTGGGTGGGAGTGAACGGCGTACCAATGATGTGTGTAACATGTCATTGGATAGATTCCGATTGGCTACTTTAAAAGATGATAATTTTATTTTGGATTTGTTAGGTACCCACATGAGGGTGAAATAATTGCCACACACATCATGGAATCATGTAACAATTTTGGTATTTTTGATAAAATTTTTGCTATTGGTTTTGATAATTCCTCTAATAATACTAAGGCAATTGCTAGTTTGCTAATTATACTTAATCCTTTAGAACTGGAAATTTTTTATGTTAGGTGTGCTTGTCATATTTATAAATCTTTGTGTACAAGATGCACTTAAATATGGACATGATAAAATAGAGGCAATGAGAAATTGTGTTCATTTTATTACATTGAGTGGTCCAATATATCAAGCTTTTCATGATTGGTGTCAACTTAGGGGAATTTTATTTAAATGTTTTCCTAAAGATATTAGATATCGTTGGAATTTTACTTTTGATTTATTAAGTGTTGTTCTTCACTATCATTTTAATCTTAGAGAATTTTGTATTGCAATGGGTATGCAAGATTGTATGTTAGATGATGATTTTTGGTTTTTTGCTGATAGTTTGTACAAATTTTTAGAACCTTTTAATGATGCTACTTTACAATTTTCAAAAAACATATACATCTACATCTAGTGGTATTTTACTTGCAATTTTTACTATGATGACAACAATTAAAGATTTGGTAAATGACCCTTTCATTGGAGAAATGGTTTATGACGCTTAATTTAAATTTTTAAAATATTTTCATCCGCTTCCTATGTTATATTGTATTGCTAGTGTAATGAATCCCATGATTAAGTGAGATGACACAAAAAATTTAATTGAGATTTTTAATACTTATGCTTCACACGAAGAAATAGATGATTTTAATCATGTTGTGTTCACTACAAAATTTGAAAATATTTTGAATAGTTTATATGATAGTTACGATAGAATTTATTTATCTAACACTACACAAACACAAAATGTTAGTTCTTCTTCTTCTTCTATGTTATCAAAGGGAAAAGGTCTTGCCACTAGTAGTGTTTTAAATCTCTTAAAATCAAAAAAGTTAAGAACCAATTCACCAGATGAGTTGAATTGGTATAATGCAAACATCCCATTGAAGATGTGGTTGATGTGTTTTCTTTTTGGAAAACTAATGAAAATATTTTTAGTATTCTTTCTCGCATGGCTAAAGATTTGCTAACTGTAACGGTTGATATGGCTAAAATTGGGATTAAATCGGGACCGTTCAAATCGGACACAAATCTTAAAGCTCAGAGGTAAAATGGTAATTTCACCTACAAACGGGTCTGAAATGGGAACTGAGTCTTTCTTCAAAGCCCAATAACCCATAAACGGATCTGTCTTACTAGGTACGGGTCCCAACCCGTTACAAACCAGTTCAGAAGGATAAAGAAGAATTCAGATTCATAATTATCCCTAAGAAGTGATCTTAACCGCTTCTATCCATTCACACCGGGAAGTAGAGATATGTTCTTATCTCGAAACGGATTCCTAAGACGACTATAAAAACCTATCTCCCCCCACCATAAGAAGGTAATCGATACTTTTCCAATTAAAGCTCTTTTATAATCATTCAGATTACTGACAAGAGCGTCGGAGGGTGCGTCGCCAAGATCCATCCCAGTGTTTCGCACTTTTTGCAGGTCAACGACAGCGGCAAAAAACCAGTCAACACATTGGTGAAGGTCAACAGGTCAACAGGTTTGCTTTATTGATTTCTCCAAGAATCCACAAATTCATTTGTTTGCTCCCACACCAAAATCAGTAGCAACAGATTGGCGCCGTCTGTGGGAACGAAAAAGCAACCCAACCTAACTTCATCAGCAAGACTAGTTTCAAGCCATGCATCCAAAATAGAAGGGGAAGGCAGCGGTCTCTAGCTGAAGAACCACTTCTCTTACTTCTCCCCTTCCTCCAGCTCAAGGTGCTCATCCTCAACAGGCCCCTCCAGGGTCTCGGGGAGCTCCCGTCGGAGTCATCCGAAGCAACATCCTCCTCATGACCATGTCGTGGGTCCCAATCCTTCGGTTGAATTTATGGCTTTTCAAAGCCCTCCCGAGCGGGATCTTCGTCAAGTGATTGCCGACCGCCAAAAGGAGGTCGACCTCCGAACTCGCCTAAATGGATGGCAAGCCCTTGGGGGAGTCCATCAACCTGAGCACCCAGGGGCCTCAAGAGTCCGGACCCCCCGCCGATCAAGGACCAGAAGATCCCCTCCCCCGAGGAGGCGAAGAGAGTCCCCTCAGCGTCATCGGCAGAGAACTCATTCTCCAGTAAGCCGAGCCACACATAGGGACCGTCAAGCTGGAGAGGCACCAATCACAAGGGCAGAGGTTCAAGACTTCCAAGTGGCAGTCTTACGAGCCCTCAATATCACCCCAAATAATGACTAGAGGCCACCTACTCATGAGCCAGCTAGGAGCCACCGCCTTCACACTCCCAGTCCTCATCCATCTCCAAGCTACCATCGCGCAGCCTCAGTCCACCCTCGTACGAAGATGAGTCCCGAGGCTCAGCAAGATATGATAGAAGAGAAGACTCGGTCTACCGCCGTCTCCACGAGATGAAGAGGCGCCTCGACTGAATTGACAGGGACAAAGAGCAACAGGCGATAAACCTCCGCCCGAGCAAGCCTCCATTCTCCTGCACCATCATGGAGGCTCCCGTCCCAGAAAACTTCAAGCTGCCTCACTTCAAGTCGTATACCGGGGATTCGGACCCCGCGGATCACATAGAGAGTTTCAAAACTCTCATGATGATCCACCATGCTTTAAACGCCCTCCTCTGCAAGATCTTCCCTGCCACGCCGAAGGGGCCTGCGAGAGAATGGTACTCTCAACTCGCCCCGGCCTCCATCTCCTCATTCGTTCAGTTTGAAGGGCTCTTCCTTACTCATTTCGTGAGTAGCCGTCGGGCCGAGAAAACAAGTGTATCTGGTGACCCTCAACTAAAGCAAGGGTGAACGCCTAAGAAATTACGTTCGATGCTTCACCGCCGAAGCCCGGTCCATTCCCTCCCTCAACCAATCAGTAGCCTCTGCCGCATTCCAGCGCAACGTCACTAATGCCAACCTCAGTGCGTCCCTTGCCAAGAAGCCTCATCGGGACTTCTCAAAACTCCTACTTAGGGTGGAGAAGTACATACGAGTGGAAGAGGCTCTCAACCTCCCTACTCTTGAAGAATCATCTTTCGGGAACAAACGGAAGAATACGAGCGAAGAGGGGTCCCAAAAATCCCAGAGGGACGGTAATGGCCAGCGCCGCCCGACTCCTCGTTTTGAGAAGATCACCCCCCCTCATTGCTAATATATCAGAAGTTCTTATGGAGGTGGACAAGAAAGGGCTACTCCGCGCCCCCCTAGAATGAATACCTCTAGCAAGAAGAGGAACAAGGATAAGTGGTGCCGCTTTCACAGGGACCACGGCCACGACACGGATGATTTTCGAGCTTTCAAGGAGGAGATCGAAGAACTCGTACAGCGGAGATACCTGACCAAGTTCGTCCAAAAAGATGGGGCCGAGCACCCCCCCTTAGGAGCCTACAAACGAACAGAGAGGCCCGCCAAGCTTCAAGACTCAGAACCTGGGGCCGTTTCCACCTCATCCAAGGAGGTCCAATGGAGGGAGAACCCAACTCCTCCCAAGAGGTCTTCACCTTATCGTAGAAGTAGGATCTTGATTTTCAATAAGGCTGATGCTTGTAACCCGACCAATAGCATGTAATAATGGCTCTTCCTATTGAAGCGGGCACTTAGTTTATCTCAATAAAACTTAGCATTTTTTTCATTGAAAATTATTGCTCTTACTTCATCTCTATCTCTCCGAGTCACATCTACGACTCGTTAAATGGTGAGTTCAGAGTCCAGCTTCTCCTACATGGCTGCTCCTACAACTTACTAAGCTCAAAAAATGAGTTTGGAGTCCAACACTTGGTTCGACGTTTCTTTAGCCGCTTGCAAACAAGCAAGGGCGGGGCAGCTCACCATTCGGAATTGCTCCTACAACTCGTTAACCCCCTCTAACAACGAGTTTGGAGTCCAACACTTGGTTCGACGTTGCTTTAGCCGCTTACAAACAAGCAAGGGTGGGGCAGCTCACCATTCGGAATTGCTCCTACAACTCGTTAACCCCCTCTAACAAGGAGTTCGGAGTCCAACACTTGGCTCGACTCAGCTTCGACTACTTGCTCATAAGCGAGTAAGAAGTGGTTCGCCATTCGAAACTGCTCCCACAACCGTTGATTCTCTCTTTTAAACGACGAGTTCGAAGTCCAACACTTGGCTCGAATCCGCTTCGACTACTTGCTCATAAGCGAGTAAGAAGTGGTTCGCCATTCGGAACTGCTCCCACAACCGTTGATTCTCTCACTTAAACAACAAGTTCGGAGCTTAAAACTCTCCCCTAGAGTTGCCCCTCAAACTCGTCTCCCAAATGGCTCTCTCCTAGAGCCAAGCTCTTCGCTCCGCTCGCCTCCAAAGCGGACCTCTTCTCGAAGAGTTCGGAGCACAACACCCTCCTAGATTTGCTCCTCAAACTTGTCTCCCATATGGCTCTCTCCAAGACCCAAACTCTTCGCTCCTCCCGCCTCCAAAGTGGACCTCTTCTTGACGAGTTCGGAGCACAACTCTCTCCTAGAGTTGCTCCTTAAACTTGTCTCCCAAATGGCTCTCTCCTAGAGCCAAACTTTTTGCTCCGCTCGCCTCCAAAGCGGACCTCTTCTAAGCGAGTTCGGAGCTCAAAACTCTCCCCTAGAGTTGCTGTAATGCCCTGATTTTTCTATTAATGAAAAATTATTTATTTTGCACGTAGTGTGCACGTGTGATGATTTTGGCTCATATTTTCATCAAGAAGAATAAAGATATTTCAATTTGTGTTTTTAATCGTTTTGTACCAAAGCCTTATTTTAATAAAAAGCCCTTTTTCTTAAAGCCCAAAATATAATGCATTCTTTTATTTTTAAATAACTATTGTTTTGGGCCATTTATTAAAGCCCATGGTTTAATTCTATTTTTTCTACAACTTGTAATGTGGAACACTTTTTTTTAAAGGTCTTTATTTTGTATTGTACAAGTTTCTTATGGTGACTAGTGCTGCACGTGCATTTCATGTACACATGCATGAGCACACTTTTCTTGGCCGGATTGGGTAAGGAGTGGATTTGAGTCATGGGTGGTTATCTATAGTGTGGGTAGTTATTACAACTCCCTAGTTCATCCTAGCCCATGACCCTATAACTATCTACTAAATCCTAGCCTTCCATCTCACCCAAACTGGTGTATAAATACCCCTCTCTCCCAAACATCTTCTACACCAAGATCTCTTGAAAAGAAGATATATATTGTAGAGTTTTGTGAGTGAGAGTACCTTTGGAGGCCGATCATCTCTGCAGAGGAGCTCGGTGAGGAGTAAGGAGCAAGGAGCAAGAAGTCGTGCAGTGCATTAAGACGCTTTTCTGGATTCAGTTATTTTTCGTCATTAAGGTGGGTGTTTCTCAGGACTTCTAATGTAGTAATTATGTTATGGCAGTAATGATTGTTACCATGCTTGGGAAGAGTAAGTTTAAACATATTAGATTGCTCTGTGTATGCTTATGATGAAAGTTGTGAAGGACTAAAATGAAGTAATGACACTGTAAATAAGACTGAAATAGGTCTGTACAGTCGACTGTCACGTGGACAAGTCGACTGGTACGAGGCGAATGTTTATTCATGATTTATTGGAAAATTTAATAATGTACGTGTGTACAAACTGAAGTGATAGAATGATTACTAAACTTATTTCCCCATGTTATACATGACTGAGGAGACATGAACAGATGAAAAAGAACTAGGGATGATTAGTAAAACTAGGAATAACCCGTACAGTCGACTGTTGATGTAAACAGCCGACCGGTATTGAATTAAATTAAGAATAGTCCAGAAATTCCCTGAAACGAAGTATTTTACGGTGATGTTCTAGTGTGCTAAATTGAGATTTAGTGTTCATTTCTGCAAGTAAATGATGAGTAAATGAAAATGCATGTTTAACATTCCCTTGAGGAAAGAAAACATTAGTATGAGAAAGTATATGTTGTGATGTTTGTGAACAGCTAAGAAATTACATGTTTATGTAGTATGAATATATTGTATTGTGACACAATGATGCATATGAATGGAAGAACAGATGGAAGATAATTCCTTAAATTGAAATTTAACCTGTTCAGTCGACTTAATGCAAGTGGCAAGTCGACTGGGCTGAGTATTAAAATGTACTGTTGAAACCCCAGGACAGACGACTGATGGAATGACAGTCGACTGTCACGTGAATGATATTTTGAACACGGAAAATTGCAGAGCAGCCGACTGGCCATGTGCAGCAGTCGACTCTCCTGAGCAGTTATGAAGAACTTGATTTGACTGAACAAGTCGACTGGACTTTCTCTAAGTCGACTGTCCAGAATATTTTGATATGTCAGAGATCTTATTTTTGTTTCTGTTAAAAGTTGTGAACCTTATGGTTGATGTTGGTGAAATCTATTTGTTGTTGCATGAATTTACATAAAATGAATCATAAATTTGAATTAAGGAAGCTAAGATCATGATCAAGAAAGTCTGGGAGACTATTAAATGAATTATGAGTTGAAAATACTCAAATGGGAAATTGTGAATTGGAAATTGAAACCAAAGAGTAGCTAAGTCTCCCCCGGCATTGGAAATGAAATGAAATGAAAATTGAAAGGAAAGACCAAGGTTGGTCATGTTGAATGAATGAATAAGTCCGGTTTACTGGAGAGGCTAACTCTAGAGCTTTGATTTTTGTTCATGATTCTAATAAAAACTCAGGATTAGTGCACAGTGAAGATGTGATGAAAGTGAAAGAAAAATACGAGTATGAGAACTAGGGTTTACGGTGCGGGTGTGTGAGCCACAGAATGCATGCTTGATGAGTCAAGACATGGCGTGGGGTTCCCCTCCAGGTTTTCTGTACACGAGCTTGTACTCATAGATCATCTAGGATACTCACCATAGTTACAGTAGTAGATTAAGTCATGGCGAGGGATTGAACCCTACAAAGATGAAGAACGATTAAGAGGCTTGCCCTCGAACCTATGTAGTATGGGATGCATAGAATCCGAACAAGTGCGCATTAGTGTCATCTAATATAAATAATTACATTAAGGATTAAGTGCACGATCACGACACGACATCATTAAGATTTCCCTTTTACTTTATTTTTGATATGTGAACAAGTTTGTGATCTGTTAAGAAATGAGAATCGTTATACTGTTTCTGGCATAGAGAGGATGGCCATGTATAATTATTGTCGGTTGAATAAACTGACGTGCCCACAGTGTTGTATGCAGGACCAATGGCATGAAAAAGATTAAAGAGGAACAAATGCTTAAAGATTCATTCAATGTTGTTGTACATTTGTTCATTGTTGTAAATTTTACTTCCGCTGTGCAATGTAAATGTAATATTGATGTAAACTCTGATGTAAAGTGAAAAGTTTGAATTTCCTTGTAAAATTGTACTAAAAGAAGCGAAAAGATCCTGTAGAACATCTCGAATTCAGTGTATTTGGGATTCTGGGCGTTACAGTTACTCCTCAAACTCGTCTCCCAAATGGCTCTCTCCTAGAGCCAAGCCCTTCGCTTCACTCGCCTCCAAAGTGGACCTCTTCTCAATGAGTTCGGAGCACAACTCTCTCCTAGAGTTACTCCTCAAACTCGCCTCCTAAATGGCTCTCTCCTAGAGCCAAGCTCTTCGCTCTGCTCCCCTCCAAAGCGGACCTCTTCTCAACGAGTTCGGAGCACAACTCTCTCCTAGAGTTGCTCCTTAAACTCGCATCCCAAATGGCTCTCTCCTAGAGCCAAGCTCTGTAACGCCCCGAATTCCAAAATACACTGAATTCGAGATTCCACAGGATCTTTACACTTCATTTAGTACAATTTTATAAGGAAATTTGAACTTTTCACTTTACATCAGAGTTTACATGAAAAACTTTACTCTTTACATTGCACAGCGGAAGTAAATTTACAACATTTAAATAAATGTACAACAACATTGGATAATCTCTAGGCATCTGTTCCTCTTTAATCTTTATCATGTCATTTACCCTGCATACAAAACTGTGGGTACGTTAGTTTATTCAACCGACGAACATTATACATGGCCATCCTCTCTGTGCCGGAAGTAGTATAACTCATTTTCCATATTTAATAAACACAAACTTGTCACATATCAAACTAAAGGGAATACCCTAATGATGTCGTGTTGTGATTGTGCACTTAGTCCTTAATGCAATTATTTATATTATATGACACTAATGCACACTTGTTCGGATTCTATGCATCCCATACTACATAGGTCCGAGGGCAAGCCTCTTAATCGTTCTTCATCTTTGTAGGGTTCAATCCCTCGTCATGTCTTAATCTACTACTGTAACTACGGTGAGTATCCTAGATGATCTATGAGTACAAGTTCGTGTACAGAAAACCTAGAGGGGAATCCCACGCCATGTCTTGACTCATCAAACATGCATTCTGTGGCAATTCAGCATCCTTCATGGCACGCGATCCTCTTGCAGTCACCAAACATCCCACGAGCGTGGCTAAAGTCCGATCATTACTGAGTAGTGCCCACGCCATGTCTTGACTCATCAAGCATGCATTCTGTGGCTCACACCCGCACCGTAAACTCTAGCTCTCATACTTGTGTTTTTCTCTCACTTTCATCACATCTCCACTATGTACTAATCCTTAGTTTTTATCAGAATCATGAACAAAATCAAAGCTCTCGAGAGTTAGCCTCTCCACTAAACCGGATTTATTCATTCATTCAAACAAGACCAACCTTGGTCCTTCATTTCAAATTTCATTTCATTTCATTCCAAATGTCGGGGGAGACTTAGCTACTCTTTTGTTTCAATTCCAATTCACAATTTCCAAAATTGAGCATTTCCAGCTCATAAGTTCATCTTCATAATCATAACAGATTTTCTTTTTCGATAGCATGATTTCTAATTTATTCATGAGTCCATAACCATACATGGAATTCAATTATTCCTTATATAATTCATCAAATATCAATTTCACGTTAAAATTACATAAATGAATATTCACATTTCATAATTTTCACATTATTCTCCAATGAGAATAATTCACATCACATCACTACATATAATTTATATCTTTATTACACTTCTTTTCTAGCATTTTATTTCAAGTCCTTTTTTGCAAAGTGCAACTTTCATGACATACAATGGTAGAACCATAGTTCTAAATTATACATTTATTCTCAAAACATACTCCACTTCATGTAAATAATTTCCAAATTATTTTTCATAAATCCCACATATTTTTAGGATAATAACCATATTTTTTCATAATTTTTAATCATCAAAATATCCCAAAAAAATTATTTTTTCCCGCAACATAAACACAGCCGAGACCAGGGATCGAACCAGCGACCACAGGGAAACCAACCGAAGGCACAGGCCACTAGGCCGAACGCGCTAAGCGTTGAAAAGAGGGCTGAGAGCATTAAATGCTCTCGGCTGCAGTTCATTTTATTTTAAAAATGCAACAAAATATGCGGTGCTAACAAGATTCGAACCCTCAACCTCTGAGAAGAGGCACAACACTGTAGCAATCAAGAGCATCCCGACCACTCGAGCTACAGGCTCGGGTTGTCATAGATACAACTCGAAGTCTACTTAAATCGATTCTCTCTGTTTAGTAGAACATTTCGATGTTCAACAAACTCTCATTTCATTTTACTCTTACTAACTTGCTGTAAAAATTCCAGATTAATTATTCTCATCATAAATTATACTCCAGTATATTAAAAATAATTTTCCCCCTTAATTAGCACATATCTACCATACAATTTGGTTAAATTTATATACTACTACTAACACATTTCTTTTTCGACATTTCTTATCTAATTTTAATTTCACTGACCTCCACATCAATTTTCAGTTTTTATTCATTTCACAAACACACCAATTATATTCTAATTCATTCATTACAACGTTATCACGAAAAGTCCATTTAAGTACATAAAGCGACATTGTCAATCTACTAATTCTTGCATATAATTTTTAATGTTAATAATGAAGTTTTCTTCAAACAATTCATGGCTATAATCAATTCGCACACAACTTAAATTTAATGATAGAACCACATACAATTGCATATCAACATTTCAATCAATCAATAGGTCATTTTTCCAATTAAATGTGTACTCTTATTAATCTTTTTCATGCATCATTCTTTACATTCAAATCTAGCATGCTTCCTAATTAGAAATATGAAAAATTTACCCACCTTATTTGGAGAGAAGTCAATTAGCAAAACCTCCTAGACCAATGTCCTTGCAAAAAGAGCGATCCTCCTCCTTGATGTGCGCACCCAAGCCTTCCACAATGCCAAAACCGAGAGCTCCTATGTCGGCCTTCCTCTCCTTGATGCAAGCACAATCCTCACACAATCTCTCAATCTTTTAACTCACTTGTTATACTACTAAATAATGTATTTTAAACTATAGGTTTGGAGGAATAATTAGCACAAGAATACCAGGAAGGGGGGGGGGGTATTTATACTAAAAATTTAGGAAAATGGAAGGCTAGGATTAACTTAGGAGTTAGGATTAAAAGGCTAGGATTCAAGGAGGAGTTACAATAACCAACCATGATCAAGTAACCACCACCCATGACTCCACTCAAAAATTTTATTTTCCCTCCTAAAAGATCAAAACCGGCCCCATCTTATGCATGTGGATTGTACGTGCAATGCACGTGCATGCAACTTGGCACCATTTAAAAATTGTACATTATATTTTACATAAAATAAAAAAAATCTTTAAAATGTATTCTACATTACAAGTTGCATTTAAAATAACACATGGGCTTTAATTTATGGCTCAAAATAATAATTAAAAAATATAACAAATAAATTAGATTTGGGCTTTTTAAAAGAAAGGCTTTTTGTCTATTTGAAAAAGGGCTTTATATAGAAATAATTAAAGAGCACATATTTAAACATCTATACTCATCATAATGAAAATAATTATAAGATTTAATTCTACCAAAAAAATATTGCACGTGCACACTACGTGCAAAATAAATAATTTTCATTAAATAAAAATCGGGGCATTACAAGCTCTTCACTCCGCTCGCCACCAAAGCGGACCTCTTCTCAATAAGTTCGGAGCACAACTCTCTCCTAGAGTTGCTCCTCAAACTCGTCTCCCGAATGGCTCTCTCCTAGAGCCTTGTGATGTTCTTCACCCCACTCGCCTCCCGAGTGGGCCTCTTCTAAGCGAGTTCGGAACTCACAACTCTCCCGTAAAATTGCTCCTCAAACTTGTCTCCTAAATGGCTTTTTCCTAGAGCCAAGCCCTTCGTCCTACTCGCCTCCCGAATGGGCCTCTTCAAAGTGAGATCGGAGCTCAAAACTCTCCCCTGGGGTTGCTCCTTGCACTCACCTCCAAGAATGGATCTTCCCATGGCTCTTACAAGGATCTTTGTAGCCCATCTTCTTCGCCCCTAGGAGTGGAGCTCCTCTTCGAAGATTCTGAAGACCAAAACACTCCTCAACTTCATGAAGACAAGGATGTTGCAGGGCTATTTTGACCATGAAAAAGGGTGATTCTTCAACCCACTCCTAAAGAGAAGTTGTAGATCTTTAAGTTAGCTTCGAAATGAGGGGACACATGCCCCGATCGGACCTCCATAGCACTGGAAAAGTGGATCGCAACACAGCTGTGCCGAGCTATGGAGGTGCCCATTCGGAGAAAGATGCCCCCGAGCCACAGCATAGAGCTACCAAGCTACAACGCCGAGCTACCGGGGCACCGACTTCCGTATTGGGGAAAAAACACCTCCAAGGTCCTTGGACCGTTAGATCATCCAGATGTTCACGCCAATGGCTGATGGATGGCTCAGATTTCGCCACGTGCCCACAAAACGACAATATCACATTTTCTCGTGATCCACGCCTTCGTGCCTCGAGACTCGCACCATGATCGTGATCAACCGTCCAGATGGAGCCACGTAGCTTGGATCTGAAATCCAAGCTACTGAGCTACCGAACTGCAAAATGGAGAAAATTCTACCTCAAAATCCGTGCCCAAATCTAGATCGATGGATGAGATTCACCAATCAAACAAACAGACAAAAGAAAGAGAAAAACAAGATATGTATATCACACACACACACACACACACACACACACACATACACATATATATATATAACGTTAACGGGTCGGGTTTGGACCCGCTACGCACAACCCGCCTTCACCATCCCTTTCTTCTCCTTCAATTTTCCTACCAAAAGAAAACCCAAACTCCTATCCACTTCTTCGTTGGGGCACCAAGACTCCTTCGCCAACCCCATGCTCGACCTCGTCGCACATCACTGAGCTCGACCCCATCTCCTTCCTGAGCTCATCTATCTGTCGAAGCCAACAAGCGAGCTCCACCATAGCTTCGACGACCCGTCGTTAACCTCCTCAACGTCGAGCTCCTTCAACACAGAGCCAAACCATCCCACTGTCGAGCTCGTCTTCGTTCGCCCACCTCCAAAACTGAGCTCTCACTCTCACCGAGCTCCCTCTGTCGTCGAGCTCCAAAACCCAACACATCGTCGAGCTCAACTTCGGGAGCACCGACCTCCAAAGCTAGAGCTCGAACGTTCGCCACTCCCTATTCGTCGAGCAGCACACTCGTTCGACGAGCTCACCACCTCGAAGAGTTCATTTGCCTCGCTCACTTCGTTCGCCGACCTCCGTCTCTCATGCCGAAGCTCCGCCGAACGTCACCTTCGTTCGCCCAACTCCATGCTCCGTCGAAGCTCGAGCTTCTCTCCCATGGCTCTGTCGAGCTCCCCCCTTCGCGAGCTCCCCTCGCCAAACCCATCAGGCCAAGCTTCACGATTGCCTTCGACGAAGCTCTAGCCGACCTCCATCTCCCATCGCTTCGTCGAGCTCTCTCCATGCCGAGCTCGACGCCTCCTCTCGAAGAGACTCCATCGCCAAGCTCTCCTTTGCTGAGCTTTGCAACGAGCTTCGGTTCATCCTCATCAAGCTCCATCATCCCTGAGCTCCCCTCGACAAAGCTCGGAGAAAGCAGAGGAGAAAGAAACAGAGCAGGGAAGAAGAAAGAAAAGAAAAGAAGAAGATGAATATACATATATATATATATGCCACGTGGCGTCACCTCCAGCGTTCGGCCAGATTCGAGGACGGGTGCCAAGCTACCGGGGCACCGACCTCCACATGTGGAGAAAAACGCTGCCGAGCCACACGATCCGTCAGATCGTCTCAAAATTCGCGCCACGACACGATCGACGGCCAGAAACGCTCCATGTGTTCAAAGAATAATCCGCTTTGCGATGCGTGCCATCTGATCATGATCGACATCCAAAAACATGCCACGTGTCCAGGTAATATTTAATTCATTAATTTATTTATTTATTTGAATTAATTATTTTTAAAAAATTAGAAAAATTCATTAAAAACCGAAAAAATTAATTAAAAAAATTCTAAAAATTATTATTAATTCGGAAAATTATTTTAAAATTCTGAAAATAATAATTATTAAATTTGAATAATTAATTAAAATTTTCGATAATTAATTATTTAATTCGGAAAATGAATAAAAATTCAAGAAAATGAGGAAAATTTCAGAAAAATATGGAAAAATCACAAAAAATCCAAAAAATTCCGAGAATGTTTTAGGTCACTTTACAAGCCCATAATAATACTGTTACATCTCGAGCAAGATCCGAACTCCCTTAAGAACACCGATAAAATCCCGTATGCCATTAGATTAACAAAACTACTCATCAAAAACTGTAGAACTCAGTCTCCATGAGTAGGGGGCTCGTGATATGACTAAAAATGGGATTAAATTGGGACCGTTCAAATCAGACACGAATTTTAAAGCTCAGGGGTAAAACGGTAATTTCACCTACAAATGGGTCTGAAATAGAAACTGGGTCTTTCTTCAAAGCCTAATAACCCATAAACGGATCTGTCTTACTGGGTATGGGTCCCAACCCATTACAAACCATTTCAGAAGGATAAAAAAGAATTCAGATTCATAATTATCCCTAAGAAGTGATCTTAACCGCTTCTATCCATTCACACCGGGAAGTAGAAATATGTTCTTATCTGGAAACGGATCCCTAAGGCGACTATAAAAACCCCTCTCCCCCACCATAAGAAGGTAATCAATACTTTTCCAATTAAAGCTCTTTTATAATCATTCAGATTATTGATAAGAGCGTCGGAGGGTGCGTCGCCGGGATCCATCCCGGTGTTTCGCACTTTTTGCAGGTCAACGGCAGCGACAAGAAACCAGTCAACACATTAGTGAAGGTCAACAGGTCAACAGGTTTGCTTTATTGTTTTCTCCAAGAATCCACAAATTCATCTGTTTGCTCACACACCAAAATCAGCAGCAACACCGGTGTCAACCGATGCAAGTGTTTTTTCTCTTGGTGGCAAGATTATAAGCTCGAACAGGAATCGCTTGACGTCAAAGAATTTGGAGATGTTGGTATGCGCCGAAGATTGGATGAAAGCGGAAAAGAGAACTCAAGATTTATAAGAATCACAAAACCGATCAATAAGTAGCGACGAGTGAAGAACTAGTAGAATATAATTTGTTGTAGCGCCCCGAATTCCTAACATAGGAACTCGTGACACACTCCGGGATCTTTTTTCAAATAAGCCACAACACAACAAAATCACAGAAAATTAAAAACTTTTATTACATCAAATTATTATTACAATGTCCATTGGTTACAACGATTACAACAATCTTGATACATCATGAATATACAAGGAATTGGACAATAAACTTTCACTTGGATGCTTCCCCCTACTAGAGTTTTCCTATGCTCCCCAAGTCGGCAATCATGCAACTATAACTGTGGGCACGTCAGTTGAATACAACTGACGAAATGCTATATTCGGTTATCCTCTCTATACCATAATATAACAATTCCAAGCCTCGACAGCCATAAATATTTAATGCAAAGAAAAAGGTGTTGTTAAACAAGTGTCGGTGTATGCCATGGCCTAATCTAATGCACACACTATGCACACTTGCTCCTAAAGCTAATGCACGCTTGGTTGAAAGATATGCATCCCATACTACACATCTCCCAACCAAATGATGTCCTTCAGTTAATGGGGTTCGATCCCCTACCATGCATCCTATTCTTGTGCTCTCTCCTGTCTCTGATATTCTAGTGATGGTGAGGCTACAGTCGTCCGGCTTACTCTAGTCGATGTTGTGAATAGTGGTGTTAATTACCTCATGTTTTACCTACTATGCCCAGGATCTCGGCTACAGGCTTACTCCGTCACGGCTGGGGTTGCAGTCGCAGGCTTACTCCGTCATGGCTGAACCCATGGTAGGTTATTGTAATACTGCCTTCCCGGACCTCACCAAAAGCTGATATACGGACACCAGGGCTCATTGCCGAAGGACATAGAGCCTTTCTCGTAGAGTCTTGCTCACCAGGCCTTTCTCTAAGCCTCCTGCCCGCATTGATCAACAAAAGACCTGACGAATATAGGGTTCCCTAACTCCGTTACCCTCGTCCTTACACTATACCAGAACTTGCAATCGAGATAACGTCACCACTCCAAACCTCCTCAAAGGTTGTTACGAACGTAAAGGCATTCATGCCGAAAACAGCGGAGCCCCCACAGAGTTTCACTCCCCAGAGCATTTCGGGGGACCCTGTCCGCATTAAACGAATCTTGGATTCAGCCAGGCGTGAAGACGCCATGCATCCCCCTGAGAGGCAAACACCACTCACTAGTGCCTGTCCTTACATTCAACCAAGACTCGATCTAGTCCTACCAAAGTACCAATGCTACCCCATCCCAAGATTAAGGATAAGATTAATTACATGATTACTAGCATTTATTTTATCACCTGATTACTAAAATCCATGAATCTAGCCAATCTCTAATCCTCTTTCATTTTCTTATTAGATGTATGGACCTTTAGGCGAGCCTAGAACTATTTCATATTACCCATTCCCCTAGTTAGGCGATCTATCTACCATTTACAATCCCTAACTTGGTAATTAACTTTACTTGCTATGAACAACTGGTTAAGTTCTACTTGTAGACTCTTTCAAGTTAGTTACCTTTATCATTAATGGATCTTAACCCATCGCATGAATAGGACTCAACTAGCCCTCTAGTCCGGCCCAAGGGTTGACCTGCCTCGGCCTACACTTGGCACGAACCAACGACGAACCAACTCCGTCGATTGCCGCAACCGCCATCTACGTTTGGAGTTCGATCACAACCTCGGCCCGACCAACACGTAGCTCCTGCTAACCTTCATGCTCCACGGTCTTCGATAAGTGGTAGCTCCAAACACAACCATGGAATCCATCCATGCACAGCGTGTGCGTAGGCGCACGAGTCATCTCCTCCAACGCATTCGATGTAACACGAGTTCCTATTCTACCCATCTAAATTGGTCAACAAAACTTAATCCTAGAGCTTTAATACTCAACTGATGTATCCCAACACGGTACACTACAGTAGGAGTAAGTATTAACCCATGAATACAATAAAAGGATTGCTAAAAGCCCTAAAAATGATAATTTACACTTCCAAACAGTAAGCATATGTTTGGCATTTATGCCAAAACGGAGTCATTCCCGGTCCCGTTTCTGTGAAGAATCACGATCGGGCACTCCCATGCTTCTACTCAAAGTAGAAAGCAAGTACAAGCACACATTGGGCATGAATTTCGTCTCAAGGTGGTCAAAAACAACATCTAAACATCCATTACAATTTTCTACTTCGAAACAGTGAACAACCTTTTCTATATTGGGGTCTACAAGCAATTATGAGCTACTTTTAGCAAGGAACTTTAAATAATTTAAGTCTTAACTCATATCCACATCTATAACATGATTTGTGAGCTCAAACAACAACTCAAGCTAATACCGTACAAGTTCAAACTCAATTCCATGGACATAGTGCAAAACAGTGAGCTCTAAGATTCTCTGTATTTCTGTCGTTACTTGCAAAATTCATATAAATTCGTACATCCAAATCATGATTTGTTAGACATTCCAGAAAGGTTTGTGTGTCTACTACAACTTCCTAGTTTCAAGTTTCTTCAGATAAGATCATTTACATGCTCTTATGGTTCCATCTTTAACATATATACATATTTCCAAAACAACACATCACATTAACACAGACATGAGAAAAAATCAATTTAAAATAGCATATGGTGTCACAACTTTATGAAATTTCAAAGTCTAGCTCCTGACACATGATATTACAACACCTCCAAAAATCAGGGCTCAGGGCTTTTCATAAAGTAGATCTTGAGTTATGCCTTTTCATTATCATCCAAAACAGAGCATTCAACAACATCAGTTCTGTTTATTATAATAACTAGCTGAGTTTGCATGATTTCATTACCATAGGTATAGTGGTCCAAAACTCATGAAATTTGAAAAATAGGTCTTAGATACATTCAACATTGACATACTAAAATTTCATATCATTCCCATAAGCATGTAGCAAGATACAAGTCACTTTTCTCACAACATTAACAACAAATTGTGTTTCTTTTTCTTCTGACCACCATGCATGTTTGCATTTTATTTTAATAGCAGAAAAACCATAAAAATCTAGAAAATGTACTGAAGGTGCACGACACATGAATGATCATCACATAAAAATTTCATGTTAATCTAACCAGTAGTTTTCAAGTTATGAGTTACGAACTGACATCAAAGATTTCAGCTTTCAACATGATTTTCTGTTTTAGATTTCTTAATACAAACCGAGTTGTTAAAGTTCAATCTAGAGCATGCATGTCATTTTTAGTCACTACAACCATCATTTAAGAAGCAAAGAACAAACATAGAGGCTAGAAACACCCATCTTAGTATTGTGGGCAAAAAATCGAAATTTCCAAGCTCCTTACTCCTTGGTCCTTGTCCTTTCCTTCACTTGAGCTCCTTACTTCTCCTCTTTGCTGGGCTCCTTGTTCTCCTTCTCCTTGGCTCCAATTTTAGTATAGGGTTTGTTTGGGGGTGAGAATGAGTGTAACCCCTGTTTTTCATTTATGTACTTTTGGGTGTATTTTTCTTTTTGTGTATTTATTTACATTGTATCTCTTTTTGGACCGTGTTTTGGATCTTCATTCTCTATATATCCATTTATTTGATTTTTCGTCTTCTTATTTGAGTTTCTTGATTCTATTGTCTCCTATTGTTTCGTCTCGGATTGATCAAGCCATTATTTTTATCCCCATTATTTAATTGTTCATGTCCTCCTTCTTGATTACTTATTTTCGTTCTTATCTCATCTATTGGATCGCCCTATATTTTTATTGATCTTCCACTTGATTAAACGCTATTAGATCCATTAATACTCTTTATTCCTAAATCCTAATCTAAAACCTTTTGGATCTATTAAGACCCTATACCCTGTTTGCAACCCATTTAAACCCATCAGATCTTTTTAAACCAATAAACCCCAATACCCGTTATGCTACCCGAAACCCATTACACCCCTATACCCTACCCGTTCACACCAAGAAACCCTAAAACCCTAACTACCTATATATATTTATACCCATGTTGTATCCCCCCTATCATCTATCTAAACCCTAACAGTCGTTTCCCTTCATCCTCGGTCCCCTGCAACCCTCTCGTCCACCACCTCGGCAGCCTCCCGATCTTTCCCCCCTCCTGCGGCACCGCCCTGCACCTCCTACAGTACACCACCCAGATCCCTCGATGCCAGTTGCTCCCCCTATGCTTCTCCTCCGTCGCGCCGCTTCTCCACAGTGCCGCTTCTCCACAATGCCGCCCAGCACCCTGCAGCGCCTCCACAGCGTCACCCGAGCACCCCCTGCTCTGCTCGACCCTGACCAGGCACCAAACCCCCCCTTGTGTGTGCGCCCTGGTCCTCCTCCTGCCTCGCGACGTAGCAGACAGCACCTCCCTGTGTTGTTTCCCTCCTCCTCCCCTCTGACGGTAGGCAGCAAGCACTGCCGCTACCCTCACCGTTCTGCCGTTCTCTCGACACGTACACACCCTCCTTCATTGCCTCTCTTGTGTGCATGTGTTCGATCCCGTGGGCTCGTGTGATTCGTGAGTCATTGCTCGTGAATTGTGCTCGTGGTTCGTTCGTTCGTTGTGTTCGTGCCCAGGAATCTGTTCCCGTTATTCCTGTTCTTGCTTCGTTATTTTTGTCGTCATCTATAAGGCAAGTAACTTGTATTCTTTTTGTTATGTTATACAAGTACTTTATACCACATGTAGTGTAGTTGTGTTCTAGATACAATTCTTGTGCAAAACCCCTGTTATATCTTGTCTCTGTGTTGATCCGCCCATAGATTGTCTCATTACACACCGGACATGAAATAACTTAGGGATAATCACTTCTTGATGTATACATGCATGTTGTTCGTATGATATCGTATGCTTGGTTGTGTTAGTTGTAGTATACTTGTTGTAGACTTGCTAAATACCCTATACCATGTTGCTTGGACATCTAGTATACCCCATTTCATATTTTGTTATGATTTGGATGTGTTACATATGATCTAGTTGATTTTATGCATGAAGAATAATTCTGTCATTTTGTTCAGTATTTTAGACCCTATTAAGGTCAGTATATGAAAATTATTAGTGAATATGAATTATAGAGAATTCTGTCTACTTTTCAGAATTTTTGACAGATCTCAATTTCAATTTGTGAGTTGCAAGTTATGGCTATTTTACTATAGAGGTGTAGAAAAATTCCAGACCTAGTTTTATATGAACTCTGCGGAGTAAATTATTTTTATACTGGTGTTAAAGATAATATTTTGATCCAATATTTTGCTGAGTACAACTAGACTTGATTGGGGTTAACCCCTAACTATTGTGGATTTAATTACTGACTTTCATAAACTATTCTATACTTGCAAACAACTACTTTACTCGCAGAATTTTCATACTGTTCAATAAAGAAATATAATTTCAACCTGATTCTATTTGCTTTCTATAAAAACATTGTGAATATGAGTTGTAGCCTACTGTATCTATTTTATCAACCTTTTGACGGATTTGAATTTCGATATGTATTTTGTAATCTATTGTTGTTTTGGTACTGCTATGTTTATGATTTCAGATTTAGAAATTTACTGTATCTTGCTGTTTTCTTATTTTAATTGACTATTCTATCTATATTGGAAAATTATGAAACTTTACTTTCTGAAACTAGACATACTAGGGAATACCCCAGATTTTTTTTGGATTTAATCAGTAAGTTTTGATGTCGTTTTCCTGTCTATGAATACAAACTTCTGATTTCTGGCTGAACACATTTTCTGGATACAAATCTGTTTTGAGTCATATTTTTGTGAAATACCATATGACTTATATATATTTGCTGGAATCGGAAGAGAGTCTATTTTCCAGATTTTCTGACAGATCCAGATTTGCACATTTGTAGCAATGGGAATCCCAGATTTAGTGCAGTACTATCTTTCTGTCCTGAACTAGAATTTTTATTATTCTATCCTTTTATGTGTTGTCTATCACTTGTACATATTTATCTTTCAAACTGAACCTGTTACTTGTTCATGTCATGTTATTCCTGCCCTGTTTGTGATACATACATACATGTTTGATAATAATAACAAATAACCAAGCCGAGGTTAAGGGAAAGACCTTAGTAGTGGACAATATAGGTATGTGTACTAAGAAGGGGGCCCGTGTTTTCCATTACTTTTTGTCATGTTTCATGATTACATGATTCATGCTTGTTATTACTATATGCTATCATGTTTCATGATTACATAATTCATGCTTGTTATTACTATATGCCATGTTTCATGATTACATGATTCATGCTTGTTATTACTTGTTGTCATGTTTCATGACTACATGATTCATACTTGTTATTACTATATGATGCCACGAGTTCACAATTACGTGATTCGTGCTTGTTATTTGTTACTTGTTACTTGACGCCTGAGTACTCGGCTCTATAGAAACACACTACTAGATCTAAACATAACTTGTTTGAATGTAGCAACCATATGATAAAAACCTGGGACGCATGAAGTGCTACCTAGATAGGACTAGAAACAATACTTGAACATGATCACTTGACACTTGCTACTTGTTACTTGTACATAATACTTGATACTTGACACACGTTACTCGTTACTCGTTTACATAATACTTGTTTACTTGACACTTGTTACATGCCACTTGCACTCGTTCATCTTACCATACTAGTTGTTCTATTTTGTTGTCATGTCTATTCCATGCTATGTTTGCTTCCGCTGTTACTCTATATTTGTTTATTCTTTTCCTGTACTTGTGCCGGCACTACAAGCGGCCCGTAACTTGCATTGACGGGCATTTTGTTTTTCTTTTCTTTTTCCTGCAATTTGTTAAATTGCAGATTTTGATGATCGGCTGCCCGATGAAGGAGGTGGTCTAAGATTCTAGTTGCTGGAATTCTTGCTATAATTTACTTTTCTGCTATTCTTGAATAAATGTAATTTGCTACATGAATTTTGTATTGGGCAATGTGACCCAGAACTATTAACTTGTTCAGATCTGGTTTATTTGAGATTATTAAATTTTGTTTCAAGTAAATTCCTGTTGGTATATTGATTCAGTTATGCATGCGTGGTTGACTATTCTTCTTGTATCTCTTTTGCTTATACCTGTGTTTGTTGTAAAGATTCTGACAGCTTATGGATGATGAAAATCATTCGCCGGACTTAGTCGCGTATCTCTATTCTGTATCTCCTTTCTGGGAAGCGGGGCATGACAATGAGAGTAGAAGAGTGTAGGATTTAAAGTATGAGAAGATAGGAGGTGTAAAGGGCTAATATGGCATCGAGGGGGGTTAAAATGCAAAAAGTGGGGAGGGGGTCAGATCTGATTCGGGCTTCAATGAGGGAGGATTGGGTGAGGGGAGAGGCAGAGTGTGTGAATGTACAAAGCCTCATGATGAGGTCCTTTGAATTCAAACAATTCCTCTCAAAAAAAAAAAAAAATGTTTCCCTCCTTTCCCTCCAAGCTTGGCCGGTCTAACTTGGGTCTTTTCATTTTTATTTTTGTTTGTTTGTTTTGTTTCGTTTCATTTGGGCCCTTCAAGCCCAACTCAAAATATGTATATGTATATATATCCATATGTAGTTGTATGTTGCTATACATATATTAAAAAAAATTATAATTCTTCCAATCATAAGAAAAATATAATTTTACAAATACTGGAATTTAGTTTGTTTATAAAACATATGTGTAAAAATTAGGGTTGTTACATTTGTATAATGTATTGTAAATAATTGGAAAATTTTAGGAGGATGAGATTTTATATTTAGGTTAAGTAGAAGTGCACGACAATAGTCCACTGTCTTCTTTCAATCTAAATAGAGGCCAGATCGATCTCTAAATACAAATGTTTTCCTCGTATTGTAATTTGAAGTTATTTGAATGAAACGAAATTTTACTTAATTATTTGATTACATATTATACTTTGTAATTCATAAATATAATTTTTGAATCTCTCTCTTTATCTATATGATTTTAACAATTGTGAAGAAAATTTAAAAAGTTAAAAAAAATAAAAAATAAAAAAAAGAAAATAAGCCCGAACTGGCCCGGCCCGGCCCCTAAGCTAGGGGCCAAGGGCCGAGGCCGTGCCTCAATATTCCAGGAAAAGTCCGGCCCGGCCCGGTCCACCTTAGCCCGGGACCGGGTCAAACCTGCTGGGCTTCGGCCTGGCCCGGTCCGGGAGGACCGAATGCCACCCCTAACAATAGATCTCTCCTGAAAGGGAAAAAATCGTTGATTGCATTTGCATGAGCAAACCAGCAAAGTGTGTTCATTGCATTTCATGTGCAAATCACGGAAGTGTTCCATAAATAGAAAGAGATACTTTTCTGAGGCTTTTCAAAATATATTAGTATGCCAGAAAATAGAGGAAAAATTAAAGCATTTGCAGGCACTTTATAATTAAATTTTATTTTGGTGCTAAGAACCCAGAGCGTTTATAACAATTTTGCCATTTAATCCTATCCAGTTTTGCAAGGATGCAGCATTAAGCCAGTTCACTAGTGGATGAGATGTCAGAATTCTTTATCCATCATTTTCCTGTGTGGGTAAAAAAGTGCATGTGAGTACAGCCTTGGTCTAAAAAGATAAAAATAAAAATAAAATAAAATAACCTAAAACAAAACATAAGAAAAATAAAATAAAATAAAATACAATAGTTATCATATTAGTCGAATATTCATGACAATTATTGTACAAATGTGACATAAAATCCTAAAAGATAAAACACATGTATACCAGGGTGCAAATAGGTGCAGAAAAATCCAATACGATTATACCGTGCTCAGTCAATCTCCGAGGTGGTTAAAGATGAAGCTGGAATTATGGGGTTCAAGAATACGGGTTTCATTTTGCAGCAATTACCAAACAAAACACCTCTCAGGCACCCACATTCCCTAATTAAATTACTAGCTTTCATGTTCCGGCTACTTAATCTTGTAATGGAATTAAGCATGTTTCTTCGGTCGTAGCTTGAATCAAGTTTACTCTACTTTATTTTTATTTATTTATTTATTTTGCTGCTAACTGGCATTCTGATTAATTGATTACTAGTAATTTGCACGTGCGATGCACGTCTTAATAAATATTATTTTTTAAAATAAAAATTTAGACATAATCTGGATTTGAACTTAGAACCTCCTTTATAATAGTTATGCACGTGTATTGCACGGGTTGGTAGATTGACAAAACATTTACAAATGACACTAATGCTTCTCCCATTATAATATTAGAAATAGGAGTATTTCTTAGTTTTTAAAAATAGTGGGGGTATATGCTAATTTTCACATTTTAAATGGTGGCATTTGCTAAAATATCCCTTTTTTAGGGGTTCACGTGCATCACACGGGTATGTTTGGTGGATTTAGTTTGCCGTATATTGCATGTGTTTACTCAGTTACAAAATTAGGGTTTGTTTGTTTATAACCTCAACTCTCCCATTAAAATAGTAGAGATGTTTTAGCTCTTCTCCATTGAACAATGTAACAGGGGAATCCCATACAATTCTATTTCATGTTCGTATTCGGTTTACATACATACATACACGGATATGGACACAGACACTACTAATTATGCGATATATTAGTCCAGATAATAAGAACTATCTGTAGGCTTCATTTGGGCCGGCCCAGCCCATTTAGGCCCAAATGTGAACTTCCTGGGCTTCCCCCCCTAATATCGTATTAATTCTTGATTTATTTGATTACCAGTTTAGCCAAAAAGAAAAAAAAATAGAGGGGCCTTCGGTTGCACACTCCTCGTGCGCACTCTCCTACAGCCGCCCAATCAAGATCATGTTCAAGATCAAGATCGGGTGGCTCTCCTTTCTCCCGCTCTTCTCACTTAATATTGAGGATAGTTTGGTAATTTTTATGCATATCCCTCTCCTTCCATCTCCTATTCTCCTTATCTCTCTCTCTCTCTCTCAAAAACCCGATGAAGAAGTCATCCCCAAACCCGTTCAAACCCTAGCTCCAAATCGCTTCTCTCTCCAAATAGTTGAAACCCTAACCCTTCGCCCCTCTCCCCTGATCGCCCGACGCCTCTCTATGGTATTATTCTACCCCTCCCTCTAATTCCTCCCTAAACCCGCTCAAACTCAAGCACCACCTGGAAACCCTGCCACCCCCAAATCCGACGAAACCCTACCTCCACCTTCTTCATGGTATTATTCTACCTCTCTCTGTAATTTTGGGTATGGATTGATGTTTGGACATCAGATCTTTGGATTTTTATGGGTTTTGCATATGACTGTTGATTTGGGTTCTGATTCATTTTTTGTTCTGATTGGTGAATTCTGTGTGTTAAAGAGAATAGCTCGAGGTCGTTTCCTCCCTAGAGTTATTCTCTTGCTGCTCGACACTTGTCTTTTTGGTTAATTGTTAATTGTTGATGATCTTTATTATTGGGTTTGAGATTGGGTCTGATGTTTGCACTTGATGGTTGAGTTTAGATTAACAATTCTTTGAAAATAGCAATTGATTGGGGTTAGTTGCTATTTTGCCTGAATTTGGAAATGATATTATTTTTTCTCATTGGTTTTAAGTGGTGATGAGATAGATTATGTAACTGAAGTTGCAAACTATGATTTATATAGGAATACTAGTGATGAAATAATCATGTATGAACTTATAATATGGCTTCAGTTGACAATTATCTCATGATTATTAGTTTGAGCGGGTTTGTGGATTTGGAGAGAGAAGCAAGACTTGGAGCCAGGGTTTGTGCAGGTTTGGGGAGGAATTCTTCTTCAAGTTTATAAGAGAGAGAAAAAGAGAAAAGGAGATAGAAGGAGAGGGATATGCATAAAATGATCAAACTATCATCAACCTTAAGTGAGAAGAGCTGGAGAAAGGAGAGCGGCAGTGGGAGAGAGCGCACAAAAGGAGTGTGCAACTGAAGAGCTCCCTTCTCTCTCAATTCTCGCTTCTCCATGATTATAAGTTAACGAGTAACTTTTTCAGGTAATGTAGTTGCTTTTTACCTGAGTTTGAAATGAGATTGTTTTCTCATTGGTTTTAAGTGATGATGAGATGGATTATGTAACTGAAGTTGCACACTATGATTTATAGAGGAGTGACTAGTTGTGAAATAATCCTGTCTGAACTTTATATGTGATGAAATAATTTTGTCTGAACTTGTGAACAAGTGATAAAATAATCATGTCTGGTGACTCAACCTTTCAAAGCCTTGGTGCTGATTCACTCGAAACGATATGTTGTTTTTGTTTATTATGATAAACAAAGATCAATCATTTTCCTTAAAGTGCAGTTAATTACTGTAATTACGCATCATTGTCTATGCTTCTTTTTTTCTTCCTACTAATGTTTTGACCAAATTATTACATATCATCCTATCGTCAACCTCTATTAGTTTTTATGTCTTAACAAGTAAATTTGAACAAGTCTACAAGTCTAGACCTCTTAGATAGGGATTATTGTCAATGGAACTGAACCTTATGCGACAAGAAAGTAGCTTGAACATTCACCGAATATTTGAAGCAAAAAAATATACACCGGATTTATATAGTGCAATGATTTGTTATATTACTGCTTCCTCTAATTTCTTACATGAGTAAGATGGTTCTTAGGAGACCACTCTGTTACCAATGTGCTTCTTTAATTTTATTGCGCCTATAGAATACTATTGATATATCTTTCTTCTTCTATTTGCTAATTCTCGTTCTAAATTTCTCCAGTAACAGAAGCTGAGTTGGGAAAAGTACAACAAGTGCTGGTGATTCTTACCAATGCTGAAAAGTAGCAAATACTTTCAAGCGAAAGTTCGACTTGGTTCACTACAACTTTACTTCAGATTGGTGTCAGCCATACCCATCAAAATACTCCTTCACAAGCCAGCAACCGACAAATTAAAAAAAAATCTTCTTAGTTTTCTTTCTTGTCAGCTTGTTGTTAAGAAGGCGAATGCTTATGCCTTCAGTTTATTTAGTTTGTTTGCGGTGCTTCCTTATTTGCCAGACATGAGAGAGTTATGTGTAAGCTAGATGTGTTTTTTGTTCTATTTCTGTGAACTTTATTATATTTATCTCAGGCTATATTTTTATGCTAGCTCTGTCCAGAGATATAGCGACAAAGTCTTACAAGTGAATAATTTATTTTGTGGATATTAACTTTCTAATTGTTCTATATAGACTTTTTGCATGCTTTTTTTACCCTAAATACTAGCATTGCTGTAGAACTCGAGCATTCATCTAGATTTTCATTTATTGCTAGGAGTCGTTTGCGATGACTCTGTTAATTTGGTTGTATAATGATCACAACGTTATCTTTCCTTAATTTCTTTTAGTAAGTTAAAGTATGATTGTTCAAAACCCCTGAAGTATGTAAAAAAAAACCACATATAACTTTTTTGCTTGTATCAGATAACCTCATTCAGCTTAGCAAGTTGGTTCATAAAACATCATGCATCTTTTTCATTATTGTTAAAAAATCTCGCTCAACTTTAGTAGAAAGCTCACGCCGTCAGTGTGAGTTTTTTGAAAAAAATACTTCAGGGGAGTTTTTTGTGCAAAGAGAAGTCATTGCGATTTTTTGCATAAAGAAGATAGGTCAAATGTTCTTTTTTTTTCCTCCAAATTTAGCCTATGTTTTAAGATAGCCAACTTATTTTACCTTACCCTAAATGCTGATTATTCTTCAAACTGAAAAATAAATAGGCTAAGTTGTAAAAAATGCCATATACTTTGAGCTTCTTCAAGTTACTACCACAAACTTTCTACAATATGGGTAGAGCTGCTATCGGGTCGGGTCCTCCACTACCCGGACCTGGACCCGGTACCTCACGGGTTCAAAAATTGGACCCGGACCCGGACTTGTGAGAACCGGGTCCGGGCCGGGTCCTAGTTAAAAAAGTCTACCCATCGGGTCTAGTAGCGGAGAAAAAATATTTGCACTTAAATATTTTTGCACCCGACACCCTACGATTCCAACAATTTTTGAACTTAAATACATGAATAAATATTATATTTACACATATATCTTCAACAATTACTATTTACATGTATATCCCTATAACCCTATTATTCAAATTTCATAATTTTTGGGTATTTTTAACGGGTCCGGGTCCGGGTCAGGGTCGGTTCTATTTTGAGCGGACCCGGACCCGGACCCGGACCCAGAAGTGCATCGGGTCTTATTTTAGGACCCATACCCGAACCCGGACCCGTATAGATGGGATCGGTTCCAGTCCAATGCTAAATATGGGTAACACCCCCTTCATTTAAAATCTCTGAAAATGAGGAAACTTCGACCATCAAGTGCAACCATGATGTAGGAGCTCTCAGGCTAACAATGTATTGGTGTACATACAATGTTAATGTTATCCAAAATAATTCATTTGTAACACCCCGCAAAATTGAGTAATGACAATTTTGTCATCGTGTGTTACGCCTATGTATTTCGTACTGTTACGAATAATATTCGTATCGTATTTTTATATAAATGTCATAAGTATTTTATATTCCAATTATTTACATGTTTTTCATTATCTCAAAATTCATTTTTTATCCTATTTTTAGCCAACTCGAATATTAATTTTAATCTTTGTATTTTTACGTATATTGCACGTATTTTCAATACACGTGCCGATTACGTAAATTTCACTGTTACGTGAAATATCCATAACATTATCAAAATAAATATGTTTTGTATGTTATATTTCGAGTATTTATAAACATTCCCCAGTGGATAAAATCGATTTTGTATTTGAGAATTTGTTTTTACGTGCAACACACGTGTTTGCAGTGCACGTGTCAGTTGTATCATCTTTCAAAATAAAATTTATGAAGTGTGTGTGTTTATTTTTATTTTTGCATGAAAACTCTAGTTTTTTATTAAATTAAATTAGTTTCATTTAAATACATATTATATATGATATATGTTTTTAATTTTAAATAAATTGATATATGGTGTGCACGTGGCATGCACGTGCACGTGTTTGTGCATTTTGGGAGAAGTGACCGGCTGTTGGAATGGGTTAAGTGGGGGAGATGAAGAGGTGAGTGGAGTAATTAAGATTAGTGGGTGATTAAGGGTTTTAGTGGATTAATTAATATATTTAATAATTTCCCCCTTTATAAAACTATCCTACCCCTCCCATTCCTAAACAGAAAAAGCAAAAAAAAAATCAATTTTTTTTTGCAAGACTCATGATGCTGGCGAAGCTTGCTGGATGTGGAGGCTTTTCTCTTGGGCACGAATTTCGAGGGAAAGTGGAAGGCATTCTAAGAGTTGTATTTGCTTGGAAAATTCTTCATATGGGTGGGCGTTTCTTCTTTCTTTCTAAAATATAGTAGTATGTATGTGTAGGAAAGACTGATGCATAAAAATGATATTTCATGTGAGTTCTAGTTAATTTTGTGATGCTATGTGATGATGTTATTTAGAACGTCTATAGAAATGAAATATGAAAAGAAATGCATGCTAGTTGAAAATTTTTCATGTAGATAAGTTGGAAGAGTTGTTGTGGTGTTATTCGGTGCATAGTAATACATCATGTTTAGATTAAATGAATTGGGGATAAATTCATACATAGTTGTTAATTTATGCAAAGAAAGTTGTTGTTTTGAGTTTGTCTTGCATTTCAGAAAATCATATCTATTAAACTAAATGGAATCTAGAGCTAAAATTTTTTAAAAAAACATCTCGTATATGTCAGGAACATCTCTTTAAATTTTCATAATTTTTTGATGCCGTTTACTATTTTAATAAAATATAAACTTAGGACTGGTTGGCAGTTGACTAGTTACTGGAAATTTGTGCACATTTCGGATTTTGATCATTTCAACATCTTAGATGAAGTAATGTGAGAAAAGTAAAAACTAAGAAATTGAATCATACTCGTTAACCTTTCTGTAAAGTCTAAGAAATCAAATTTTCACAAAGAATTGAATTTATAATGAACTTTACAAGACTGTACAAGTGGTAGTATTTCAATATTTCGACCCTACTGTGGATTTCGAAGAATTCAGAGTTATAAATTCAATATTTTGGAGAAACTTATAATTAAGAAATTGTAGTATACTTGTATACATTTATTTTGATCTAAAGTTCACAAAGTTTCATGAAGTATATACTTTTTTTAATGATTTTTACAAGTAGCATGAACTGCAGTTTTCATATTTTCAACCTACTGTTTTTGCAAATGAATTTAGACGAAGTGATTGAGAATGATTTTATATGATTTTCACTACAGAGATATAGTAGACTCATGTATGAAACTAATAAATCGATCATTTGAATAGAATTGAGATTTATAATTGAAATATAGATGAATATGAAAGGGGTGTTATTAATCAAACGAATTTTGTATTTGGAAAATATTCTTGAAGAATAAATATATGTGAAAAGGAGTTTTTGTTAATCAAAGAGACTCGATAATTTATTAAAATGAATTATTGGTTGTGTGATCAACCAAGAAGTATTCACTTCATAGTTGGTAAATAAGAATGAATGAAATGATTAGAATGAAATATGAATTATAAGGGTATGCGTACCCCATAATGTTAAACATGAAAAAATATTGATTCTAGAGGGTTAGTGAGACCCAAGTACCGGCAAGTGTTGAAAATGAATAATTGATTTGAGGAGTGGCCAATATGGGCTGTCGTTCTCGGTATTTTTGTGTAAAACTGGTAGGAAGGTAAGCTAGCTTTATGTGGTATTATTTATTCATGTTTAAACTTAAGGATAGGAACTAAGTGGAGTTTTAATAAAATTTGGGTAAACGTAAGTGGGTTGACTCTATATAGTCTAACGGTGGACTCCAGGACTATAGACCCAGTTTGACGGTGGACTCCGGGACTGTGGTTGCCTGCGATGGAAACGAGCCTTAATTAAATTTGTGTCTATGATTGATTTGACAGTGGACTCCGGGATCATGAATAGTCGGGCGGATGTGAGGCCGTTCTCCAGTGTATATGCGTATACCGGGGCTAGAGGGGCACTTGTGGGATGTTCGGACGATGAGAATTTCCGTTTAAGCCTGACAGTGGACTCCAGGGATGGAATCCGTACTATTGGAATGTCTAAAACTTGATTTGTTACCGAATAGTTTTCATGGCGAGGGATGAAACCCTTTAATGTGGAGTACGTAGGTGCTTGCCCTCAGACCTATGTAGAATGGGATGCATAGAATCCGAACAAGTTTGCATTAGTGTCATTGTAGAATAACATCAACATTAGGCATTAAGTCATATCATACACCGACATATTTAGGATAGTCACTATTTTACACTTTAATATACATTCAAGTTTGTGTTTGCTAAAGTAAGAGATTTCGTTATATTACGGCATAGCGAGGATCACTGTTTTATAATATTGCGTCGGTTGTAAGCAACTAACGTACCCACAGATTTTTCAATGCATGGCTTGGATTGGTAAGGACTTAAAGATGAATTGAAGCTAAAGACTATTATCATGATTTAAGTTGTTGATGTTAATGTTGTATATATCATGTTGTAATCTTTGTAATTTCCGCTACGTTGATGTAAAGAACCATGTTGTATAATTTTTTTTTTTTAATTTGCTTGTAAATTTGTACGAAATGAAGTAAAAAGATCATGTTGTGCTACGAATTACATGTAAATGGAATTCGGAGTGTTACAACATCGACAATTTTGCAAAGCTAAAAATGGTCTACATACAATGTTTCAAACAACATAGCATCTCAAATTCTCCATATAGATTAAAATGATGTACACTTTATATAGAACACTTTACATAATAATTTGAACACCATTACTTCTTCTTCTTCTTCTTCTTCTTCTTCTTCTATCACAAAACACAAACAAAAATTCTAACACAAAATATTACAAAATCTCAGTCGGATGGTGGTTGTGGTTGAATGAATCCTTCGAGGTCATCCTACAAAATCTCAGTCGAGAATTTAGCCATATGTAAAACCACAAATCTCATGTCCAAACATCAATCCAAACCCTAAGTTAGAGAGAGGGGTAGAATAATACCATAAAGAAGATAGAGCTAGGGTTTCGTCTGATTTGGGGGTGACGGGGTTGCAGCTTGGAGCTCGGGAGCTAGGGGACAGAATTCAGGGGGGGGGGGGGTTCCAGGTGGTGATTGAGAGAGGCGTTAGGCGGTGGGGGGAAGAAGGGTGAGGGGCGAGGGTTTCAGCGATTTGGAGGGAGAAGCAATTTAGAGCTAGGGTTTGAGCGGGTTTTGGGATTTGGAGCTAGGGATTGAGTGGGTTTGGGGAGGAATTCTTCATCGGGTTTATGAGAGAGAGAAGGAGAGGGATATGCATAACAATTACCAAACTATCCTAAATATTAAGTGAGAAGAGCGGGAGAAAGGAAGGAGAGCCGCCCGATCACCCGATCTTGATTGGGCGGCTGTGGGAGAGTAGGCAACCGAAGGCCCCTAATATATAGAATTTTTTGCCGTCATAGGCCACTTTTTGAAAGTATTTGCGTTTTTGGGCCAGTTGCCCAACTATTAGCGCTTTTGGGCTACTCTGTGCCACGTCAGCAGCAGCCGCTATTACCAATAGCGGCCTCTTCATTTCGAGGTCGCTAATGAGAATAGCGACCTATGTTTTAACTTTTTTTGAATTTTTTGTTTGCCATCGCTATTCCCACTGGCGACCTTAGTATAATGAGATTAGTCGGCTCGAATGAATGTATTGAGACACTTAGCAATTCCTAAAAAGCTTTCCCCAAAAATTTAAAACTGAGGTCGCTATTGGGAATAGCGATCTCAGTAGGAAACACAATCTACTTATTCTTTGTAAAATTTGCAAAATAGTCATACAACTAAAGTCTCTATTCGGAATAGCGACCTTAGTTAATAAAGGTCTTTATTCCGAATAGCGACCTTAGTTTTAAAAATAAATTGATTGTCATTTTTGAGAGAGCAAAAGCTCTCTAGATTTTGCTAAGTGTTAGAATACAACTCATTAAAGGTCGCCAATCTCATCAGCGACTTCATTATACTAAGGTCGCTAGTGGGAATAGCGACGGCAAACAAAAAATTCAAAAAAAATTAAAACATAGGTCGCTATTCCCATTAGCGGTCTCGAAATGAAGATGCCGCTATTGGGAATAGCAGCCGCTGCTGACGTGGCACAGAGTAGCCCAAAAGCGCTAATAGTTGGGCAACTAGCCCAAAAATACAAATACTTTCAAAAAGTGGCCTATGTAGGCAAAAAATTCTAATATATATATATTTCGATTCTTTTCCCCGATTTTCCTTCCAAAAAAATTCGACATCGAAAATGGCGCTGGTGGTGATGTGCGGCCAGCCGTGCAGCGGCAAGTCGACGGCGGCGATCTCTCTATCCGACGCCCTCGCCGCCCTCGATCCCAAACCGACGGTCAGGATCGTAGACGAGTCCTCCCTCCACCTCGACCGCAACCTCAGCTACGAAAGTACGTACTTCTTAACTACTACCAAAACCCTAATTCCCAAACTGGACTTCGAAAGATTTGATAAAGATTGGATCTTTTATTGGAATTGCAAGTATTTGCTTCGAAAGATTGGATCTCTGTAGGAATTTATACAAGTGTTTATGGAACTGTTGTGGATTTGTATGTTTAATGTTAGTTCTAATTGTGTGATTTACAAAGAATATAGATTGAGTTGAGGGAATGATACTTTGATTGGGAGTGTGTAGAAATTCTTTATAGATGAGATGAACTAACTTAAGAAGCATTAGAGTTAACTGTCTGTAAGTACCCATGTTAATTTAGATTTATGTTTTTTTTGGATTGAAGAAATTAATAGTAAAATTAGTTGAATAAGAAGCACAAATGGGGGATTGAAAGCGAATAGGTGTCATTGTGCCAACTAGGAAGGCATGGTTCGTTGTTTAAGATCATGTGCACATAATAAGTTGTTAACAAAGCGGATGCCTTTCATATGTAGAACACGAATGAGTATGTGGAATGAGATTAGGCCCAGAATGTGGTACAACAATGGTAGAATTATTTGGATTACTTGATCAAAATGGAAAATATTTGGCTTGAATTTGGAGTGATATTACGAGGTTGCAAAATAGTTTGATTGATTGTATGTAAGCAGTAAATATGGATGTTCTGTACACACATTCAACAGTTTGGTTGTACTTAACTATGTGCCTCATTATTAGTAGTTGAATTTTTAATGAACTTTAATTATTTGTGATGTATTCCACCACTTGAATGTTACTATTGGCTAGATAGTTAGTAATGGCACAAAACAAGTCACAAAAACATCCAGTATATGGAAAATTCGACAGAATGCACGATGCTTGGCTTTTCCTGATGGTTATGTTCCAAATATTTATAAATCTGACCCAGGAGCAGATTACTAGCAACTCAAAGTGGGAAATTGCCCTCCTTAGTTTTAGAAAAAAATAAAAAAATATAGAGGAGTTAAAATATATAGTAGGCTTACATATTTGTCCACCTTGAGTCAAGAATACATCTTATTTACAGAGGTGAACGCCCTTATTTTTATTTCTTTCCATTTATTTTACTATTTACCTCAGATTCTATGCAAGAAGAATATCTTTTGTATTTTGACAAGAAAATATCATCATTTAATACTAATAATAATAAATGAACTAAATAATTTAGGATGATTTTTGTGGTCCACTAATATAGAACTTTAGTTTCGTCCATGTATGAGGAAAAACAAATTAAATTATATAGACATATATAAGTCATGTTCCATCTTTAAACATGAATGACCAATGAAGATAGTATATATTTCACTGGATCAATGATCTTTGTGGCTAATTAGGAAAACTTTCTCGATAATAAGATTATGAAGGAACTTAATATAGTATATTGACCTTACATTATATCTTTTCTTAGGTCAAGACCTTAGTTTATATGTTAGTGTAATGATTAAGTTATTTTCAAAAATAATGAGGAACTTCCAAAAATTTTGCTTTTGCTATTCGAGATTTTTCTCCCACCATGTCGAAAATTTTCGACTTTGCCACTCTATCCCCAACAAACTGCTATTCCATAGTTTTCCCTAATCATTGTGGAACTTACGTTTTAGTATTCATTCTAGTAGGCATTACTCCTAACAGTATATTTTGTTGAAACCATGCAACCCGGGTAATTTGGTATGCCCACTCTACCTGCCCTCATCCTCCCCAACAGTGCCTCTTCCTAAAGCACATTTCCAGCCACCGTCTTAGCACTAGTATTGGGTTGGGTTGGGTTTTGCACTACACGGCCCTGATCCTCTATGGGTCCAAATATTGGACCCAGACTAGAAACCGGGTCGGGATTCAGGTCCTAAAAAGTTTGCTACCGTTCGGGTCCCGGTCCAGTTCAAGTTAGGGTTCAGGTCTTAAATACGTAATTGACCATTGTAACGAAAGCAAACCCAAAAGTACGACCACAAAACACCAATCCAACTGTTATGATCCCTTAGTCAACCACACAAACTAGTCACCTGTACTGCACATCAACAAGAATATCCAAGTGATGTAAACTTAATCCTAAATAGAGAATATTCAAGAATTTTAAAGGATTAAATTTACCAACACGTAATGCAGATTAAGTTAGAAATTATAACTATTAATTGGTTTGATGGATTTTCAAGATGTGAAATAGTTTAACAAGCCCAATTAAAAGTTCAATCCTATCAATCAACAATAATACTTAATCGTTTTTAGCATGTAAGATATTCAATAAAGATCTGTACACTAATAGGGAAGTAGAACACACTTTCAATATTTGTGGATGATAGATAAATCCAATAATATTATAAAGATGATAGATGGTATCATAAATATATGAGAAGTGGAAAGAGTTTACCGAGTTGCGATGAAAGCATCGTGAAGTTGCTGGATTTGAACAATAGGTGGCGCTAGGGGTGCGCGCGGCCGTCGATGGAGGCCGCGAGGGGCGGTGCTGAGATGTAAAGGAGGAGGAGCGAGGGGGGGTCGAAGGAAGGCGATGGATGCATCGGGTGTGGGGGTTGGGCACTAGCAGGGGCAATGGAGGGAGGAGTCGATGGTGGAGACGAGGGGCTTCGACGGTCGATTGGCGACGGAGTTTCGACGGTGGAGGTCGAGGTGCGACGAGGGTAGGTTGTCAACTTCGGGGATGTTGTCGACGGGATTCCGGTGGGATTGCAGTCGACGAGAGAGGGCCGACGGGTGCGGGGTGACGGCACGAAAGGAGAGGCGGCGAGGATCAGTCAGACGATGGTGATGGAAGGTGGAGATTCGGGTGGCGGTCGCGAGGCTCTGCGGAAGGGGAGAAGGTCGGGGATGTGTTTCGGTAGTGAGGAGAGACGAATAACAGAGAGGGTTTTGGGTGTTAAGTAATTTGGGGATTAGGGTTTGGAATTTTAATTTGAGAATCTGGGGGTAGTTTTTAGAGTTTATCACAAACCCTAAAATTTTATTAGGACTTTTCACAAACCCTAATAATTTTTTCAATTGTCTCACACAATAAAGAGGGATGAAGAGCAATAACTCAACACAATAATTTTGTTAATCAGGAATATCATATTTTCTTATTATTCTCAAGGCCTATATATCGGCTCAAAACAAATCCAAAACAAATCTCAAACAAATTTAAAACAAATCTCTCAAATCTAAAACATCTCTCTCTAATAAACTATATATTGCTAAATCTCAAAATAAAATAAAACTGATTTGATGTCCACATCATTCTCTCCGGGTGGGAGATGACTTGATCCAGTCGAGTCAAAACCAGTGATCCTGTCATGGTGCTCCAAAAGATCTGGATCCAAGCGCGGGAGCTCTTCACGATCACTCCAAGTGTCATCCGACTTCGGTTTGTTCGTCCACCTCACCAAATACCTATGAATACCTCCATCTCTGGCAGAGATTATCTGATCATCTATACTATTATCCAATTGTCTGTCGGTGGGTAAGTAGTATCAGGTAAAGGAAAAAATGTGGAAATCTCACCATTGGGTTGCAGGGTAGGCTCATTTATAAGAGAATTTTTAGGGTTAAATTTTGGACCTTCATAGAGTACTAGATACTCAATAATGAAAGTTTCTTATACCAAAACATTCAGAAAGGTCAACGACATAGGCATTATTATTGATTTTAAGCAGAATTTTAAATGTGCCTGCAACATGGATGTTCAAATTCTTAACGGATCCAGCTGGAAACCGTTCCGAATGACTCCGAACCATCACTTCATTACCAACATCAAGAGTTCTAAATTTCCTTCTAGTATATGCTATTAACTTATAGTTAAAATCATTCTCATTAATTTTCGTGGAAATTTTTCTATGCAAGCCATGAATGCGATATGTAAATATGGATGCCAACTCTGTGGCTCTAGGATGTTTTAACACATGGATAAAATCTATAGGTTGCCAAATGACTTGGGAAGGAATGAGTGACTCAGGTATATTCAATGGAGGTGATTGGATCGACCGAATACATTTGAAAGCTTGGTCATCCTCATCTTCATCAAAGTCATTACTTACATGAGGTTCATAAGTAAGCTCTTTGTCGGGCTCATCAGCAATGATAGCGGTACCTTCTACTATATTGATCTTACTTGGGCTGGGACAGTTACCAGCAACATGGCTGTATCCCTTGCATTTATAGCACTTAGTGAGAGGATCAATCTTAGAAGTCTCTTTCAGTGTTCTTACCCGCATTGTCATTTCTAAGTGAATAGGGATTTGAAGTAGGCTTGCTTGGATAAGGTTTGTTGGGGTGCACCAAATAAGGAAGTCATCAAACTTATCAACATACTCTTGGGTGGATTTGTTTCCTTGATAGAGTTGGTTCCACGAATCTAGCAATCGGGTGTGGAACGATAATGGTACATATCTCTCAGTGAGTTTCTCTTTCATGGCTTTCCAAGTGGCTAAGGGTGCCAGGCCTCGGCCTCTACAGGCATGTTCAAGATTGGTCCAATGTTGTTGAGCTTTGCCAGTCAATTTTATAGTGACAAATTTAATATTCAGGGCTTTGCTCATGTCAAACCACATGAAGTAGTGGTCTATGGCACGGATCCAATCCAGATAAGTTTGGGGTTCCATACGGCCTTCAAAGTGGGGAACATCAGTCTTAACGTTCTTTTTGTTTTGTTCGTCAGGGTCATAATCTTGACGTCTATTGTCACGATCATTCCCTTAATGATCGAACGATTAGTATGAAGCTCAGGGACAACAGTTTGATTTAATTTGACTTTCTCAAAGCTCTGATTGACATTGGCAAGAGTTGCTTGAATGACAGCTAGGGTAGCGGAAATATCAGAGTTGTCCATCTCAGTTCGGGGAGGGGCTCGCGGAAGTTTAGGGTTCATAATTGGGTGATTTGGGAGGGACAAGAAAGGCTCTTCAGGATCTGTGATGGTGCTGCGAAGACGCATTCACCAACGGTGGAAAACTAGGGGTCGTGTATTTGCCGAAATTTGGAAAAACGTGTCCTAAATGCACCTAATTTTTTTTAAAAAAAATCTGAAGTCATCTAAAAGAATGAAAGAAAAAATTAAAATAAAAAAAAGGATTCGAAACGATTCAAAATGAATGCAAAAATGATGCCTAAATGATGCAAGAACTAGGATTTTAAGAATCACAACTCTGATACCAAAATGATGTAAACTTAATTCTAAATAGAGAATTTCCAAGAATTTTAAAGGATTAAATTTACCAACACGTAATGCAGATTAAGTTAGAAATTATAACTATTAATTGGTTTGATGGATTTTCAAGATGTGAAATAGTTTAACAAGCCCAATTAAAAGTTCAATCCTATCAATCAACAATAATACTTAATCAATCTGTCACGCCCCGCTTCCTAAAAGAATACGGAATACGAGCACGTGACAAAGCTCAGCGAATGATTTTCATCATTCATAAGCTGTAAGGATCGACTCAACAAACACAACATGAAATATAAAAGAAATATATACAACCACGCATGCATGAAACAAAACTCATAATCAACAGAATTATTTGAAAACAAATGCAAAATCCTCAAATAAGACAAGATCTGGTAACAATAATAAACTTCGGGATAACATGCCCAATACAAGTTCAAGTAGCAACAAGGAATTTATAAACTCAAAACAAAAGTAACTTAAGCATAAAGATTCCAACCCAAGCTCAAAACACTTGATCACTCACTCCGTCAGGTAGTTGATCTCCAAAACCTGTGTATTTATCATTTGGAAGAAATAAAGAAATAAAAGACAAGATGCCCGTTAGTGTAAGCTACGGGCTGCAAGTAGTACAAGCAAAATAGTACATGAACAAACACAAGAAGTATAGAACAGAAAACTGGAATCAAGAACATACTACATATCATGGCAGAAATGCAACTAGTAATAGAGTCCAATAAAACTAGCAAGTAAGTAAAATGAGTCGAGTAACAGGATCATGTAACAAGTGAACATGTAATTTATAACAGGTATCCAGTAACATGCGAGACAGATAACAGGAGTGTACAGGTAAACATGTTATTCTTAAGTTTATTGATTAATTCTATCTAATGCACCACTCATCCGTCCCATATATATACCACATGTTTGATGCATACAATCAAGTGAACGTTTTGATTTCGTAGTGGATTCTATAGGGATGTATACTTAGGCATCATGTTACAGGCAAGCAGGTTCATGAATCAAATAATCATATAAACAGGTTCATGAATCGAGTAGTAATATAACAGGTTCATGAATTAATAGTAATATAACAGGTTCATGAATCGAGTAGTAATATAACAGATTCATGAATCAATAGTAATATAACAGGTTCATGAATCAATAGTAACATAACAGATTCATGAATCAAGTAACAGGTGGGAAACACGGGCCCCCTTCTGAGTACACTTTTCTATATTGTCCACGACTAGAACTTTTTCTTAACCCCGGCTTGTTATTTATTATTATTATCAAAACAGGCATGAAAGTGCACAAACAGGAAAGATAAACATGATAGGAAATAGGAATCAAGTTCGGGCTAGGTAGAAAACATATTCGAATGCCAAATCAACTTATAATTATTAAAAATGACAAGAATTTCAATTCTGGACAGTAAAATGCTGCTGCACAAAAACTGGAATTTCCATTGCTACAGGAATGCAAATCTGGATCTGTCAGAAGTTCTAGAAACTAGACTCTCTGCCGGTTCCAGCGCATATACACACGACATATAAAAGTCACGACAACTGGGTTCAAATCAACATTCTACACAGATTTTATGTTTAGTCAGAATTCTTAAAATTGTGTTTACATGCATGAATCAGGTCTGAAAGCTCATCAAATAAATCCAGGAAAATTAAGGGTAAATTTCATATTATTATATTATTGATAACATGTTCAAATTAAATTGCAAGGTAGGGTGATGCATTGAAATTGAGAACCTGGAAATTCAGACCCAGCAGTACTAAAACAGTAATATCTTACAGGTTATAACTCGGAATTTGATTCCGTCAGATGTTCTGAAAACTTGACATATGGGGCTACAATTCATATTTAGAAACCAACTCAATATTTTGTTATTAACAGGGTCGAAATCATCAAGCCAAATCAGGATAGCAGCATTTTGAGATTTCTTTGCATGGAATGTAACATGATTAATAACTACCATGGATCTAAGTTAAATGTGTAATATAAATCAGTGCTTAAGGTATCCAAACAGCACACCATGTCTTTTCTCAACTCAAAAAAAGGGAAACAAGATCAACATATTCATCATCCAACAAAACATCTATAAGTCATGGTGATTCGTGCATTCATGTAGTTAAATGATTAGATCTAGCTCATGTGTGTGAAATGAGTTTAATAACGAATGATTGTAACCCTTACGATTATGGAATTGATAGAGACGAACAAACGAGTAGGACCAAGATTATCAATGATAACAAAAGGCGAGTCACAACTAAAATCTACTTGCAGTATTTCAAAAAGATGCTTGTAGGGAAAACGAAAGAATCATACAAGTTACTTGCCTTGATTGGATTGTAGAACGACGAAGAATCCGCGAATACGAATCTGCGAGAGCACGTGCACGTTACGTGCCAGCAACTCCACCATGAAAGCACGTGCTCACTCGATCAACAGCATACCACGGCAGCAACAAGTCTGACGGCGGCAGGGGCAGTCGACGGCGGTGAGCGGGGTGCAGTCGACGGGGGGTGGTGCTGCGGTCGGAGGCAAGGTGACGACTAGTTGGGTTCGGGAGTGCAATGCCGAGGTGGTCGACGAGGAGACAAAGGAGCGGGATGGGTGGTGTCGGGTGCAACTCGGCAAATGGTGGAATGGTTTGTGGCTCGATGGGTTTCGGCAGTAGGCGAGGTGGAAGAGGGTGAGTTGAGCAGCAGGGTGGAGCACGGGGATGAGGATGATCGAGGGCTCGAGCGGTGTTGGGTGTTGGCCGCGCTCAGAGGTTGCGGGAGGAGCAGCGGATGGGTATCGGAAAATGCAGGCGTGAAGAAGGAAAGAAGAAGGGTATTAGGCGGCGGCTGTATTAGGTTAACTAGGGTGATTAGGTTAATGAGAGGATTAGGGTAAAGTTAGTTTTTATAAGGTAGAGAGAGGGTATGCAGGGTAATGGGTATTTGGGTATAGGGTAGGGGATCCATTAAGGGAAGAAAAAAATTAATTAAATAATTAGGCTTTAAAAAAAATAGAAAATTAGAATTAGTCAAAGCACAAATTAGTGAACCAGAATATTAATAATTTAGGGGTGACAGAAGTTACAATTCAAATAAATCAGACTGGGAACAAAATTTGAGTCGAAAGCAACAAATGGATTTTATTACGAGAGAAAAAATCAATTACAAGGTTCCGAATTGAATGACGAGGAATACAATGAATAAAAAATACTGAAGAAAAAATACAATAATGGAAAACAGGGGTTACACAATCTTAGCATGTAAGATATTCAATAAAGATTTGTAGACTAATAGGCAAGTAGAATACGCACTCTCAATATTTGTGGACGACAGATAAATCAAATAATATTATAGAGATGATAGATAGTATCGCAAATAAATGAGAAGTGGAAAGAGTTTACCGAGTTGTGATGAAAGCGTCGTGAAGTTGCTGGATTTGAACAGGTGGAGCTAGGGGTGCGGGCGGCCGTCGATGGAGGCTGCGAGGGGCGGTGCTGAGATGTTAAGGAGGAGGAGGGGGGGGGGGCGTTGGAGGCAAGCGATGGATGCATCGGGTCTGGGGGTTGGGGTAGTAGCAGGGGCAATGGAAGGAGTCGATGGTGGAGGCGAGGGGCTTCGGCGATCGACTGGTGATCGGGTTTCGACGGTGGAGGTCGAAGTGCGACGAGGGTGGGTTGTCAACTTCGGGGATGATGTCGATGTGATTGCGGTGGGGTTGCGGTCGACGAGAGAGAGCCGACGGGTGCGGGGTGACGGCAGGGGATTGTCGAGGGAGAGGCGGCGAGGATCAGTCGGACGATGGTGATGGAAGGCGGTGATTCGGGTGGTGGTCGCGAGGCTCTGCGGAAGGGGAGAAGGTTGGGGATGGGTTTCGGTAGTGAGGAGAGAGGAAGAAGAGAGAGGGTTTTGGATGTTAAGTAATTTGGGGATTAGGGTTTGAGATTTTAATGTGGGGATTTGGGGATAGTTTTTAGAGTTTATCACAAACCCTAAAATTTTATTAGGACTTCTCACGAACCCTAATAATTCTCTCATTTATCTCACATAAAAAAGAGGGATGAAGAGCAATAACTCAACACAATAATTTTGTTAATCAAGAATAACATATTTTCTCATTATTCTCAATGTCTATATTTAGGCTCAAAACAAATCCAAAACAAATCTAAAACAAATCTCTCAAATCTAAAACAATCTCTCAAATAAATCTCTCAAATAAACTACATATTGCCAAATCTCAAAATAAAATAAAACAAATTTGATGTCCTCATCACCAAGACGACCAATCCAAGAATTCAGAATCAAAATCCAAACATTCCAACAAATGATATAGAATAAAAGCATAACACGTCAATTATGGCCAAAGTTCTCATATTCCAGAATTCAAATCACCATCACCTACCACCCGTCATAGTAAATAGTTTTGACCTCAAAATTACAACTCATTACAGACATATGTTAAATAGCCCACTGCATACATCACTAAATTCACTACTAGAGTCTAGGACTCTTAAGATCAATGTTTCGGCCATCAATATAGTTAGCAAAAACATCACTATCAGAATATATACATTATTTTAGAATCACCCCCACACTGCCTACAATAAACCTTTTTCTTCCCCCATGCAAGAACCAAACAGCAGCAATGCAGCTTACAGCCGACAACGAGACAACAACGACGCAACCACAAAACAATGAGACAATAGCAACGCGACTTCTGCGAGACAACTACAACAAGACATAAGACATCTGCGAGACAGAAACAAGAAACAACAAGACATCAGACATTAGCAAGCAACAACTAGCAAGACAATTACAAGGCATCATGACAACAACAAGGCAACCAGACATCAAGAAGTAATCAACGTGAGCAAGATAAAGTAAAGTTCATCATAAGCAGAAAGAACAAAGACTTACTGGTAGCTGAAACACTAAATTGCAAATGTGTATCCATTTTTTTAGTTGATGACAAGTTGGATCAAGTAGGAAAGATGAAGAATTGCATGTACAACGCTAATATGATACATTGAGTTATGATACAGCGAGTTAAGAGAAGAAGGGAATAAAATTTTGATCTATTTTCTATTTCAATCTTGCAACTAAGCATGTGACTAACATGCTATCTATGGTCCTCATCACAATTGAATAATCGTATATCCATTAAACAAAATCTCAACTCAACAAACACTAAAAACTTTCATCATTAGTCAACATCGTCAATTGCATTAGACATCAACAGTGACATACATGAAAATTTCATTCTATATTAGTGGTAGATAACAGCTGATTCAAAATATAACCATGAATGAGGGCCAATTATGACACTACAGTTCACTGAACCTAGTGTGAATTATAATACTATTTCCCCTCATCCCCATTTTGTGCAGGGCTTCCTGAGCTAGGAAAATATTATCAGTGAAGTCCAACTAACTACCTATGTTGTCATTAGTAGGTTCCTCTACTACATCAAACTCTGTACCTGTAATTGGCCCAACACAAGTTTCCAGTATTGTAGCAACTCAAAAGCATCGGAAAACTATAGGCAAACTGATTAAAGTGCAATTTCTAAGGATTCCAACAGTAGAAACCAAAGGACATCTAGGAGGAATTTGTCATTCCATAGCCATTGGTAGCAGAGCAATTATAAAAATCAATGTCACCATAGGATTGTTGTGGATGCCAAGTTGAGCTCATGTTATCACATCCAAAAGCTCCTCAACGATACCATATCTAATTAGCAAAAAAAAACTGTTCCATATCTACCTTTGCAAATTAAACATAAACTATTAACATGAGATATATTAAAATATGGAAATAACAACACCTTTACAAATTAAACAAAAATTAAGAACATGAGTAGATAATCAAATCTAGAGAAAGACACCACAACTTCCAAAGGAAAATTGACAACACGAGTAAAAACAAAAAATTCTAGAGAGTGATACCTTGACAACTTAATTTTAAAAAAAATGAGAACATGATTAAAAACAATACAATCTAGAGAGATTAAAAATAAATTAGAAAAGCTAAGAACATGAGCTAAAACAAAATAGGATCATTCTAAACTTTATTTTCTTATCCAAGTTAGAAACATAAACAATAATATCATAAAGATTAGATCTTTCTAAGCTAAAATTTAAAAGGGAGCAAAACTTTGACTAAGAATCATCTATCCTTCTCTTTCTTTCATGTCATCAACTCTCATCTTCCTCATCACATCCTTCATCGACAGCCTCGTAAATCTATATCTATTACATGTAAGTCAAGACATGAGATTCAAGCATATAAGTCTTTTGCTCGAAGTATATAAAGAGAGATTCAAATAACATAAACTACCTTGATCATGTGGCACATTTCTTCGCATCCAATCTTGAGCACATATCAAAGCTTGAATAGTGGAGCCCTTCAAGCAAGATTGCTTATCACTCACCACTCTAGAGCTGGTATAAAAGCCGACTCAGATGCTACTGTTGACACCGGAATGACTAAAATATCACGGGTCATGGATGCTGAATAGGGTATTTCACCCGATTCATTAACCAATACTCCAAGTCATGAAAACATTTGACATCCGGAAGTACCTATTGAATACATATGCAACTATTTTAATTAAGAAAAGAAATAACTAAAATAAAAGATTATTTTTTAATTTAAAAACTAATACATTGTACCTCTTCTTCCAAATAAAGCCGAAGCTCACTCTTGGATGGTAAAAGTCTCTTTGAAGTCTTCTTGAAGTTATAATATGATTTCATCAAAATTTCACCATCTAAATGAGTCATAAATGAGCCATGCTAGATAATGTTCCAACTTGATTTTTTTGTGCACTTTTGCTAGGTACCACTTTTGTTGAATAGAACTTAAACCGTCTAAGTTTTGCTCGAACATCATCCACATGTTGGGCTGCCCCGAAACCATGCACTTGATTTAACATAAATGCCAAAAAATCAAACTTCATACTTGGATCAAAGATATCACCGCTAAGGATAACATCATGTAATAGTCGTCCCAATATTGCTGAATCTTTTCCTTTATTGCTTAATTTTTTTTGATGGTTGGGCTATGCTATTCACTTCTCAAGTGAAAATCAATCTTACAAACTTGATAAATATACAAATTTGATGTCGGAATATTCGAACATGAAAACACAATTGTTGAATCAGCAAACATTTTAAGAAACTTGCAAACCTCCCTAGCCATCGACCATTCTGTTTCTAATGGTGGACGTTTAAAGTACTCAATAAAATGAAAATTTTCAAATACTTCTTTGCATTCCAAGGCCCTATCCAACATTTTAGAATTCCACTGTGTTGGACAATCTATTATTTGTTTTCTATCGTCACTCAACTTTAATTTTTTCTTGCAATCATCAATCTTTGCGGAGAAGATGTGATAAACTTAACTGCATCACAGATGTGAACAATGGAATCATCTTGATCATTCAACCGTTGCTTGACTATTAAATTTAAAATATGAGTAGAACACTTTATTTGAATAAAATCACCATCAAGAGGGAGGGGTGATTTGTATTGTGTTTTAATATTAGTAGCAACAACATTATTCGCCGAACAATTATCTATGGCAAGAGAAAAGAGTTTGTTTTCATCCTCCCAATCTAATAAGCATTTGCTTAATGCCTTACTATGTGCTGCTCTCGTATGTCTCTCATCAAGCGCCACAAAATTGAGAATTTTCTTATATAGCTTCCATTTGTCATCAATATAGTGAGCCGTGGGACTTATATACCCCTTAGTTTGACAACTTGTCTATGTATCAGTTGCCAAACTAGTTCGACCATGTGCAGTAACAATTGACTATTTTAACTACTTTTTTTTTCCTTATATAATTTAATGCAGTCTTTAGTGAGTGTGGCCCTTTTACGCTGTTTAAATTGAGGACGTAGGTTTCCTATCATGGTCCTAAAAGCCCAATGATCTATTGTAGTAAAATACACTTCTCACATAATAACATAACGTTCAACATCCTGCTGACTATGTTCTTGATCAAATCTATATACGTTGATTTCATTAGATGCACAAGTTGGAAAAGCTAATTTTTAACTGCCTTTTAGCTCTATTGCACAATTTTTTCGCTTTACATGATTTTGAGTGCTTCCATAATGACGTAGTTCCATTTTCTGAACGATATACAAGCGCTCTAGAACAATACTTACAATAGGCCTTCTCAAGTTTTGAATCGTCATCTTTTTTGAAATGCTCAAAAACTAAGGTAGCCTTCTTGTTCCTTGATTCAGTGCTCTCATCTTCAATAGTTGTACTTATCTGAGTGTCTTCCTTTTGGACTGGAACATCAGCTTCGCCTATACCCATTTGATTAATGCTTTCCTCGCCCATGAGCATCAAGCTGGAAAAAAAAGAAAAAGAAAAAAAAAGAACACAACTAAAATAACATGAACTCAAATACTCAATTATACACATGACTAATAATGAACATTCAATTAGATAATAAACTAGCTTGAATTATGAAGGCACTAGTAATCAAGCCAATCTTAATTAAATTTTGCAAAACATGTATACATTTTTCAAGCACCCAATGTTTTAAATGTCCTTGAGATATCTAATATCAGCCGATATATCCGGTTGGATAGTATATCGACATAATATGCTTATATAATTAGTATGTCTTTTTAGGAAATATATAACCGATAAATCACCCGATATTTCCCCAAAATATGTCGGTGATATTTGTTCAAAAAAAGGTTTTTGGCTTTACGGCTTTGTATCAAATCAAACCCGAAACCATTATCCATACCAATCTAATTGAGCCCAATAACTTTTTGTTATGTTTGAAATGATTATGACATTTAAAAAACTTTATCAGTTTTCTTGGATTCCTCAAGTTGTTGTTCTTGTCTTTTGTTTCAAATTGGATATGCGAAGCTTGGTTTCTATTTCTAAAATCTATATATTTCGTTTATTTTGGTTGATTTTTCAATTTCATTATGCTTTATTTTAGTTCATGCATATGTATGTTTGGCATTATATGATCCATTGTATAATGTGTAATGTGTGCACGTTAATTCATTTAGCTTCGTATTATTTGTTTTATTTATGTGATAAATGTTAAATGCAATGTATGTAAATATCATGTTGATCATATGTAGGATATTTTTTTCTATTATACATGACAACCGAACATATTTAGATATCCCGATATATCCCGATATGCAAACAAATTCTTAGGCCGACACGATACCGATATCTGACAATTAAAACCTTGCAAACACCACATATTGGACATGGCAGTGAGTCAATTGCCGAATTACATATGCTAATAATCTAAGTAGAAACATAATTTTAGAAATAGGTAGGGCAATGCAATCATTAAACGAAAGAAAAATAACATAACTAGCAAATTTTGCACCATTCCTCATTTCAGTTAACAACAATTTTACATAAATATTAAGAATTTCAACTAGAAATTTACTGTAGTAAGTTAAATTATTGAAAACAAACCAAATGGAATAGTCCGATTCAATTTGTATGATCACGAATTCCTAATAATAATGCAATAATTTATAAATCTCATCTTTATAAACCCATTACTTTCTCAAGAGAATAGAGAAGGGATGAATAAGTGCTTGATATTTATCCAATCATCTATATATATATATATAGAGAGAGAGAGAGTAATGTGAGCCTCATATTTTTATGAGGAAATTTTCCTCATACAAAGTGATTATATTCACTTGATGGGGCTCACAAAGAAGATCCACTCCGTCTATCATGTTTATCATGCCAATGGATGTATGTGTAGAAAAAATCAAGTGGTTTGAAGATCATTTTTCCATGCATCATGTGGGTCCAATTTGTGGTTCGATTTGTATTATTGTTGAAATCATTCATTTTTCTACCACATGATGCATGGGTGAATTACCTTAAAACCACTTGATTTTCTCTACACATACGTCCATTAGCATGATAAACATGATGGGTGGAGTGGATCTTCCATAAGGGCCCTACCAATTGAGTATCATCAGTTTGTATGTCCTCATACTCTATATGAGGCTCGCTTTTCTTATATATATATATATGCCCTAGTTTCTCTGTCTCTCTCTCCCCTTTTTCAGTTTAGGTGATGTGTAAATTCCCACAAAGAACCTACACATCACCTAAGCTGTGAGAGAGGGAGAGAGAGTAGGACACACACACACACACATATATATATCAAAAATCAAATTAAAATTCCCATAAAGGACCTACACAGCACCTAAACTAAAAAAGGGTGGAGAGAGAAACTAGGGCATACCTGAGGATGAACTTGGGTCACAGTGTTGGAGAGGTTGGAGGCGCTACTTAGGTCGTCGATTCAGGGGGTTTTAAGAGAGACCGAGGTGCCATGGTTAGAGAAAGAGATGGATTTGGAGAGGGGTTGATCGAGAGAGGTTGGAGTGAGGAGTGAGAGAATGGAGGATGAACCGAGGATGAGAGGAAGATGAACCGAAGAGAGGAAGATGAACCGTACATCTGGAAAAAAAATTCTTTCTCGCACTCCTTTCTTAATTTCCTATGTATATTTAATATATTATCTATTTAATAAAAATTACTTTCGGGTTCGGGTCAGGTTGGGTCCTTTTAAACAATCTTGTAATTTTTTTTATCCGGGTCCGGATCCGAATCCGGGTTGGGTCCATATTGAGCGGACCTAGACTTGCCCGAAAATGTCAGCGGGTCCTATTTTAGGACCGGGCCCTACCCGCAATAGACCATGTCGGTTCCGGTTCAATATCGGGTTTGGGTTGGTTCTGGGTAACAAGTTTTTGTGACAGTGCTAGTCTAACCCTCCGATTACAGCTGCCACTGCTTCACACGCCACCCCGTCTCTTCCGCACTGGCAAATTCCTCTGTTGTGTCCAAAATATGGTACGGTCGCGTTCCGGTACGGTGAAATTATCGTTCCGAAATTGGAAAAGCCTAGATAGGATTGTGATCCATGTGAAAGCAACAAGCTTCACCTAATTATAAGAGAAACCTAAGGAGTAACATGGAATTTGTGAAATCCTTTCTTTAAATCATGAAAATGCATTATAAAAGAGGAAATTTGAAAGTTGTTTGCAAAATATTAAAGTACTAGCCTTGTTTTTATGATCTTCTTTAGCTTTTACTTTTTAGGGATGACTTAATAGTGATTGAAAATTGGTTCTGCAATTAAAATTTGAGCCTCTTAGATAACAATAGGTAGTTGAGAACTAGGTAGCTAAGTTTTCAAATTCAATACAGTTTCTAGCTTGATGAAAGAACTTGCTAACAGTGAGGACTCAGAAGTCCTTCAGAATATAAGAATAAGATCGTACAATTTTTCTTGAAAATATGTTTGGTGGAAAATCATATGCCACTTGGTAGTATAATTATCACCCTCTTCCACACACACACACACACACACACAAAACACATTGCGGAAAACATTTTGCGGTCCGCCTAAATGTATTTCGTTCTGACTGAGCCATATGAAAAAAGCTTCCCCCTTCGTACCATGTTCCAGCACCATTGACGTTCCTCGTTGCCGTTTTCATTCCGCTACCGGAGCGATCCGCGCTCCATGCAACCTAGATTATAGGGAGTTAACTTGTGAGAATAGAACAAAAATACTACTAAAGTGTAAGTTGCATTGTTAAGGATGGATGAGGAAGTAAAGAATTGCGGGGGATGGATATCGAAATACAATATTTGTTAGGGACTGTTGCTGCTGAAATCGGTGTGGGGGCAAACAGATAGATTTGTGGATTCTTGGGATGTTGAATAGTCAAACTTGAACAACTTTCATCGGAGTTTGATCGTGATCTCCCGCCATCGACTTGCAAAAAATGCGAAACACCGGGGTTGATCTCGGCGACGCACCTTCCGACGCTCCAGTCAGTAATCAGAAAGATTATGAACGAGCTTTTATTGGCAAAAGATTTATTACCTGGTAACAGTGGGGGATGGGAGGTATTTATAGACGCCTTAGGGACCAGTTTCGGGATAAGATCAAATCCCTACTTCCTAGTGAATGGATGGAAGGAATCAGGGCCGTTGATTAAGTACAATCATAAACCCTAATTCTATCCAGCTGAACTCGATTTCTTGCGGGTTGGAACCCGCACCCAATTGAGATGGATCCGTTCGTGAGTTATTAGGCCTTTGGAAAAAAAGACCCAGTACCCACTCCAGACCCGTTTGTAGGTGAAATTAACATTTTACTCCTAATCTTTGAGATTCGCGCCTGATTTGGACGGTTCCGATTTAACCCCTTTTTTAGCCATATCACGAGCCCCTACTCCCGAAGACTGAGTTTGATCAGCCTTTGAGTAGTTTTACTGTTTTAATGGCTTGCGGAGTTGTATCGGAGTCCCAATGAGGGGAGTCGAATCTTTATACGAGGTATTATGGTGATTTTTGGTGTTGGTTGCATGCTCAAGGTTGTTCTTGAGCTCTCTTGGAATGTTGGAGATTTTTCATAATTTTTATTTATTTTTCGGACCATTTATTTAATTTTGTGAAGTAGTGATTTATTGTTCGGGGACATTAATTAATGATTCTAAGCAATAATTATTTACCCATGGGCTCAAAAATATTTTCCCGAATTTATAATTATTTTTTAGAATTTTTAATTAATTTTCTTGAATTTTTAATCATTTTTTTCACAATTTTCAAATAAATAATTCGATTTTAATAAATAAAAAATTAATTTTTAATACCATTTATGACGTGGCGCGATCTAGGCTCTCCATCAGCATTGGGCGCGAATTTCGGGGAGATCTAATGCCCGTGGTTGCTCAAAGGTGTATTTCTCTTCATTTGGTGACAAGTTGCTTTGGCGACGTTTGCCGACCCCCTCCAAATACGTGTAAGGAAGGAGGCCGAAGTCTAGGGGGGTTCGGGGTCTCCTGCCGAGGTGCAGAGATACCTCGGCGTGGCGACACGTGTAAAAAGGGGTTCGGCGAGTCTTTGCCGAAGTCCGGAGTGAGTTTTTTCCATGTTTGAGCGTTGGTGCCAAGAGAGCTCGGCAAGGCGTGCCGAAGTCCAACGCGAGAGTTTTTTTTCACGTTTGGGCATCGGTGCCAAGAGCGCTCGGCAAGGCGTGCCGAAGTCCAAAGCGAGAGTTTTTTCTCATGTTTGGGCGTCGGTGCCAAAAGCGCTCGGCAAGGCGTGCCGAAGTCCAAAGCGAGAGTTTTTTCTCGTGTTTGGGCGTCGGTGCCAAGAGCGCTCGACAAAGCGTGCAGAAGTCCAACACGAGAGTTTTTTCTCACGCTTGGGCGTCGGTGCCAAGAGCGCTCGGCAAGGCGTGCCGAAGTCCAACGCGAGAGTTTTTTCTCACGCTTGGGCGTCGGTGCCAAGAGCGCTCGGCAAGGCGTGCCGAAGTTCCGGAGCAAGAATTTTTTCCATATTTGGTCGTCGGTGCCAAGAGCGCTCGGCAAGGCGTGTCGAAGTCCAACGCGAGAGTTTTTTCTCGCGTTTGGGCGTCGGTGCCAAGAGCGCTCGGCAAGACGTGCCGAAGTCCAAAGCGAGAGTTTTTTCTCGCATTTGGGCGTCGGTGCCAAGAGCGCTCGGTAAGGCGTGCCGAAGTCAAACGCGAGAGTTTTTTCTCACGCTTGGGCGTCGGTGCCAGGAGCGCTCGGCAAGGCGTGCCGAAGTCCCGGAGCGAGAATTTTTTCCATGTTTGGGCGTCGGTGCCAAGAGCGTTCGACAAGGCGTGCTGAAGTCCAACGCGAGAGTTTTTTCTTCCGTTTGGGCATCGGTGCCAAGAGCGCTCGGCAAGGCGTGCCGAAGTCCAGCGTGAGAGTTTTTTCTCACGTTTGGGCGTCGGTGCCAAGAGCGCTCGACAAGGCGTGCCGAAGTCCCAAAGGGAGGCCGACAGCTGGCCTTTTGAATGTTGATCTTCTGACGATTTTGACCATTAGTCATTAATGCGACGGTACAACTTTGTCGTTTTGTGTAAATGGGCCTGACTGTTGGTCTTTTGTAGCCCAACATCGTTTTGTGTGCCAACCTCTATAAGACTCACCCCCCTCTCATTTTTCACTTCTCCGAATTTTCACTCAGGCGATTATTTTCACTAGAGAGATTCCGGCGATCGTTGACAACACTCCGGTGAACTTTCCAACCGAGCGTGTCACTTCAAGATAAATTATACTTAGTTTATTTCAAGTAGAAAATGTGTCTTTCCCCTATTTCGGAGCCCTCCCCCTCCGCTGGCGAAGAGCCATCTCCGAGTCAGAGACCTCACATCGACAAGGGTAAGAAAGTTGATGATCGAGACACCATAGTGGAAGATCCGAAGCGTATGGGGGAGTTCGACAGGCTGCCAGGCGTGTTGACGGGGCTCCATAGGGTTCGAAAGCTTCCGAAGGAGCATGCCGAGTGTATAGTATATGGCCGGGGGCGGAGCTTCGAGGAGAACGCAGCGAGAGAGACCTCGGAAGTGGACGACACAGTCTCCATTCTTAACGAGGTAGACCTGGCAGCGATCCGGGAGTGTTTTCATATCCCGGAGGAGTATGAGTTGATGCTGCCGGGTCCCGGGGTGAGGGCCAACTCGCCGATGCCAGTAAACATGTGTTTCTGGCCGGTCGACGCCTTCATCACCGGGGCGCGTCTGCCCCTTTCACCCGTTCGCCGTTCAGGTGCTGAGGTGGTTCGGGGTCAGCCCCATCCAACTGATGCCGAACGCATGGAGGGTCATCAATGGGTTCGCGCTCCACTGTCAGGCAGCCGAGATCGAGCCGGACTTGAGGGTGCTTCGGACACTTTATCGGCTTCATCAACAGCACAAGTCCGAGTTCCGCTACTACTTGGCTCCGAGGCATGGTGCTCGGCTCGTCAGCTACCCCGACTCCATAAAGCACTGGCGGGACAAGTACTTCATAGTTCGGAACCGCGAACCGTGGAGCATACCCTCGGGTTGGGTGGAGGAGGTGACGAAGAGGGTAAGGGAGTCTCCGGTGCTCCACCCCAACGAAGAAGAGGTGGTTCAGATTCTTCTCGACCGGCCAAAGTTCGACTGGAGAGATCTGACCGAAGACACGCTCCTTCAGGGAAGGGCTCTGTCGCGTAGATCCCAGTACGCGACTTTATCCGTTTGTTTTGTTTTGTTTTGTTTTTTTTAAATTCAATCATAACTTGTTTTAACCGAACTTTTCTTTCGTTGCAGAGACTATGGATTACGACGCAATTTTGGCGCAGAGGGTGGCCCTTGGAAGCAAGGCACCTAAGAAGCGCAAGAGGGTCACCACGAAGGTGACCGCTCCGAAGCCCAAGACGGTCGACAGCGCCGTTCAGGAGGCAGCGGCCTCGGCAACGGTGACCCCGAGGGTGGCAAGGGCAGCGACCTCGGCACCGGCCGATGCTTGCGAGTTCCCGATGGCCGCTTCCCTCAGGATGGTGGCGCCTCCGTTGACGGCGGACGCCGAGGTGTTCCTCACCGAGGAGCATAAGAAGATTTTCGTTCCGGACTGGCAGGTTCTGAAACTTGACGGCTTCCTCGGCGACTCGACGTCGAGCATGCAAGCGGTGAAGCACTTGGCCACGCTGAAGGATCGAGCCGCCATGGACGCCAGCAGCGTGGGCGATGATGCCTTCGAGATTGCTCGCTCGGCGGTATCGGTGAGTATCGATTTTTTTCTTGTAGATAACTTGCATATTTGTTTCTCTAACTCTTTTTTTTGTTGTTCGGCTGCAGATAACCGTTCACTTCGGTCATCTTATGGAGAAGATGACGGAGCTCGAGAAGGACCTCAAGAAGGAGGTCGACTGTGCTCGAGCTGAAAAAGCTCGTCTCGCCAACGAGCTCGAGAAATTGACGGTCGAGGCCGAAGGGAAGATGACGAGGCTAAAATACCTCGAATGCCCCGTCACGAAGCTCGAGGGCGATTTGCTTCGGCAGAGGGAGGAGTCGGCCAAGCAGCAGGCCGAGGCTGTGGAAGCTACCAAGGTTGCGGCGGCGAAGGAGGCCGAAGCTGCAACGATGGAGAAGGCGCAGGGCTATATCGCGGTCAATATGGCGAAGGCATACGCTCGCGCCATTGAGCAAGTGTCGGAGCGGTACCCCGAGGTCGACTGCTCCGGATGACGACTCTTCCCCGATCACGTCGACGGCTTCGATGACGAGTCCGAGGGGAAAGTAGGGGACGATGAAGGGGACGCCGAGGTCGAGATCGTTGGCGAACGCCAGGGGTCCAAGGTGACTCCGCTAGCGATGGTCGCGCCTTCGGGGGAATCCGACCCCGTCCAATCCCGTCGCCCTGGGAAAGAGGTCGCCCCGGACTTCTGCTTTTTTTTTGTATTTTTTGATGTATCTCCTAATTGCGGACTGGCCACCGCACTTTTTTGAAATGAATGAAAATCCATCATTTTGAGTTCGACTAAGTGCTTGCGAATCTTGAATTTACAAAAAATTTCTTGAAATTTGGCTAAGTGTTCACGTCGCCCTGCCTAAAAGTTCGGCTACGTGTTCACAATTTTTTTTCGAAATGTTACTGTGTACACGTTGCCTTGTTTAGGATTTTCGGCTTTGTGTTGACCAAATTCGCTAATTTTTGCTAAGTGTTCTCGTCGTTTGCCTTGGAATTTTCAGCTCGTGGAGGTGACACAGCTGGTCGAAGCAACTCATGCGGCGGAGGAGTTACGTTGCCTTCTTCCCGGGGGTATTCATCTTCGGGGCAGGAGGCAGGACTCCCTCTTTCTCAACCTCCATGAGAATAGTTGAAACATTGGTGTTGAGAGGGGTAAACTTCTCAAATCTGGGAGGCGGGCGGCGCTGACCCCCGTTGTCCTTCTGGAGCTTCTTAGCTCTCTCATCTTCGGCTGCCTTGTTCTTGCTTCCTGAGGAAGACCCCTCGAATGTGGAGCGATGTTCAGTTTCCTCAGCCTGGATGTATTTCTCGTTTCTGAGAAGAAGGTCGGAGAAGTCTCGCGGGGGCTTTTTGGCTAGGGAGGAACGGAGGCTCGAATTGAGGACATTGGACTGGAAGGCGGCTACAGCGACCGATTGGTCAAGGGAGGCAATGGACCTAGCTTCCACGGTAAACCGCTTGACATAATCTCTTAGTTTTTCACCCTTCTTCTGATTGAGGAAGAGTAGTGAAATACTAGTCTTCTCGGTTCGGCGGCAGCTCACGAAGTGGGTGATGAAGAGGGTTTCAAATTGTTCAAAGGAGAAGATGGAGGATGGGACGAGGCGAGAGTACCATTCCCGAGCCGGACCATTGAGAGTGGCTGGGAAGGTCTTGCACAGTAGAGCATCAGAAGCTTGGTGGATCATCATGAGAGTTTTGAAACTTTCGATGTGATCCACGGGGTCTGACTCCCCCGTATATGTCTCGAACTGCGGGGGCTTGAAGTTTGCTGGAACGGGAGCCTCCATGATAGTACGGGAGAACGGAGGTCTGCTTGGACGGAGGGTCATCCCTCTTAGCTCCTCTTTCCTGTCTAGTTGACCGAGGTGCCTCTCCATCTCGTGGTGATGGCGATAGATTGCATCATCCCTTCGACGGTACTCTGGTGAGCCTCTGGACTCATCTTCGTACGAAGGGGAGCGCGGGGTTCGACGATGGTAGCTAGGAGAATGGTGAGGACTGGCGATGTGATGGCGGTGGCTCGGAGCTTGCGGAGGAGTTACGGACCGATGGCGAGAACTCTGAACCGGCGGAGGAGTGGGGATCCTCTGAACATTATTGTTGTTTAGTGGGAGATTGAGGGCCTGCAGGATGGTTGCTTGGAATTCTTGGAATTCGGCTCGGGTAATAGGTCCGTTCTGGTCCCTCTGGGATTGCCGACCAGGGGGAGAACGATGCCTTCTTTGACGGTACTCAGGAGACTCCTTCCGTTTCCTATGAAGAGGGGACCTCCTGTGGTCGCGGCGACGAGGAGATCGCTCATTTGGATGTTCTGAGCGGGTGGCTTCCTTACGGGCCCACCTTTCGTCCAAACGGCGGCGAAGGTCCTCTTCTTTCTGCCGGTTGATGAGGATGTTGCGGAGGTCTTCGGAAGGCCGAGGGTTATGAGATGCCATTAAGTCGGTTGAAGAGTTATGTATGGAGATATGGTCGCGGTGAAGGGGTTGCTTCTGAGGGTGAGGACGAGAGGTCCCTATACCAGCGTTCTGGGGCCCGGGTGGAGCCTGCTGGTGTTGAAGATTTTGGGGAGGAGGCTGCAGCTGCTGCAGGGAGGGACTTGTCCCTGCTGCTGGACGGTTTGGAGGGGAGCCTCCTGTTGGGGTTGAGGAGTGGGCCTACGGTTGGACCCTTTAGATCTCAGTTACCTAGGAGGCATGGCTAGAGGTGATCTTAACCAATGGAAGAGGATGGATTGCTGTTCGTGGTTCCCACAGATGGCGCCAATCTGTTGCTGCTGAAATCGGTGTGGGGGCAAACAGATAGATTTGTGGATTCTTGGGATGTTGAATCGTCAAACCTGAACAACTTTCATCGGAGTTTGATCGTGATCTCCCTCCGTCGACCTGCAAAAAGTGCGAAACACCGGGGTTGATCCCGGCGACGCACCCTCCGACGCTCTAGTCAGTAATCATAAAGATTATGAACGAGCTTTGATTGGCAAAAGATTGATTACCTGGTAACAGTGGGGGATGGGGGGTATTTATAGCCGCCTTAGGGACCAGTTTCGGGATAAGATCAAATCCCTACTTTCCAGTGAATGGATGGAAGGAATCAGGGCCGTTGATTAAGTACAATCATAAATCCTAATTCTATCCAGCTGAACTGGGTTTCTTGCGGGTTGGAACCCGCACTCAGTTGAGATGGATCCGTTCATGGGTTATTGGGCCTTTAAAAAAAGACCCAGTACCCATTCCAGACCCGTTTGTAGGTGAAATCAACATTTTACCCCTGATCTTTGAGATTCGCGCCTGATTTGGACGGTTCCGATTTAATCCTTTTTTTAGCCATATCAGGGACCTTAAAGGAAAAAATCCTTTATCGTTTTAGTCTTTTTAGTTTGCTCATTCATGACCTATTCTGATTGTACTAATTCTGAAAATGGTTTGTTCATTCTTTTCTAGATATGATGGTGGAGAAAAATTTGAGAGGTGTTCTTCGGTCAGAAGTTGATAGATCAGTATCGAAGGACAGTATTATTATTGTCGACTCTCTGAACAACATTAAGGTGAGAACAGGGATATATATTTATACTGCACACCACATTTGTTTATGCTTCCTTATTTTATGCGTCGTATGTGATTTTTATGATTTGTTACCATATTCAGATTGAACATGTTGAGAACAAACTTGCTTATTCCTATAATGTAACTTTTAAATAAAAAATAATATTTTGAGGAGTTAGAATAACTTTGTGCAATGAATTTCTAACCCTTACCCTTTTTATGAGATGAAGTAAAATAAGAAAATGAAATGAAGTTGAGAACTAGGGAGGCTTCACACTTTATTCTATACGGTATTAGTGGCATAAATATTCTTCAACTTATTGTTGAAAAAAGCGGAAGGGTGTTGTGGAGCGCTCCCCCTTTTGGGATGCAATGCATAAATAGTGAAGCGTGAAGTGTAAGCTATAAGGATTCATATTTTTGAATTTATAAACTATTAAATTATCATAGAACTTCATTAAATATTAAAAGATAAAAGTTAAATTTTTTGTTTTGAATTTTAATTAGAGTTATACTACTAGTAAGAAAAGTCACACGTATACAACGTTATATATTCACATATTCCATCTCATTATTCACTAATTAAACAACGTATAGGGTAAGCTATAGCACAAAGCAGTTTGTAGAGTAAAATAGCTTTTGTGCTATAATAGATAGTGCAAAGCTACAATGAGTTTGAGCTATTTAAGGTGCATTAAAGCAAAATCGTAAGTGCCACTTTATATAGCAAGCTTTATTAAACTACTTAGTGCACTTTTGCCGCTATGCTTCATCTTAAGTTGTTGCAAGTGTGTAGAATTCACTTGCTTCACTGTTCTTCACTGTGTACTTTTTATCTCTTTCGGTTAGAAGCTTGCCTCAATTCTATGTCATGAAGGACATCTAATAATGCCCCTTGTTTTTCATTATGGCTGTAAGTTATATATGATTTCCAGATATATATTTCCATGATTATACTTATTTATGAGTTGACTTTGTCTAACGTGCAGGGTTATAGATATGAACTATGGTGCCTTGCTAGAGCTGCTGGAATAAGATATTGTGTGGTAATTTACTCCTGTGCATTTATTGGCATAGTTCATGAAAATTTCATGTCAAACCTACTTTGATTTATTTAGAAATGTCATTGACTATCAACTGGATGTAATGAGGACATGATAAATAAACCAGTTTGATTATGTAATTGGAGTACAGGTTGATATCTGGGGTTATATGTTTCAGGTTTTTTGCGACACGGATGAGAACACCTGCAGGGAATGGAATGGTGCGCGTGCGGAGAAAGGTGAATCAACATATGATGGTAAAATGTAAGCCATATTCTCTTTCTCATGCATATCATATTATTTATGATATTGGGTATCTTCTTGTGTTGGCTGGATTTTTGGTTGTTTTAGTAGAAGTGTGTAACAAATGAAATCCCCTTTAAAACTTAATTTATTGATTCATAAATATAGATTTAACCTGGTACTATCATAGTAAACTTTTGCAAAAGTGGACGACGAAGGGGATTACTTATTGATATGAATTTAGGTTATTAATGGACTAATCAATGTTTGCTTAACAGATTTGAAGATCTCGCAAGAAGATTTGAAAAACCTGATAGACGAAATCGCTGGGACTCTCCTCTATTTGAATTGTTTCCCTCAAGAGGTAATACCTTCTTCTGAGGGCTTGAACTGGGTTATGTGAATAAAGTGATGGGTGAATTCGGGGACGAAGCCAGAACATTTTTTGTTGTTGTTGTTGGGGGGGGGGGGGGGGGGGGTGGAGTCCTATGGCTATATAGATATATAGGGGCTTTTTCAGAATTTTTAGGGAGCCAAACCATAAAATTTAATAGACTTAAGGGGGGTTCTAAGCTTTGTCCTTGGGTGTATTAAGATACTTGAATGATGTTATGTATCTGATCTTCCTTGTCCCATCTTGGTTACTTTGTCTGGCCTCAAAGCCAATCCTGCAAGTTTTGTCAAATAAGCACTTGCGCTGTAGTTCTGGTTTGCGTGTGATGCTGTGGAATGTGTACCTTGAATGATGACCAGTAATTATATGAATTACAGATAATCACCTTCTGTGTTGTTCCTAAAGAGGATTATCATAGCTCACAGTATTATCAGAAGCTTTTCTAATCTGGTTATATGAGTGTTGGAATTAAAAGAGGAAGAATAAATCCAAAGATGCTGGCATACCTGTTGAACCTTTTTCTTTCTTTCTTTCTTTCTGCGACCAATCCCCAACACCACAAACCCCACCAAATGATGACATTGTGCTAGTTAAATACCGTGCCTGTAGTTCTACTTTGTATCATTTTTTTAATAATCAATTAGTGTATTGTCCATTAATTTCTTTAGCTGCTAATATATTTCGTGTTATTTTTTGTAGACGGAATAGAGCGGTCATCTCAAGTAATTGCTGAAGCTGTATCCTACTTAACAAAGAAGGTGGATTCAAAAACAAGAGATATTAGAGTTCTCCAGCCTACTATTGCAACACAAAATGTAGGTACAGCCATCAATGATGACTGTAGAATTGATATGTGTAATCTATTTTCGACAATTTATGATGCATTTAGTTACTCTAGTAAACTGGTATGCTTGTGCCCAATTGACTTCAAACCACTTTGTGGACTCATTCTCCTTTCTTATATGGAATTTAATGGGTGTTGCCCTCGAGAACAACTTCAGTTTGATGCAAAAAAGCCTTAAATGATTATATCAATAACATGTTCTGTTTCTTTCGAAACTTCTCCAGGTGCGTGGTTCCGAAGCAAATACATTGTATGAGATGGACAGAGCTACACAGGTACATGCCAACATTTTCAGTAGATTTTATAGATTCTCATGTACAAACTCACTGAATCTTACCTACGATAACTTTCAGGAAGTGATTAACGCAATTGTCGAAGCTCAATCTCAAGGGCTTGGAGGAGGCAGGATTTCTCTTGGCCTTAATTTGCCAACTATATCCTTTTTTAACTTTTTTTTTAATTTTTTTTTTAATAACTTTTAACCCTCAATTCTTTTTTTTACCCCACGTTTAGAGGATCGGTAGTTGATCTTCTAAGCTAATATAACCTATAGCTTAAAGTTTGAATGTTCATGACACAAATCATTTGAGAAATTTGTTTCTGTAGGAACTCATAAGTTTCAGACTGCACAAATTTGTATTTAAAAGTAATTAGACGTTAAGTTAAAGACGAGCCGATAAAGTAGAGTAATTTTGCTTACCATGTTTACACATTTTGGGACTTAGTTTGAGTCCTTGACTACAATGCACATAAACATTCAAAGGCCAGTCGGATTACCAGAACTCAGAAGTCTTCGGCGTACATTTATAAAATTAACAGGACAGTACAGCCTAAGTGGCCCTCCCCCTCCTTCAGATTCAGACAGCGCAAAGAGAATGTTTGCCGACTATCTCAACAAAGAAATTGGAGCAGCTTAAAAGACATTTAACCTCATTCCTCTCTTCAATGTGTAACTTTATGTAATTCTTGTCTGCACTGTGTTTTATATAGATTGTTTAGATATCCTGGCAATGTTGGAAGCAAGTTGTATTGTTACCCACTGTTTCGCATCATAGTTTATACATGTCATTACAGATTAGATAGACAAATAAGTGCGAAATGATTTGTGCAAACTTCTTCGAGCACAATGCCTTGAACTATGGGATGATTTTATGATGCCTTGAACTATGGGATGATCTTTAAAGATGCCGTATTCACCCAGTTTTTAATATGTTGATCCTTTATTTTATACTATTGATTCTTGACAATGGGACTAGCTAGTTGACATGACCTGAGACGTTAATGTGATCCCTAAGAGCATCTGTAGTCGTTTATGTTAAAATTATCCATATATGGATAAATAGAAATAGGAATTTCGATTTCGCTGCAGTCGTCGAAAGCTATTTTATAGCAATCAATCGTATAATATTAAGCGACGGCACTTGATGTGCCGTCGGAGGAAAAAAATCCACAAAATTTGGGTCTCATTCGTCGAACGGCACATGAAGTACCGTCCGTTTAAAAAAATAAAATAAAAATATATTTTATTTAAAACTACCCCCTTCTTTCTTCTCCTTCCTCTTCCGAAACCTAACCCTGATCGCCAACTGTAGCTCCTCCATCTTCGACAACCTCACCACCACCACAAACAATCCTCGCCTCGTCGCAACCACAAACTCCCGCCATCGCCACCGTACCACCTCGAACTCTGTCGTCGTGCTCATCTCCACCACAGCGCCACCCGCCATCTCCGTCACCCTCCTCCATCGTCAACTTCCGAGCTCCGCCTTCGTCACAACAGCGCCACCGAACTCCACTTCGCTGCCGTCACAACAGCTCTCCCCGTCTCCTCTTCGCTGCCGTCAGCACCCGAACTCCACTTCGATGGCAACTCGAAGCTCCCCGCTGCTCCCAACCTCTAGCTCACCATGCTCAACCACCGAACCCATCTCCGACCACCACTCCTGGCCTTCGATCGCAATCGGCCTGCCTTCGACTCTTGTCACCTCTGTGCACCCAACGCCAGCTCCGAAGCATTCATAGCTCCTCCTCGAACCTCCAACCTCGAGCTCCACTGTAGCTAACCCACGCCATCGATCGCCATTCTCAATTTTTTTTTTTTTTAATTAAAGCTACGACGGACGGCACATCAAGTGCCGTCCGGGAAAATCGGCTTTCGGATGTTTTTTAATTTTTTTTTTTGGCGTTTAATAATTCGGATAAATTAGAATTTTCCGAACGGACGGCACTTCAAGTGCCGTCCGACGATTATAATAATCATTTTTTTAGTGGGACGGCTCATCGAACGCCGTCCGTCCGTTATCGATAAATGCTATATCGATTCTCATTTATAGCAATCTACTGTAGCGATTTATCGATAATATCGATATATAGCAAACGACTGCAGCTGCTTTTTAACCCAAATATCGATATTATCGATAAATAGAAAACGACTACAGATGCTCTAACGACAGCTAAACCATTGTCTTGGTGTTTATATCATACATAAAGTGTTGTTGATGCCTGCATGCATCAAGAAGTTATTGTAGTTTTGTAGATTCAACTATTCTCCCATCTTTTCTCTTGTAGTATCTTCTGATTAGTCACATTCATCTTGCTTAGCCAGATGCATATGCTAATTATGTGTACTCCCTTTCACTGTACCCAGTGACTGTTCTGTATAATGATTTTTACTCGAAGCTATACATAATATATTATGAGCTTTAAGATCATGTTCTATTTGGCTTAGCCAGATGCATATGCCAAATAGCATGAGGTTGAACATGATCTATTTATGAAAACATGTACGCATCTGATCTGGTCTGGGTAGTACTTTTTAAACTAACTGTGCCTGCATCCAAAACCGCTACATAATTCACAAACTGGACTTGGAAATCTTTTTGTTTCATTTGCAAGTATTTGATTCGAAAGTTTTTGTGCAACCTGATTCTTTACAAGAATTTAGGTAGTGAATTAGTGAATTTGGGTGAGATGGGATGGGTTTATTCTTCTTCTATTGCTCGACTTCTCCAAGTTTTTAGTTTTGTACTATAATTGGAACGTTTGGTTTTGAATTATAACTCTTTGCACCAATTGGATGGATGGATGGATGGATGGATGGATACATTAAGAAGTAGCGTCAACCCTACTTTATCCTCAAATTGCAGCTACTAGATTTGGTCAAGTTTTCATTTTAATTTAGGAGCCAAAACACCTCAATTACCGAGTAACTCTAGTTACGGGTTAGCCATACAAGAGTTAAAGTTAGGGCCTTGATGCGGTTTGTTTCTGGGAGACGTGTGGATGCACCAGGTGTGAGTTCTCTACTCGATTTGTATTGAAGGAGAAAGCTTCTTCAGAGGCGACCTTCGGCTGGCCGAGCGGTACCTATGACAGGGTGGAGTGAGGTGGATATCTGGGCTCGGATCAGGTGGCTCGGATCCGAGGTCTGGTGTACCTGCAGACGGTCTCGAAACACCGGGGTTGGTCCCGGTGGCAGACCCTCCGACGATCTAGTCAGTTACTTTAAGATAAGAGTAACAGTAACTAGGGTTTAGGGGAGAAAAGATTGATTATTCTTTAAGAAAGGAGAGGGCCTGGTATTTATAGGAGTTTCCAATCGGGTCTAGACCCGTTTGGGGCTGGGCCGGACCCGGTTACCCGATTGGCTGAAGCGGTGGAAAGTCGGGCGGTATAGGGCTGACGTGGCAGGCGCCGGAGTGGTTTCCGGGCTGACGTGGCAGATCTCCGGGCGGTTTTCCGGTGCTGACGTGGCTGATCTGGAGGATCAGGAAGGACGCGTATTCTGAGGAGATCTGGTGGCTCAGGGTGAGCCACGCTTTATTCCTGACCCATATCACAAGCCCCTCACACCCGCAGGGTTGGGTGATCCAGCAGTGCGGGGGTGATTTCTGGTCCTCGGGGGAAGGGCAGACGTCAGGGTAAGAAGTAGGGTCTGTTGTTCCCCGAAGAGGGCCAGGGGCAGGAGGAATGGACTCCTCGTTTGGATATGCGTGGGGTGAAGTTCTTAGGAGGGGATAGTCGGTAGTAAGAATGCCGAGCTCACTAGGTCGGTGGCCGAGTTCGGGTTGGCAGACGATCCTTCGGGTCGGCGGACGAACCCATACGGGTCGGTGGACGAACCCTCCAGGGGTCGGATGACCGACTCGCTAGTTGGAAGAGCGAGAGGTCGTCCAGGCCGCTCAATGGGGTTCGTCTTTGCATGAGGTCACGAGGTCGGCTGGACGAGTGTCTTGGCTAGTTTTAAGAGTGAGGAGAGGGGTTTGATTCGGATTTCGATCCGAGCGCCGAGCCCGCATTGAGAGGTGAGGCAGCCAGGCTTGGGGAGTTGGAGGACGAGACCTGAAGGCTCGGCAGACGAGACCAAGAGGATCGGCGGACGACTGCCTCGCTGGTTGGAAGAGCGGGGGGTCGTCTAGGCCGTTTTGTTGGGACGGCGTCCGAGGTCTTGTGGTCGGTCATCCGAGCGTCTGGCCAGTTCGGAGAGTGGACGGATGAGACTCGAAATCTGATCCGAGCGCCGAGCTCGTACTGGGAAAGGAGGAGGTAGTATGGCTCGAATCTCTATCCGAGCGCCGAGCTCGACCTGCGAAAGGAGGCAATGGTGCGGCTCGAATTCTCATCTGAACGCCGAATCCGTATTGAGAGCTGGGGTAGTCTGGCTCGAGTTCAGGGGGGTCGGTGGACGAGACCAAGAGGGTCGGTGGACGAGACCATTGGGGTCGGCGGACGAGACCAATGGGGTCGGTGGACGAGACCGAGGGGGTCGGTGGACGAGACCAAGGGCCCCACTTGTTGAAAGAGGTGGCTTGGCTCGATTTTCCATCCGAACGTCGAGCACCACATGTTGAAGGAGATGTGGCCTGGCTCGAATTCTCATCCGATCGTCGAACCCGTATCGAGAGCCGAGGTAGCCTGGCTTCGAGTTCAGGGGGTCGGCGGACGAGGCAAATAGGTCGGTGGACGAGACCGAGGGGGTCGGTGGACGAGACCAAGAGGGTCGGTGGACGAGACCTATGGGGCCGACGGACGAGCCCAATCGGGTCGGTGGACGAGGCCAAGAGCCCACCTGTTGAGGGAGGTGGCTTGGCTCGAGTTCCCATCCGAGCGTTGAGCCCCACATGTTGAAGTAGATGTGTCTTGGCTCGAATTCTCATCCGAGCGTCGAGCCCCGCCCCTTGAAGGAGAAGGTAGCTTGGCTCGAGCTTTCATCCGAGCGTCGAGCCCTACCGGTTGAAGGAGAAGGTAGCTTGGCTCGAGGTTCCATCCGAACGTCGAGCCCACCCTGTGAGGGGGAAAGTAACTTGGCTTGAGCTTCCATCCGAGCGTCGAGCCCCACCCCTTGAAGGGGAAGGTAGCTTGGCTCGAGCTTCCATCCGAGCGTCGAGCCCCACCCTGTGAGAGGGAAAGTAGCTTGGCTCGAGCTTCCATCCGAGCGTCGAGCCTTACCGGTTGAAGGAGAAGGTAGCTTGGCTCGAGCTTGCATCCGAGCGTCGAGCCCTACCCGTCCAAGGAGAAGGTAGCTTGGCTCGAGCTTCCATCCGACCGTCGAGCCCACCCTGTGAGAGGGAACGTAGCTTGGCTCGAGCTTCCATCCGAGCGTCGAGCCCCACCCCTTGAAGGGGAAGGTAGCTTGGCTCGAGCTTCCATCCGAACGTCGAGCCCCACCCCTTGAAGGGGAAGGTAGCTTGGCTCGAGCTTCCATCCGAGCGTCGAGCCCCTACCGGTTGAAGGAGAAGGTAGCTTGGCTCGAGCTTCCATCCGACCGTCGAGCCCACCCTGTGAGAGGGAAAGTAGCTTGGCTCGAGCTTCCATCCGAGCGTCGAGCCCCACCCCTTGAAGGGGAAGGTAGCTTGGCTCGAGCTTCCATCCGAACGTCGAGCCCCACCCCTTGAAGGGGAAGGTAGCTTGGCTCGAGCTTCCATCCGAACGTCGAGCCCCACCCCTTGAAGGGGAAGGTAGCTTGGCTCGAGCTTCCATCCGAGCGTCGAGCCCTACCCCTTGAAGGAGAAGGCAGCTTGGCTCGAGCTTTCATCCGAGCGTCGAGCCCCTACCGGTTGAAGGAGAAGGTAGCTTGGCTCGAGCTTCCATCCGACCGTCGAGCCCACCCTGTGAGAGGGAAAGTAGCTTGGCTCGAGCTTCCATCCGAGCGTCGAGCCCCACCCCTTGAAGGGGAAGGTAGCTTGGCTCGAGCTTCCATACGAACGTCGAGCCCCACCCCTTGAAGGGGAAGGTAGCTTGGCTCGAGCTTCCATCCGAACGTCGAGCCCCACCCCTTGAAGGGGAAGGTAGCTTGGCTCGAGCTTCCATCCGAGCGTCGAGCCCCACCCCTTGAAGGGGAAGGTAGCTTGGCTCGAGCTTCCATCCGAACGTCGAGCCCACCCCTTGAAGGGGAAGGTAGCTTGGCTCGAGCTTCCATCCGAACGTCGAGCCCACCCTGTGAGAGGGAAAGTAGCTTGGTTCGAGCTTTCATCCGAGCATCGAGCCCCTACCGGTTGAAGGAGAAGGTAGCTTGGCTCGACTTCGCACTAGACTCCCTCCGAGATCTCTGACTAGCCGCAACTTCACACTTTATGCTTAGGAGGTTATTCCTTCCGGGCAAGTAGGGAGGGGCAGTATTGGAATTTCACCCTTTCTGCTGACGTGATGGCGCAAATTTCAACGTTTGTTTTAGCCGCTTGATCTTGTCAGATTAGATCTAACGGCTAGATGCTCATTTGCGGAAATCGAGGAGTCGCTGTCTACTTTAAAACCCCCACCCCCCCCTCATTTCTTTTCACTTTATCGTTTCATAATTCCCAATTTTCCAGTTTTTAGCGCAGGCATTTCGATCGCTGTTGGCGGATTCTTTGCGGGGAAGCGTAACTTCCAAAGAATCAGGTTAGTAATTCTCCTTCTTTTTCTGAATGTCGCGTACTCAGTCTGGTTCCGGGGCTACTACGTCTGGTCACTCGGAGATGGAGTCAGATTTGGAAACGTCATCGTCTCTGGGCAAGTACCAGGTTAAAGAGGAGGTCCTCTCCGAAGGTGATAGTGACGTAGCTCTAATCGTGCAACCGTTGAGTGTTCGGAGGCCAGGGAAGGAACCGATGGTAGAGGGTGGTGCGGACGAGGATAGTGAGGATGAAGACGAGGAGTCGGACGAGGAGTCGGATGTTGGTGATGGTGAGGAGGATGAAGGAGAGCAGGGCGACACGGAGAGTGAGGAAGCGGAGGGCGTTGGTGCGCCGGGGGCCGGCCTCGGAGAAGATCTGCCTCCGTTGCCCCCTTTGTCGACACCGTCCCCCGAGCGCAAGCCCCGGCCACGTCGGAAGAAGATAGTCCTCGCCATGCCTCAAAGTCCTTCAACGTCTGACGAGGACGCGCCGAGGACGGGCCTCGATGTTCCGCCTGTGACCTTCCGGAATCCTGTGTCTATAAGGATGTATCCTGATGATGTGAAGGACATCTAGCCGATCCCTCCCGTGCCTGGAGAAAACACAAGGACGAAGATTCGGGCGGACAGTACCCCCAGCGTCTTGAGACCGGAGTATTTGAATATCATCAGGGCTGCTTACTACATCCCGAGGGAGTACGAGCTCCTGCTACCGAGCCCGGGTATTCGACCCACGACAGTGTTGGCTCCGGGTTACTGCTTATTTCCGGAGCAAGCTTTCATTTCGGGGCTGAGGTTCCCCCTGCACCCCTTCGTGAAGACGGTTTTGAACTGGGCCGAGCTGTCCCCCATGCAGTATGGCCCCAATTCTTGGAAGCATCTCATCTGCTTCATCCTGAAGTGCCAGGAGAAAGGGGTGCGGCCGAAGCTTTCATACTTCCGCGCAATCTTCAGCATTGGTTCGCTTGGGGATATCGAGGGCGTGTTCTTCTTCACGCCGAGGCCGAACAAGAAAGTGGTGCATGGCCACCCGGACTCGATCAAGAATTGGAGAGATAAGTATTTCGTTGTGAAGACTGAAGGGGAATGGGACATCCCGACTCAGTGGAATTTCGTGAAGCCGAAGCGTAAGCCCCCAAGGAGAAATGAGTTAACCGCCCAAGAGTGGGGGAGGGTCGATCATTTACTCAGGGGAGACAGCATCGCGTGGCGCCGGGTGACCGAGGTTCACCTAGCGAGGGCCGGACTGAGTCCCGCCGACCCTAGTATGTTTCTTTCCTCATTTTTTCATCTTTCTGCCTTCGTGTTAACGTTTAGCCTTCCTTTTCTGTCTTGTTGTAGAAATGACGACACAACAGGCCCATGCCAAGCAGATACTACTCGCCGCCGCGGAGAAGGCGAGACAAGAGAAGAAGAAGAAAGAAGAGCAGGAACGCCTCGCTGCCGAGAAGCGGAAGACTCCTGGTCAGCCTTCGCAAGCAGGAGGGCCTTCCACCGTGCCTCCCCCGGTGCCCGAGGAACAGCCTTTACCGAAGAAGCAGAAGAAGCACCACCATTCTTCGCGATCGGCTAGAGACCCAGCGGGAGGGTCGGGGAAAACAGTTGAAGCCCCGGCACAGCAGCTTCCCCCCGTACGTCCGAGTGCGGCGGAGTTGGTGGGAAGGATGGCGACGATGCCCTTCGCCCCTGATTGGTCGATCTTGAAGGGCGACTCCATCCTCGACGGACCCGTATCGATGGAGTTCGTCTCGAAGGCCATCACCGATCGGGACGGAATGGCCTTGGCAGCGCAGACGGCCGATCAGGCCTACATGCGCTGGGCCCAAGCCAACCTCTCGGTAAGTCCTCCGAAGCCCACCCGGTTAATAGGCTTGTAGACTTGTAAATGTTTGCTAAGTGATTTTTCTTGACAGTCGATGCTCCACGGCCAGCACTTCCACAAGTGTCTGGAGAAGGAGATAACTTACGAGCGGAAGCAGAAGGAGAAGTTCCTTCGAGAATTGACCAAGGCGACGGAGGACTTCAAGGAGGCTCGGGACATGGTGGTGGTGCACGAGGCGCAGATAGAGTCTCTGGACAAGATCCACAAGCAGGACCGAGAGGACCTGCTGAAGAAGATCGCGGCCGAGACGGCGGAGAAGGAGAAGGCGAAGAAGGCCCTGGCGGACTTGGAGGCGGCCTTGGGGGATACGCTTATGACGGCGCAGGACGAGGCTTACGAGCAAGCCAAGTCTCATTTCAAGTACATCTATCCGGAGTGCAATGTTGACCACCTCGGCTTCGGGTGGAAGCCAGACTTGCCTCCGACCCCGGGGGGTGATGGTGACGACGGCGGCCACCACGAAGAAGAGGTGCACCTCGACCCTCAAGACTAGATGTTTTTGTTTTTATTTCTCCCCCTTTTGTAAATGCCCTCGGCGGACTGGCCACCGCAAATTTTGTATCTTTTTGAGATGAAATGAAATATAGAATTTTTTGGGCCGACTCTACAACACTTGCATTTTGTGATTCTTGTATTTTCTTTTTGATAGAGGCTAGCTCGCCAACGGAAGTTGGCTCGGGACCGAGAGGCTGCCAAGAATTACTTTTTGGACAAGTCTAGAGAGCTCGGTCTAGAGGTGGCTCGTTTAAGAAAGATTGTAGCCGACCGGGACTGGTGGGTCATTGAGAAGGACTGGGCGGTCTCGGATACGTCTAGCGGGCGGTCTGCCTCCGAATCTTCTCTTCGCGAGGCCGTTATAGAGAAAGAATTGGAGATTCGCCAGTTGAAGCTCATACTCGGTGCCGGTCTTGTTGAAGAGGCAAGTAACTCTACTCCGGGGAGGTTGCCGCCTCCTTCGCTGGTTGTGACACAGCCGGATGATGCGGAGAGCTCGGTGGCGGGTACGTCTTCCTTGGTTGGGATAGCCGAGCGTCACAGGAGCCCTGAATTCGAGTTCCCGGCTGAGTGAGTGAGTTGAGAGTTCATTGTATTTGCGTTTTCATTCATTGAGTTGTAAGCGATGAGTAATGAATAAGATCGTTTGTTCTTCGGAGCCCTGATTGCCTCGGGTGCCGAGTGTAGTGGGTGTGACTGTGTCAATAATCGCGAAGTTTCGCCTTCTCAGGCATTATTAATGGTGACGTTTCGCCTTACACCGTTTCACACTCCCGGGCGTGATAGATGAGGCCCTAGGGACGGGCGCCGAGCCCTTATATCGGTGGGAAAGACAACTGCAGGCGTAGTAGCCCTGCCGCCGAGCGTTTTAGGTCGAGGTGCCCCCGGAGGAGACACCCGCCCTGCCCGGGGTCGGAGCCGAGCTCCGGCACATGTTCTCGTGGAGAGACGGTGTGGGAGTGGCTGGCGAATGTCGCCTCGAGTCTCGGCTGGTGGCCTCCGAGGAGGTCATCCGAGCGAGGGACGGGTGCCGAGCCCCCACAACGGTGAGAAAGGCAATTGCAGGCGTAGCGTAGCCCCGCCGCCGAGTGCTTAGGTCGTGGAGTCCCCGGAGGGGACTCCCGCCCTGCCCGGGGTCGGAACCGAGCTCCTGCACATGTTCTCGTGGAAAGGCGAGACCCACGCTTGTAAGAGAAGCGTGTTTGGGCTCGCGATTTCATCCGAGAGACGAGACCCACGCTTGTAAGAGAGAAGCGTGTTTGGGCTCGCGATTTCATCCGAGAGACGAGACCCACGCTGGTAAGAGAGAAGCGTGTTTGGGCTCGCGATTTCATCCGAGAGACGAGACCCACGCTTGTACGAGAAGCGTGTTTGGGCTCGCGATTTCATCCGAGGGACGAGACCCAGGCTTGTAAGAGAAGCGTGTTTGGGCTCGCGACTTCATCCGAGAGACGAGGCCCACGCTTGTAAGAGAGAAGCGTGTTTAGGCTCGCGATTTCATCCGAGAGACGAGACCCACGCTTGTAAGAGAGAAGCGTGTTTGGGCTCGCGATTTCATCCGAGGGACGAGACCCATGCTTGTAAGAGAAGCGTGTTTGGGCTCGCGATTTCATCCGAGAGACGAGTTTTGTGAGGGGTCCATCTGTTTACAAGAATTGGGGTTATAAGCTTGTTTCTAGGAAAGCTGGTGTTTATAATATACGCTTGTTACAGACAAGTCTAGGCACGACGTGCCGCTTACAGGACTTTACAAAAGACAAGGCCTAACGAGCCGCTTACAGGACTTTAGAATTACGTTTACATGGAGGCTATTCTCCTAAGAACTTGATCAAGTGTTCCGCATTCCAGGGCCTCTTGACAGGCTTGCCATTGGTGTCGATCAGGCGATAGGTACCCGGTCGTACGACCTCTGAAACCTTATAAGGGCCCTCCCAGTTTGGTGCCAACTTTCTTTTCTGGCCGGGATTGGAAACCGCCAGTTTCCGGAGGACAAAATCCCCGAGAGCAATGTTGGTTGGGCGCACCTTCTTGTTATAGAACCTCTCGATCCTTTGCTGGTAAATGTTCCTTCTGATGGATGACTTCTCCCTGACCTCGTCAATGAGGTCCAAGTCCGCTCGCAGTTGCATGGAGTTGCTTGCTTCGTCATAAGCCATAATTCGGGGAGAGGGGATACCTATTTCCAAGGGAATGACGGCCTCAGCACCGTACATTAAGTTGAAGGGTGACTCCCCTGTCGGGATTCTTTTTGTCGTTCGATGGGCCCAGAGAACGCTCGGCAGCTCGTCGACCCATAGCCCCTTGGAGGAGTTATCGAGTCGCTTCTTGAGTCCATCGAGGATCTGACGATTCGCGTTCTCTGCTTGCCCGTTGGACTGGGGATGGCATACCGAAGAGAAGCGCTGCTGGATACCGAGGTCTTCCCAGAACTTGCAGAAATTCTTGCCTGCAAATTGGGTACCGTTATCCGTAACGAGCACTTGGGGGATCCCGAACCGACAGATAATGTGCTTCCAGAAGAATTGTTGAGTCTGCTGCTCGGTGATCGTAACTAGCGGCTCCGCCTCGATCCATTTGGTGAAGTAGTCGATGGCAACTATAAGGAACTTTCGTTGCCCCGTCGCCTTGGGAAAAGGGCCTACCAGATCCATCCCCCACATTGCAAAGGGGGTTGGACTGGCCATGGATCGTAGGTTTGCTTGAGGAACCCTTTTGATGGGCGAGAATCTTTGACAGGGGCCACACTTCTTGACGAGGTTTAGAGCGTCCTGCAGCATTGTGGGCCAGTAATACCCGTGGTTCAAAGCCTTTCGCGCGAGCGAACGGCTTCCCATGTGACACCCGCCAATCCCCTCATGTAATTCTTTGAGAGCATATTCGGCTTCATCGGGAGTGAGACAGCGGAGATAAGGTCGTCCATCCGAGATGGTGTAGGACCTTTTGAAGAGTGTTGAGTCAATCATGGTGAACCTCTCCGCTCGGGCCCGGACCCTTCTTGCTTCGGCTCGGTCTTCCGGGAGCTCTCCCTTGACGAGAAATCGCCTAATTGGAGTTGTCCAGTCTTCGGGGGGCGCTCCATCTTCGATGCACAGGATCTCCGGGATGTCAATGCTGGGTTTTAGCATGACCTCGATCAGGACCGTGCGGTCGAGACCTTCGAAGGAAGAGGAGGCCAATTTTGACAGAGCATCAGCCTGGACGTTCTGCTCTCGAGGGATCCTTAAGACAGCCGACTCGTCGAAGGACGAGAGAAGGCGTTGAACTATAGCTCGGTAACGAACCATGCGATCGTCTCGGGCCTCGTACTCCCCGTTGATCTGGTTGACCATGAGCTGGGAGTCGCTGAAAGCCCTGATCTGTTTGGCACCGGCTTGATGAGCCAGGGCGAGCCCAGCGATCATTGCCTCGTATTCGGCCTCGTTGTTAGAGGCCGGGAAGTTGAGGCGAAGGCAATACTGCAGAAGAAAACCGTCTGGGCCTCGGAGGATGATGCCTGCTCCGCTACCTGCCTCGCAGGAGGAACCATCGACGTAAACTTCCCACGTCTGGTCGCTCCCCGTGTTTGCAGGGTGCTCGGAGATAGTGCACTCCGTAATGAACTCTGCGAGCGCCTGCCCCTTGATTGCTGTTCTGGGCTGATAGCCAATGTCATATTGGCTGAGCTCAATCGACCATTTCACGAGTCGACCCGAGCTTTCCGGTTTGTAGAGTACCGCCTTCAGGGGTTGGTCCGTCAGCACTTGGACAGAATGAGATTGAAAATATGGACGGAGCTTTCGCGAGGCCATGATCAGGGCGAACGCTACTTTCTCCATCCGAGAGTACCTGGTCTCGGCATCGAGCAGGACCTTGCTGACGTAGTACACAGGTTTCTGTGACCCCTCTTCCTCCCGAACGAGAACGGCGCTGAGCACCTTCTCTGAGGCAGATAGGTAGAGCCAGAGCGGCTCTCCCGGTTCGGGCTTGCTGAGAAGAGGGGGGTTCGCGAGGTATTCCTTTAACTGGGCGAAGGCCTCTTGCTGTTGGGCCCCCCATTCGAACCCGTCGGTGCCTCACAGGGCTTTGAAGAACGGAAGAGACTTCTCTCCAGACTTGGAGAGGAAACGGCCGATGGCCGCCAGTCTCCCAGTCAGTCGTTGGACTTCTTTGATGTTCCTCGGAGGGGCCATGTCCAGGATTGCTTGGATCTTTTCGGGGTTCGCTTCGATTCCCCTTTGGCTGATAATGAACCCAAGAAACTTTCCCGCGGAGACGCCGAAGGCGCATTTGCTCGGGTTAAGCCTCATGTTATGTGTCCGGAGTACCCCAAAGGCCTCCTCCAGATCGGAGACGTGATCCTCTCCCCGCCGGCTCTTGACGAGTGTGTCATCCACATACACTTCTATATTGCGCCCGATCTGTTCCTTGAAGACCCTGTTGACGAGCCTCTGGTATGTGGCCCCGGCGTTCTTCAGCCCGAAGGGCATGACTCTGTAGCAATAGAGCCCCTGGTCCGTGACGAAGGACGTCTTGGCGATGTCGGGAGGGAACATGCGGATCTGGTTGTAGCCTGAAAACGCGTCCATGAAGGATAGGAGCTCGTGACCCGATGTTGCATCGACGAGAGCATCGATCCTGGGAAGGGGGAATGGGTCCTTCGGGCATGCCTTGTTGAGATCCGTGAAATCAATGCAGATCCTCCAGCTCCCGCTCGCCTTCTTTACCATGACGACGTTCGCCAACCACTCGGGGTAGCTGACCTCCTGGATGAAGCGCGCGGCAAGGAGTTTATCGACCTCTGCATTAACCGCCTGTTGTCGCTCTGGCGCGAACTTGCGTCGCTTCTGTACCACTGGTTTCGAGCCGGGGATCACGCTGAGTTTATGCATGATGAGTTCCTCGGAAATTCCTGGCATGTCAGAGGGCTTCCAAGCAAACAGATCGACATTGCGCCGGATGCAGGCGATGAGGTCGGACTTGAGGCGAGGTGCGAGGGAGCGGCTTATTCGAAATTGTTTCGATGAATCCTCTGCCTCGAAGGAGACATCCTCCAGCTCGTCTGCCGACTCTGGCTCTGGCTGGGTCCTTTGGGGCTGCATTTCCACGGCGTCGAGGGGGAGCACTCCGCTTCCTATTGCTGTCATATAACAGGAGCGAGCGGCTTCTTGATTCCCTCGGACCACTCCTACACCGGTACTGGTAGGGAACTTCATCTTCTGGTGGTAGGCCGAGGGAACAGCCTGGAGGGAGCATAGGCCCGGTCGGCCGAGTATGGCATTATAGGCTGCCTTGATGTTGACAACCATGAAGTCCATCGACTCGGTTCTTCGATTCGGGGCCGTGCCCGCCGTGACATCCAGTGTGACGATCCCCTCGATTGTCACCGGCGCTCCAGAAAATCCGTGCAGGGTGTATCCGGCCGGCTTCAGTCTGCTTCGGGGGAGCTTTAGGTTCTCGAAAGCATCGAGGAACAGAATGTTGACCGAGCTCCCGTTGTCTACCAGGATCCGCCAAGCATCAAAGTTTGCCATGCTGAGATTGATTACGAGAGCGTCGCAGTGTGGGAGCCGAACCCCCTCCAGGTCGTCACCCGAGAAGGAGACGGGGAGTGGTTGGATTTGAGGAGTGAGAGGCCCTTGGACGGCGTTAACGTCCCGGATGAACGCCTTACGGGAGGTGTTAGAATCCCCTCCCATGGGCCCTCCGTGGACGCAGTGCAGTATGGGTTGGTCGTCCGGTTCTTCCAGCTCCTGCTCTTGCCTGGGGAGTTGTAGGGGAGCTCGAGGAGGAGGTGAGGTTCTCCTGTTCCTCGTGTCCCTTTGCGGCCGAGCGTCATCTCTCTTATACTCCCGGAGGTATCCTCGCTGGATCAGTGCCTCGATTTCATCTTTCAGGGCACGGCAGTGATCTGTGTCGTGCCCGTTGTCTCGGTGGAAACGGCAGTAGAACCGCTGATCCCTTTTCTTGCTAGTGTTGTTGGACGGTCGAGGGGGGGTACTGAACGAGGTCTCTGTCCTCGATCGCAAGGAGTATGGAGGACACATTTTGTGTGAGCGGGGTATACCTTTCGAAGCGAGGAACCGGCGGTACCTTCTTCATGGTGCTCCCGTCCCTTGGGGCCTTTTTCGAAGGCTCGACTTCCTCGGCCTTCCGTTTCCCTTTTCCGAGTGCTTCCCTGGATTCGTCGGGGTTTAGGGCTTCCTCTGCCCTGATGTACTTCTCGACTCGGTTGAGGAGGTCGGGAAAATCGATCGGGGGCTTCTTCGCCAGAGAAGCTTTCAGCTGTCCATGACGGACGTTGTGCCGAAATGCCGCGGAGGCGACGCCCGGATCGAGAGAGGAGACTGACCTCGCTTCCGCCGTGAATCTCCGGACAAACGCCCTGAGTGATTCCCCCCCTTCCTGTTTGAGCCCAAGTAAGGAGGCGCTCGTTCTTTCGGCCTTCCGGCTGGTTACAAAATGGGCGAGGAAATTGCCTTCCAGTTGATCAAAGGAGTAAATGGAGCCGGGGGCGAGTTTTGAGAACCACTCACGAGCCGGACCCCGAAGGGTGGCAGGAAAAGCTCGGCACAGCAGAGGATCCGATGCGCTGTGAATCATCATGAGGGTTTTGAAACCCTCCATGTGATCAGCAGGATCCCCTTCGCCGTTATAGGTCTCGAACTGTGGGGGTCGGAAATTCCGGGGAATTTCTGCTTGGATAATGAGGGCCGAAAAGGGGGGTCGGACAGGTTTGTACCCCTGACCGCCTCCGACACCGTCGCCCATATGATCGATTCGGTCCTCCATTTCTTGGAGGCGCCTTAAGAGCACGCCCTCGGCTTCGGGCTGGATCGTTGAGGAGCGAGAGACGCTGGCCTCAGCGTCTAACCTGGTTTGGGAATGGCGTACTTCCTCCTTGGGGGCCCACTGGAGAGCCCCGAGGATCTCCCTTCGGAAATCCTGAAACTCCTGCTGAGTAACAGGAGCTCCCTCAGCTCGGGCCGGTTGGACCGAAGGTTGCCTCCCGACTCGGCTGAGTGCTGGCCTTCGTTCTTCCGGCGGTGGCCTAGGACGGTTCGGGGCCGAGTTGGAAGCGGCCCTTTCCCTACTACGGTCAGCGTGCCGACTGGAGATTACCCCTCGAAGGTCGGGTTGGATTGGAGGAGTGGGGGCCCGCTGGGATCCCTGACGGGAGGCCCTATGCTTTGATGTGCGCGGCCCGGCGTTGGTATTTGATGGGAGTGTGTCTCGTCGGTTGACGGAGGACGCAGCCCCCTTGCCTTTGGAGGCCATAGGAGTTCGGTGATCGAGGTACCTCGGCGATAGTACTCGGGTCGGGTTCCGAAGTGGCTTTCCCACAGACGGCGCCAACCTGATGCGGTTTGTTTCTGGGAGACGTGTGGATGCACCAGGTGTGAGTTCTCTACTCGATTTGTATTGAAGGAGAAAGCTTCTTCAGAGGCGACCTTCGGCTGGCCGAGCGGTACCTATGACAGGGTGGAGTGAGGTGGATATCTGGGCTCGGATCAGGTGGCTCGGATCCGAGGTCTGGTGTACCTGCAGACGGTCTCGAAACACCGGGGTTGGTCCCGGTGGCAGACCCTCCGACGATCTAGTCAGTTACTTTAAGATAAGAGTAACAGTAACTAGGGTTTAGGGGTGAAAAGATTGATTATTCTTTAAGAAAGGAGAGGGCCTGGTATTTATAGGAGTTTCCAATCGGGTCTAGACCCGTTTGGGGCTGGGCCGGACCCGGTTACCCGATTGGCTGAAGCGGTGGAAAGTCGGGCGGTATAGGGCTGACGTGGCAGGCGCCGGAGTGGTTTCCGGGCTGACGTGGCAGATCTCCGGGCGGTTTTCCGGTGCTGACGTGGCTGATCTGGAGGATCAGGAAGGACGCGTATTCTGAAGAGATCTGGTGGCTCAGGGTGAGCCACGCTTTATTCCTGACCCATATCAGGCCTCTTCTGGCGATAATCTTCCCAATTCAGACACACTCCGACGTCTCTTGATGTCACCAAATCTCTCCCATCTTTCTAAGTCTATATGTCCTAAACAAAGGGGCCCAGATGGCTTTAGGTTTCTGATAGAATTTTCCACCGCCCATTTGGCAAGGAGGGAATTATTAAGAACCACAAGGTTCGGAATCCCCAACCCACGCTGATCAATTCTCTTATTAATATACTCTCCCCCCATTTTAAAAGGCGCCCCCCCCCCCCCCCCCCCCCCCCCCCCCCCGCTTCTCTCTCTTATTTTCCTCTGCCCCCACAGATAGTCATTCCTAATTCTATAAATTTGCTTAATCACCCACTGTGGTAACACTTAAAAACTCATGAAATAGACCCAGGGCCGGCCCTGGCCCTGAGTTCCCAGGGGCCAAAGACAAAATGCTCAAATAATTATTTTTTGGGGTCCCTAATTACAATATATTTTTTTTACTCGCAAAATACGTACCTATACTTACAAGGGGAATACAAATTTTGGGCTCCTAAAATTGCAAAAAATTTGGGACCTGAGGCAGCCTCCTCACCTGCCTCGAGGTGGGGGGCCGGCCCTGAATAGACCAATTGGCTCGAAAGAATTCAGTTAAGGAAAGTAATTCTACCCCCGGTGACAAGTGTTCTTTCCATTCTGTCAATTTATTCTCAAATCTCTCTCTGAGTGGTTTCCAATAAGAACGCTCAAGCATACCCTGTCTCAGGGATAAACCCAAGCACCCACCTCACACCCTAATCGTGCTTGCATGCTCACACCATCACCCCCTCCAATTCCTCCCCCAAAGGTATGACTGAACTCTTAGATCGATTGATTCTCAAACCACTCGGCCTCGATGCACACTAAAGCCCATTGAATAGCTTCCAGGCTTCCACCTCTTGTGGGTTCCTACAAAAAAATGGTGTCATCTGCGTATTTGTAGGATGGAAACCTCATCTTCAACTAACGAGCCACCAATACCACTGTGTTAGTTGGATAGACCAATTGGGCCCATTCCTTCTCTTAGTAAGGCTGGCCAATCCCTAGGGGAGTTGGCTTGGCCTCCAAGAGATGAATCTCCAAAGATTCATGGTGAGATGTCTTTCCTTGTGAAAAGATATACACCCTCTTATTGATGGAATTAATGAGATGCGTTGGATCTCTTAGGAATAGTCCCAACCACTAGATTAGATCTCCCCTTGCCTCCTTATATATAAAAGGGTGGAAGCTAGGTTTGATGAACTGTGTCAATAATGACTAATCATATACTAAAGGTTTGAAGCTATATGCAATATTCCACTGATATAATAGAAAGATTGATCCCCATACAATCTCCTCCCAGTTTTCCTTGAGAGAGATCTCGGAGTTCTCTTTCTAGCTCTCTAGCATTCACTACTTGAAGTTCGGATCGGAGGACTTGAAGGTGTGAACAGTGTGTGGAGTTCTTCATCAGGACCCACCACCGTACGAGAGGCTGATTATGAGGAGTTCAACACGGATTCCGCTTCCGCAAGCATTTTGTCAAAACCAATGTAAGATCAACACGCTTATAGTATCATATTAGGGTTTATCTTTTCTGAGATGTTTGTGTGTGAATTGAATGACGAACCTGTGGCCAACATTGATATTAGAGCTTTAGGCTCGTTCTTGGATTATTTGATTGGATTAAGTAATGGAATTAAAATCTCAAAAAAATTGAGTAGAAAGTAGATCGAATAAACTTCTACGATTTATTTGATCTTTTATAGAATTAAAATCAGATATTTAATTTTATAAAGACTTACGATTTGAAAATCGAGATCATTAACTCATAATTCTTGGAAATTAATTGTTGAAAAATGATGTATAATTTTGTTAATAATCATACTTTTTATTTGAATTTTCAGAATAAAAAAGTAGTTAAAATTAAAAATTGAATTTTTTTTTGATTTGTATGGGAAAAACTTTTAGTTTGAAAACCCTAACTTTCGATTCTCTTTCCCAACCGCTGAATTCCCTGTTGACCACCTTCGGGAGTATAGGCGGTAGTTAAAACCGAGCCTCATCGTCTTGTTCAAATGTGGGGATAATCTCGATCGGAAACCACACAAAGATTAAGCTTCGTTTGATTGGTTTTTTTGATAATATTTGTGGATGAATTCAAAGGAGGTGAAAAGGAGAGGGAGGGACGAAATAGGAGGCCACCATTGGCAGCCTCCCTAGTCTCGCCGTCGAACAGTTCCACCAAAGCCATCAACAAAGAATGAAACCCATAAAACCGAGGTGGAGGTGTCGGGTTTGGGTTTGGAACACAAAGAAAGTAATGTGGTACCAAATACGATCGGCGGCGGATCCTTGCCATGAGTACTTCAACCGAACAAGAACAAGATGAACCAGAGAGAAATCTCAGATCTAATTCGTAAATAATAAGGAAATTACAAACATGATTTTAATAGTATCAATGGGGTGCTGCTGCGTAGCGTGCGCAGTGCCCGTGTTTACATAAGAACCGAAATAAACCCTAACTTACTACACTGTAGATGGTACCCATCTCTATTTAACCCTCCACTCATAGGCTGCCAGTTGTACACATGCGCAACACATAAAAATCAAATAGAGGGATCTTATTACAAAAACTACTAGTCTATTTACAGAAAACCCCTTGAATTAAAGATAATAACTGAGGGACTGATTGGTTAGTATACTTACACCTTTAGCAATTGTCACATTCTCTAATATAAGCCTTGAGCATCCCCTTCATTCCGTGCTAGTATGCAACTTTCTTCAGTTTAAGCCAAGTTTTCTCATAAACAGAGTGCCCACCTTGCAGAGAGTTATGATGAAGTTCCATCAGTTGGTTGGTGAGATGAGAAGTGTGATTAAGTAACACCCTTCCCTTGTAGTAGTATATCCCATGTTAGTAGCTATACTTGAAATTTGGTACCAATCCCTCGTCAAGTTTATCTTGAATTCCCTGGTAAAAATGGTCTTGCTCCACCTCTGTTCTCAATGCAGGCAACCAAGTAGGTTGTACCACTGAAATTACTTGGAGTTGAGATTTTTCAATCATTCTAGACAACCCATATGCTCCTGTATTGTCATTGCCTGTCTTATACTCTACACTGAATTGATACCCATGTAGCTTCCATAGCCATATATGTTAAGCTTCTGTCCCCAATCTTTGCTCCAACAAGTGTTTGAGGGGTTTATTGCCTGTTCTTATCAAGAACTCTCTCCCAGTACATAGTGTCTCCATTTCTTCACAACAAAGAGGATGTCAATCATTTTTGTTTCTTATGTGGAGAGGTACCTACTCTTATCCTTGAGTTTTTTACTTAAGAAAGCTATAGGGTGTTCTGCTGCATAAGGATTGCCCCAATGGATTTCCCCAATGTCAGTGCCAGCTGCATCACACTCTAAGATAAATTTCTCTACAAAATTGGGTAGTTTGAGCACGATGGTGTAGTTAGAGCAGTTTTGAGCAATTGGGTCAAAGGCCCATATATGGGGTATAGGATGTATGTTCAACCGGATGTGGCATGGATTATTCTGGAAAATGACAATGATGATCGCCTTTTGCCTACACTTGGTGGTGTGGCTCTCTCCTCGCCTCAACATGGAGTTTTAGGAATTATGCTCACCATTCAAATCCATCTTTAGTATGGTTGGACACCCATAATCGGTATGAGGCGATGAAAGGAAATATTTGGAAAGATTGAGCTAAACGATGGGAACATTCTTACATAAGAGTGTGAGTGAGAGATATGACGTTAGTCATTCGCTCGGCCAATGTTACATGCTCGTATTCCATATTTTTGAGAAGCGGGGTGTGACACTCGAGGTCAACAGGTCATGTGGAACCACCACATCGTGCCTCGTCAGCCCCGGGTAACTGTGGTTCCGAGTAAGGTGAAGGAAAAATCTGATCTGGACAGTTGGATTGTCATGAAATCCATGCTCATCATGATCAAGGGACTTGATCTCCTTAAGATCATACTCGGTGATTCACACTAGGCATGGGTGCCACCGGGTAGGCTAGCCTGCGTCCCGACAGCCCGACCGCCTTAGTCAGATGGGCCCATTCCTTCTTTTAGTAAGGTTGGCCAATCCCTAGGGGAGTTGGCTTGGCTTCTAAGAGATGAATCTCCAAAGATTTATGGGGAGATATCTTTTGTTGTGAAGAGATATACACCATCTTATTGATGGAATTAATGGGAGGCGTAAGATCTAATAGGAATAGATCCAACCACTGGATTAGATCTCCCTTTGTCTCCATATATATAGATGGGTGGAGCTAGGGTTGATGAACCATGTCAATAATGACTAATAATATTCTAAAGGCTTGAAGCTATATACAATATTCCACTGATATAATAAAGAGATTGATCCTTGTACAATCTTCTCCCAGCTTCCCATGAAAGAGATCTTGGAGTTCTCTTTCTAGCTCTCTAACATTCAATGCATCAAGTTTGGATTCGAGGTCTTGAAGGTGTGAATAGTGTGTGGAGTTCCTCATCTTGTAGGATCCACCACCGTATGAAAGGTTGGTCATGAGAAGTTCAGCGGCTACAAAGGACACCACTTCCGCTCCGTTTCGTCAAACCAATGTGAGATCAACCCGCTTAAAGTATTATGTTAGGGTTTATCTTTTTTGTGTCATGTATATCTGTGATGTTTGTGTATGCATTGATGACGAACCTGTGGCCAACAAACTAATTAAACCCGCCCTCTTACCCCTGCCTATCATTTCAGCCAGTGTATCTGCCACAATAGCAAACAAGAGTAGGATAACAGATCGCCTTGTCTCAATCTTCGCTTACACAGTATCCCACTCCCCTTCAGCCCATTAACTCAATTATTAGAGACCCCATCTCATAGGAATTTGGCCACCCACATTCTCCATTTTTCTCCGAACCATCTTCCTCATAATTAAGGCTGGCAATTGACCCGGACCCGGACCCGACCCGAGCCCGATCAATTCTGGCTCGATTTTAACACCTTATGGGTCTGAAAATTTTGTATAATTTCGAACCCGGGCTCAAAAGTTGAGCCGAATTAATTTTCGGGCCGGGTTCGGATTCATATAGGTCCGACCCGACTACATATTAATTGAAAACAACACACTCTTAGTCCTATCATATACCTCAGACATATCCTACCCCTTACTCTTCCAACTATAAATATTCCCCACTCTCTCTCCCTCTCCTCATTTTAGCCCCTTATTTCTCTCTCCTCAACTTTACATATCCATCCCCTCTATCTCTCTCCACCACTTCCTAGATCCACCCAACCCTATCTGCTGCCGCCGTTGCTTCCACTTTCGCAACTGTTCTGGCCGCCGCCGCACTCCATCCGCCCCCGCCCTCGCCCCCTCCATCTGCTGCCTTCGCTGCTCCTGCTGCTGCAGACGCCGTCGTTGCAACTACTCCCGTCGTCGCAGCTATTCTGCCGCCTCCACTGCCGCCACTCCTGATTCCTCTTTTAGTATGTATTTTAGTTTTTTTTTTCATTTTCATTTATTTGTTAAGAAATCGGGTTGGGCTCGGGCTTTTGGGTTTAATTCGGACCCGGGCCCAGGCATCAAGTTTGCTGCCCGACCCAAATTCGGGTCGGGCTTGGACCCTAGAATTTTTTTCGGGCTCGGACTCGGGCTTTTATAAGTCCGGCCCAAACCCAGCCCGTTGCCAGCCCTACTCATAATGCTTCCATAACAGATGCTTTTTCAAAATCAAATAAGAAAGCTGTCGTTTGCTGTCTTGTTTATAAACATAATCTCATGAACTACAGCAATGGTATCAAGTATATCACGACCCCTCACAAAGCCACTCTAGGACTAATGAGTAATATGAGGAAGGATATGAGAAAGTCTACTCGCTAGAACTCTAGTAATAATCTTGAATGATCCATTAAGAAGACTAAACGGCCTAAGAACATTGACCGACACAACCTCACTAGACTTTGGTATCAACGTGATGGAGGAGTAGTTGAGTCTGTCCAAGTCTAAGTCCCCATCATATAAACCCTCCAAAATACTCGTCAAATCTCCCTTAACGATCTCCCAGAACTTCTTATAAAAGAATATAGGGAAGCCTTCAGGGCCATGTGCTTTGTCTTAGCCAAGGACCTTAATGGCTTTCCATACCTCCACCTCACTAAAGATCATTTCCAAACTCGCGTTACTCACTCTTTCCGTCCAAAACTCATTACACATATTAAGCCTAAAGGACATAGAAATGCTTAGTTATTCTGTAAAATGGTTATAAATCACCTCCTGAAGCTCCCCCCCCCCCCCCCCTTCTTTTGAAATCCACCTGCCATTCTCCTGTATACCTAAAAGGATGTTTCTTCTACTTCACACATTCGCAATTTGGTGAAAATAACATGTATTTGAGTCTCCCTCCCTCACCCATTGTTCTCTCGATCTTTGTTTCCAATAACAATCCTCCATATAATTAAAAAAAAGATCAATCTGCTTTCTCACTCTCAAGAGTTCCTCTCAACCTCTGGATGTACCTTATGAGGTCAAAAGTTGATGCATATATATATCAGCATCAAAGGACAACATTATTATTGTCGACTCTCTGAACAACATTAAGGTGAGAAATGTGATATGTTTTTATGGACTTACTTTACTCAACCACAAAGCACCCTGCATTTGCTTATACTTCTTGCATCCGTGTCTATAATTACTAGTAAAATGCACTCCTGGAATACACGCAAAAAATAAAAAGGAAATCTAAAATTAAGTAGTTAAAATGGATTTTTTATGTCCATTTCTTTGAAGTTATTTTATATATATCAAAAGATGACTTATTATAGAGCAGAAAAATAAAAGATATAGTTAAAGCTTTATCAATATTATTAATAGTACATGGTGCTGATGAAACAATTTTTCCTTTTAGCTTTAGACAATATAGTAAAAATGCAGACGCACAAATGCACAAAAGAAGAAAGATTGAAAATGTAATAGCATTTACTTGGTTAATTATACATTATCCTACTTGCATTCTAAACAAAAATAGACTAAACTTGTTGCAAGTGAGCTTAATTAAAACCTGAAACGAAAGGATGTAGCATTTTTAGATGGTGTGATTTTCTGAAAATAACCATATTCTATGTATTAGGAAAAAAAATAAACTACTCAAATTAACTTTTATATATATATATATATATATATATATATATATATATATATATTAATGGGTCTGCCCCCTCCTCCTTTCCTCCATTTTGAAATAGAGAAAGGCTATCAAAAGTATGATTTTCCCATCTGAATTAACACGTGCAGTCCACACATTTTTATAGAAGAAAAAAAAAAACAAAAACCCCAAACTCTCCCACCCACGATCTCCTTGTCTTCCACTCTCAAAATACTATCCCACCCAATCCATGCAGCACGCCTGCCCCAACCGCTGCTAGTCGCCCCCTCACGCAACTCACTGGCCCCTCTATCCATGCCGCATGCCGCATGCCGCACCCTAAAAAAAAAAAAAAATTAACCCCCCCCCCCCCAAAATTCTAGGGTTTCATCTAAAAATTGATTTTAGATTTGGGCCGCTCTGCACGTTCTCCCGCTAACCGTGAAGCAGATCAGTGAAGCATACGACGCTACCGACAACAAGTCCAACCTCATCGTCGACGATGTCGAAGCTGCCAACGTAAGATTCTTGCATAAAGTTTAGTTTTTTAAATTATAAACCTTAACCCTAATTCTAGCCTTGGATTTGGTTTTAATGTAGGTTAAGTTTGTGGGACTGGTGATGAACAAGGAGGAGAAGAACATCAATGTGAGTTTTTTTATTATGAACCTTAACCCTAATTCTAACCCTAGATTTTGTTTTAATGTATGTTAAGTTTTTGGGGCTGGTGATGAACAAGGAGGAGAAGAACACCAATGTGACATTCACACTTGACGACGACATGGGCCGGATCGATATCATTAGATGGTGAGGATTTCCTTCTCAGAATTCAATCTTTATTTGGGGGTTTCGGTTCTTGATTGTTTGTGTGGGTTTTGATTGATTTTTAGGGTGCTGCGATTCAGTAAGAGATTAGGGTTTTCAATGGTTTGGTTGGTTTGTGATTGGTATGGAGTATGGTTTGTTGATTGGTTTGGCTTGTTTATGGGAAATGTGTAGGAATGTGATTTATGTGTTAGAAAATGGGTGTTTTATACACCATTTACGAACCGATTTTTGAGCAATTTTGTGAGTAAGATCCTCAATGAATTATTGAGAGATCTTGATTGATTTGTGTTCTCCTTCGTGAGCAGATCAAAATCATATATTGGTTTGCTAAAAACGGTTAAGGGGTGAATGAGAAATTGTCTTTCAAAGTGAGACGTTTTCATTATTGAAAATGGGTTAAGGGAACATAGTCCCACATCGGAAAAATCAAAGGAAATAGAAAAGATATATAGTAACCTCCGTCTAAGCATTGTAAGATAGCTAGAAGAGAGGCTCTCTCTCTCTCTCTCGCGCACGCGCGCGCCGGGGGGGGGGGGGGGGGGCGCAAATTTCGGACCGGATTACATGCGACTTGTGTGCGCCCGCACGACCTGCGGACACGAATGCCGGACCGACATGACCCCACCCCGTGCAGAACCACTTTTTACTACAGTTTTGATTTTTTCTTTTGTAACGGCTGAAATGAGTGCAGAAACGGTTCTGTCTGCCGTTTCAGTGCTGTGTTGAATGTTTTAACCCTGCCGTCCTTTTGTAAACGATTTTTCTTTTGTAAATGGTTCTGATAGTTTTGATTACACTGAGGGCATTCAAAGCCTTCTCTGCCGTTACAGTTTTAATCCTGCCTCCATAAATAGAGGCCACCCCTCTCATTTCATCCCTGCACAACAAATTTTCTTCCTTCCTCCTCTGAGTACTGTTCTGTTCTTCTCTCCTGCTATTTGGTAAGTCGGTGATAAGATTCTGACGCTGCTACTCGGTTCGAGAGTGCTACGTGGTGCCTGCGTGAACACTCTGGTCGTTGCATCCCGGGAGACAGACGCCTTCGTATAATCCTACAACCGGAGAAGGCAAAATCTGTTTTAAGGACATTGTATGATACACAGGCCTCGACTTCTCAACTTGTAATCTGAAATTGGTTCTTGTAAGTTGTTATTTATTTATTTAATTTTTCTTTTTGGATTTTTCTTCCTCTCCTATTTTCTTCTCTGTTTTCTGTGCCTCTCAATCAAATTGAGTTTATTGTAAAAGAATTTTGTAACATTATGTTATGGTGATTAGTTCATTGGAAGAGTTTCAGGGAAAAAGGCAATTTGGTGCATTCTCTGTTTGGTAAGAAATATGCGTATCTGAGTTTATTGTGCACCTTCTTTTTGCTAATATTTTATTTTTTTTTGATAAATATGATTCATAAAGTTGGTCAAATTATGCTTTGTTTTGTCTTTGAGGGTTGTGGTATAATTTGGATGTAATTAGTGAATTCATGCTATCAGTTGTAGTTTTCTGTCGATCAGAGGGGAGTGTGCTCCTCGGTTCAATTAGTTAGAATAGCACAAGTATGCATATCTTTAATAGAAGTTATCTGTAGTCATACAAGCCTAGCATTGTGTCCTAAAAGCGGACTAAGCTTGGATACTAATTAATTTATAGTTAAAAGATCGATTTTTGTGGATAAAGTTGATAACTTTCAAACTTGGATGATAATTATGTTTTGAAATAGTGAGTAAAGTAGGCATTTTTATGAGTATATAATCATCATTCTATGGATTCTTTGTGTATGTTTAGAGATAGAAAATGACGCACGTGTGCACGTGGAAGTGGATGGTGATGTCGAAGAAGGGGTCGTCGTCCCAGTCGAGGACGGCGATGACGCGGGAGAGGAGGGAAGAGTGGAGGGCGGCATCGGAGAGGCTGTGGATTTGAGAGGGAGATGGGAGGGTGGGGAAGGTCGAAATGAGGTGGGCCAGGGTTTGAGTGTTGCCGATCAAGATGTACATTTTAGGTTAAATTTCACTAATTATACCCTTGAAGAGGTAATTTCTCCAAATTCTCTCACACTTTTTTTGAATTCCATATAATTTTATGAGTTCTTCAAAATTATTTTAGTATGTGCAATTTGCATAGGGTAACGCTAGTATATTATTATGAGAATAAGGAAGCTATGGTGTCACCCTAGCTAATTTTGCTAAGGAAACATCCCAAAACTCATATATCGACTAGTCGAGATGAAAATCCACACTGTTAGATGTGGTCTACACCTTGAAAAAGTAAGTGTACACAGAATTTCATATGAATTCGATTATATTTGATCGTTTATAATACAACAAAAAAAAATGACGTTTTATAAACAATCAAGAATTACTCTATTTTTATGTCACATGAATTAGAATTCATCGCAATTATTTCAAATTTTGTACACAAATAATTTTTTGTGATATAGATCATATCTAACGATGTGATTCTTTTTTTGGATAATCGAATATGAGGTTTGGGATGTATCCCTAGCTAACTTAACTAGGGTTACAGTAACACCCTAGTCACCTTATTATCTTTTATTGTTCATCAAATAATAAACAAGGGATGTAATGTATATCAGTTAACTAATGGAATTTGAGGTAAACTGAACAACCATGCACATGTGATTTACATTAATAATAGAATATAATGGAATAACATTGTTAAAAAGAGTATTAACAATACATAAGATTGAATGGCAAAAAGTAATTTTTTTGTGCTGACATTCTTCTACTAACTCAAGACTATAACAATATGTATTATACACATTCTATGATAGTCACTCAAACAAGTGTCAATCTGGTTCAGTGGTAAGCCTTTTAGTTGGTAATAAGTAAGATATAAGTGAGCAAGAGGCCTCGAATTCCGCTTGCACAAAAAAATCATCAATTAATATATATTCGGGATAAAGTGTAAGCGTGTATGACTACAACCCTATTCCAAAACAACAACAAAAAAGACAAAAATTGAAAGTCATTCAAAGTAATATGAAAGATGAAATAATTAAAATTAATCCATATGGTCAAGTGGCACCAATTTTTATTTTATATGAATGACACTTTCATAAATGATTATGTTGTAAATAAATTTGAAGTGTAAGGATATTATGTTAACTGAATAATAAATTAGAAACAAATTATATCTATATATTATGCTAATAGAAGAGAGAGTGCACCCCCCTCTTTCTTTTCTCTATTTTGAAATAGAGAAAAGAGAACAAAAGAAGGGATTTACATGTAAACCGTACAAAAAATCAACAAAAACCCTATCATTGCACTCACACGCCGCTTCATCTTCATCCACACTCTAAAAATAAAAAAATTAAAAAAAAAACAGACCCTCACATCCCTCATGCCGCCCCCTCCTCCTCACCCCACATGTCGCTCGCCACACTCACACAACTCCTTCCTCCTCACACCGCACACCGCTCGCCGCACTCAAGCAGCGCCATCCACCTCCACGACGCACACCGCTCATCATGCCGAACGCTGCTCTCCACGCAATGGAGGCTCTCCACGTATCTTTTAATTTCTTAATTAGAAGATGAGCAGATCTTTCAACCAATTTCTTCAATTGTCATCATCTTAAACCGCTTTCCTCCATTTCGATGCTTGGTCCTTCATATCCCTCATCAATTACCCTCCTTCTCAGACGGAGCACCCCTTCTCAAACTGCTCCAACACCTATTTCCCAGTTCTCGAATTGGTGCCCGTTTGAGAGCTTCATGTATGAGCTGAACTAGGTCTAAATCGAGCTCAGTCCCTTCTGCCGTGGTAAGTATTTTTAATTTTAATTTTAATGAATAATCTGAGGAGTTTTTGGTTGTTAGAGGTGCAAAGTTTGTGGGTTTGGTGTTGGAAATTTGGAGGGAGGGACTTTTGTGTTCTGATGCTATGTTGTTTAGGTGTTTAACAGAATACGTTAAGTGTAATTTTGAGGTGGATGGAAATGAGAATGGTGATTGGGAATTTGATTTGATCATCATGAGATTAGTTGTTCATGCCTTCGGGAAAAGAAATCGTGTTTTGATGGGAAGTTCTTTGTTGACAGTATTGTGGGAGCTTGAATTTTTATGGGAGCTAATTTGTTAGCATTATTATACTTTATACTATATTATCTGCTTATGTGATGATGATAATGAAGATTTTAGTAATTACAGTATGAATGATATTCATAAGTTTATCCCAATTTTCTCCAATTTTTTATGGAATTCTATATAATTTTATGAGTCCCTCAAAACTTATTTAGGCTGTGCAATTTGCAAAGGGTAACACTAGGTCGAGCGTTAAATATAAGGGGAAAAGTGAGCCTCATATTTGTACAAGGAAATTTTCTCATACAAAGTGAAGTGTTAAAACATTAACCCTTAGATTAAATGTTTGTTAAATAACATCTTGGTTGTTAAGATTCTCTATTGCAATTTGCAAATGAGTCATTTGATCAAACTTATAATCTAAAGGCTCTTGTTTTGACACCTCGCTTTGTATGTTAAAATTTTTTCATGCAAATATGAGGCTCACTTTTCTCTAATATAAATCTCACTTTAAAATGTCTGGTTAAAATTAGATTAATTAAGTGGGGTTTCTCTATAAATTACACAACTCCAACTCATGATAATAGTAGTAGAAAAATTGAAAGTCATTCAAGGTAATTTGAAATAATTAAAATTAATCTATACGGTTAAGTGACACCAATTTTATTTTATACGAATAACACTTTCATAAATAATTACGTGTAAATAAATTTCAAGTTCGAGGATATTATGATAACTGACTAATTAATGGTTAATATAACTCTCTCTTAAAATATTTGATTAAAATTAGATTAATTAAGTTGAGTTTCTCTAAAAATTACACAACTGTAACTGATCATGAGTTATAGTAGTATAGATGATAGGGTAGTAGAATAAAAAGGCGCAATCTGTTCGGAATCAAGTACATACTAAGTGACCAGTAAACTAACAAATAAAAATTCCGGAAGCCAAAGCTTAAACCCTCATAAGAGGAGATGAATAAATTAGTATAAAAAAAGACCAAAAAATAGTACAGGTGACGAAGAAGATGTACATGATACACGAATGAATTCCCCATATTTCATACTGATGCTACTTTTTTCTGTGTGGGAGCAACAAATAATGAGTTATTTGACGATTAGGGAAAACTTAGATCTCACCCGTTGATAATATCTGATGTGAGGCTGATATTTGTGGATATATGTGTAATGGGTAATTGAGATACCGCCGAAAACCTACAAAAAAGTCTGAAACACCGAGAGTTTTTTTGGCGATAGACCATCCGACGATCAAGTCAGTAACTCAATAATATAAACTCGGTTTTAGTGGGCAAAGATTTATTACCTCATAATGGAGGAGGAGGAGCTCAATTTATAGGCTTGAGAGGGAGTAGTTTTAGGAAGATTGATTAACTAATTTTGAAGATTCCCCTAGTCGAGGGATCCAATCAATTGATATTTTCCTATTTTGCGAAAATTTGATTGCCAGCCATGATTGGCTGGTCAATCTCCCCTAACTGGTCTGTGATTAGCCCCCCTTGTGGGCTGAGTCGATACGGTGGGTCTGTGGGTGGCCCATGTTCTGATCGTGGACCTGCAGCTGCTGTGAAATTACTGTTTCGCTTTTAGGAAGTCTGAGTGTCATACCAGAATTGTACGACCCTTATCAACTGTAATTTATACCCACATCATAAGCTCCTTACTCCTGGAGGTTGGACATAACAACTTTTGAGGAGTATTTCACTTTTCTCTAGGCAATTAGGAGAGCTTGGACATCTTCTGAGGATGCCTAGCATCTTATGCAGAGCTTTTGAGGATAGTAACAATCTTTTAGAGCTTCAAAGTAATTTTTCCGGGTTCTTCATTAACTTTCCAAAATTTTGATTATTTTTTAGAAAATTTAATTAATTTTCATAAATTTATAACTACTTATTGGATTTTTAATTAAATTTTCTAAATTCATTTCCAAAAATTTTAAATTAGTTTTCTGAATGTAAAATTATTTTTAGAATTTTTGGTTAATTATTCCAAAATGTTAATTGTTTTTCGAAACTTTTAATTAAATTTTCAGAATTTATAATTATTTTAAGAATTTTAATTGTAAACCCATTCCCAATAATTAGTATTTTCTGTGTATTTTCTACAATTTGATTTTTATAAATTTATTTTGTGCTAAATTCTGTTCGGATCTTTTATTAAAGTATTTTCTAAACAAAAATTTTAATTATTTCGAATAATGGTGTATTTTGACCTTATTTTCTATATCTTATGAATTGAATATTTATATTTGAGCCAAAATCAAGTGTGTTATTATTATTGGATTATTTTAATAAATTGTTAAACCCGAATAATTATTTTATTGTATGATTTTATTATTTTTATAATTATAACTATTAATCGTTATTCCTTGATTATTTAATTAAAGTACATTTAACGAATTATTTTGTTTTCGTACTTGATCTGATTTTCGTGGTGAATTCTAATTTAATTTCAAGCCAACTTATATTGTTTTCATTTGTATTATTTATCTATTTATTTGGATTTCAATTTTTGTTCATGAGGTTCTTTGTTCTTTTGATTGAGTTTTTATTGTCGATCCTATTGTTCTCTTATTTATTGTTGGTGTTTTTATTTGAACCCTATTGATTTTGATCTATCTCTTATTTGAACACTAAAACCCAATTTGAATTGTTCTTGACCCAAAACCGCTTTTATTGGACCCTAATTCACTAACCCAATACCCTAATTGTACCCTATAAATACAACTCTTCTGCTAACCCTAAGAATTGCACAATTCTGAAACCCTAGCCGCCTATTCTCTCTCCTCTCTCCTCTCTCCCCCTATTTCTCTCTCCTTGTCAGCCTATTCCCGCCCAAACCCAAATCCCAAATCGTTCATCTTCTCCGACCGCTCACCCCGACCTCCGGCGACCACCCCTTGCTCCATCCCCCGTCGCGTCCCTCTGACGCGCGTCACCAGTGCCGCCACCACCTGGCACCCCCCGACCCTTCTTCCCTGCCCTCAACATTACCAACAGACCCAATCCCGACGCCCTTGTCTCTGTCCCTGAGCACCGCTGCCCTCGTACGCCGTCGACCTCCCGTCGACGTCGACGCCTCTCGCCGACGACCAAGCGACGCCGCCGCCCACCCCTTGGCCGGCCATCACTATTGCAGTTGCCGTGCTCTGCCTCTTGTTTTTGTTGTCTCTTTGATTGCCGTGTGTTGCTGCTTTGTCTCTTTGTATACACGTGTATTGCATGTGTTCTTTTGTGTGTTCACGGGTTCGTTGCTTCGGGATTCTCATCCCGTTATTCTTGGTATTCGTTCTCACCGCTTATAAGGCAAGTAACTTGTATTAAATATCTTTGTAAATACAAGTACAAAATACCGCTTGTAGTGTAGTTGGGATCTAGACAATTCGTGTGTGAAACCCCGTATTGATATTGTCTCTATTGTGATGATTTGACCATAGTTGCCTCATGACATATATGATATGAATTAACCTAGAGTTGATCACTTTTGATGTATATGTTCATACTATCTTGAGATATCTGTGTTTGATGTGTTATTCGTGTTATACTTGTCGAATACTTGTAAAATACCATATACCATGTTGCTCTGACATGTAGTACACCATATTCCATGTTATCACCCTATTGTTTCCTTATTGATACTATCGTTCATCGTATGTCTCATATTTGCATATTGTATTGTTACATTAATAAAATAATTAACAAGCCGGGGTTTAAGAGATTGACTTTTAGTAGTGGACAATATAGAGACTGTACTCGGAGGAGGGGCCCGTATTTTCCTAATTATTGGTCTATTGGTCTATTGGTCATATCAGACATCGGTTAATTGTAGATTACTGACTACAGTATCTCGATTGATTCGGTCATCGGTCACTATTGAATATTGATTATCATTGCCGATTATATGAACTATAGAGCCCACCACTAAGTCTAAAGCGAAACTGTTTAAATGTAGCAACCATGTAGTAAAAAGATGGATGTATGAAGTGCTACCTATAAAGTAATAAAACAAGACTTGAATATAATCACTTGACACTAACTACTTAATACTTGTTACTTGATTCTTGATACTCGTTACTCGTTACTTGTTTACATGATACTTGTTCACTCGACACTTATTACATGCTACTTACACTTGTTTATCTTGCCATGCTAGTTATTATATTTTGTTATCATGCCTATTCCATGCTATTTGTTTATCCTTCCCATGTACTTGTGCCTGCACTACAAGCGGTCCGTAACTTGCATTGATGGGCGTTTTGTTTTTTTTCCTCTTCCTGCGGTTTATTAAATTGCAGATTTTGAAGAACAGTTGTCTGTTGGAGTCGGAGAACAAACAGTCTGAAGACTAGTGCTTTCTAATTGCTTATTGCTTTAATAAACTTAATGTATTGAGACTTATTATTATTTGGATTGTATTTATTATTGTACTGGACTTATGTCCCGAATATTGTTATTTGTTTCCAGACATTGGATTATTATTGTATTTGGATATTTTATTGCTTAATTTTAAGTATTATTGTTCATTAGATTATTATTATTGCATGTGCAATTGTTCTGTATTATTTATATTATTGAGTTAATCGGATAAACAGCTTATGGGTGACGTTAGTCATTTGCTGGGCCAATATTACGTGTCGTATTCCGTATTTTTGGAAAGCGGGGCGTGACAAGGTTTTTAGTGGTATCAGAGCTCTGGTTTGGATAATATATCAGTCAAACGTGACTAACGAAAGGAAGTTTGGCTTTGATTGATATATTAATCAGATTTGGGTTTTAACCGGTTTAACTCAACAGTATGTGTAATACAGTGATCGCATGAACAATTGATATCCAACTTACAATCTGGAAACTAGTCTCTTTTGATTCCTCTTTGATCCCTTCACATTCAGTTCCTTCATTTCTTGTTGTCTTTTGTCCTTTCCATTCATTGATTCCTAATTGAATATAATTTTATTCTTTTGTACCTATATTTCTTTGATTCTGGTATCATCCGTTCTTTTTCTTCCTGCTTGGTCCATCGTTCGGCATCGCTTGATTTACAACGACATGTCAACAGCTTGGAGCTTCACCATCAGAGTAGCGCAGCGAAAGCGTGGTGGGCCCATAACCCATAGGTCCCAGGATTCTCTTGTTGTTTCTCTTCCTTGCATTGTTTACTCCCTTTTCATATATTTACATTGTCATCATTTATTGAATCTTCATTTGACATCATTCTATATAACTTCATTCTTATCCATGTTCTCTCTTATTCTGATTTTTTCACCATTTTATCTTTTTCTTTGAATTTTCTGTTTTGTTACCCACAATTTTGTCGCTTTTCCTTTATTCCCTATTTTGTTATTTCCCAGTTTGCTTTTGCTTTGTCCTACGTACCGCCTAAGCAAATTTCGAGAACGAAATTTTGTTGTAAGGTGAGTAGGATTGTAACCCCCATTCCCGATAATTAGTATTTTCTGTGTATTTTCTAAAATTTGATTTTTATAAATTTATTTTGTGCTAAATTCTGTTCGGATCTTTTATTAAAATATTTTTTAAACAAAAATTTTAATTATTTCGAATAACGGTGTATTTTGACCTTATTTTCTATATCTTATGAATTGACTATTTATATTTTAGCCAAAATCAAGTGTGTTATTATTATTGGATTATTTTAATAAATTGTTAAACCCGAATAATTATTGTATTGTATGATTTAATTATTTTTATAATTATAACTATTAATCGTTATTCCTTGATTATTTAATTAAAGTACATTTAACGAATTATTTTGTTTTCGTACTTGATCTGATTTTCGTGGTGAATTCTAATTTAATTTCAAGCCAACTTATATTGTTTTCATTTATATTATTTATCTATTTATTTTGATTTTAATTTTTGTTCATGAAGTTCTTTGTTCTTTTAATTGAGCTTTTATTGTCGATCCTATTGTTATCTTATTTATTGTTGGTGTTTTTATTTGAACCCTATTGATTTTGATCTATCTCTTATTTGAACACTAAAACCCAATTTGAATTGGTCTTGACCCAAAACCGCTTTTATTGGACCCTAATTCACTAACCCAATACCCTAATTGTACCCTATAAATACAACTTTTCTGCAAACCCTAAGAATTGCACAATTCCGAAATCCTAGTTGCTTATTCTCTCTCTTCTCTTCTCTCTCCCCCTGTTTCTCTCTCCTCGTCAGCCTATTCCCGCCCAAACCCAAATCCCTTACTATTCATCTTCTCCGACCGCTCACCCCGACCTCCGGCGACCACCTCTTGCTCCATCCCCCGCCGCGTCCCTCTGACGCACGTCACCAGCGCCGCCACCACCTGGCACCCCGTGACCCTTCTTCCCTGCCCTCGACATTACCAACAGACCCAATCCCGACGCCTTTATCTCTGTTCCTGAGCGCCGATGACCTCCCGTCGACGTCGACGCCTCTTGCCGACGACCCAGCAACGCCGCCGCCCACCCCTTGGCCGGCAATCACTATTGCAGTTGCCGTGCTATGCCTCTTTTTGTTGCTGTCTCTTTGATTGTCATGTGTTGCTGCTTTGTCTCTTTGTATACACGTGTATTCCACGTGTTCTTTTGTGTGTTCGTGGGTTCGTTGCTTCGGAATTTTCATCCCGTTATTCTTGGTATTCGTTCTCACCGTTTATAAGGCAAGTAACTTGTATTAAATCCCTTTGTAAATACAAGTACAAAATACCGCTTGTAGTGTAGTTGGGTTCTAGAGACAATTCGTGTGTGAAACCCCTTGTTGATATTATCTCTATTGTGATGATTGACCATAGTTGCCTTACGACATATATGACATGAATTAACCTAGGGTTGACCACTTTTGATGTATATGTTCATGCTATCTTGAGATATCTGTGTTTGATGTGTTATTCATGTTATACTTGTCGAATACTTGTAAAAATACCCTATACCATATTGCTTGGACATCTAGTACACCATATTCCATGTATCACCCTATTGTTTCCCTATTGATACTATCGTTCATCTTATGTCTCATATTTTCATATTGTATTGTTGCATTTATAAAATAATTAACAAGCCGGGGTTTAAGGGATTGACTTTTAGTAGTGGACAATATAGAGACTGTACTCAGAGGAGGGGCCCGTGTTTTCCTATTTATTGGTTTATTGGTCTATTGGTCTATTGGTCTATTGGTCATATCGGACATCGATTAATTGTAGATTACCGACTACAGTATCTCGATTGATTCGTTCATCGGTCACTGTTGAATATTGATTACCGTTACCGAGTACATGAACTATAGAGCCCACCACTAAATCTAAAGTGAAACTGTTTGAATGTAGCAACCATGTAGTAAAAGGATGGATGCATGAAGTGCTACCTAGATAGTAATAATACAAGACTTGAACATAATCACTTGACACTAACTACTTGATACTTGTTACTTGATTCTTGACACTCGTTACTCGTTACTTGTTTACATGATATTTGTTCACTCGACACTTATTACATGCTACTTACACTTGTTTATCTTGCAATGCTAGTTGTTATATTTTGTTATTATGCCTATTCCATACTATTTGTTTATCATTCCCATGTACTTGTGCCTGCACTACAAGCGGCCCGTAACTTGTATTGGCAGACATTTGTTTTCTTTTCCTCTTCCTGCAATTTATTAAATTGCAAATTTTGGAGAACAGTTGCCTGCTGGAGTCGGAGAACAAACAGTCTGAAGACTACTTCTTTCTAATTGCTTATTGCTTTAATAAACTTTATGTATTGAGACTTATTATTATTTGGATTGTATTTATTATTGATATGGCTAAAATTGGGGTTAAATCGGAACCGTCCAGATCGAGCACGAATCTTGAAGCACGGGGGTAAAAAGGTAATTTCACATACAGATGGATCCAAAACGGGTATTGGGTCACCGCCTCACGAAACCAACCGCCCGCGAATAGATCCACTCCAACTGGGCGCGGGTTCCGACCCGATACGAACCCGGTCCACCAAGGGAGAATCAGGCCACTGATTTGATTAGATCAAATCAATAAGCTTGATTTACTCTCACCAGGGAATCAAGGCCTACTTTCCTAAAACAGAATAGGAGGATTTTGCTCCTAAATGTTAGCCAGGAAATCAGGATCCAAATCATTCCAAAGGTGACTATAAATACAGCCCCTCTACCACCAAGACCAGGTTAATCACTTTTTCACCACTCAAGCTCTTTCTTAATCCTTTACTGATTACTGACAAGAGCGTCGGAGGGTGCGTCGCCGGAATCAACCCCGGTGTTTCACACTTCCTTGCAGGTTGCGGCAGGAGCAAGCGGGCCGAGTCAGCTGTTCAGGTTTTCCTCGGATCCACAAATTCTATCTGTTTACCCCCACACCGAAATCAGCGGTAACAGATTGGCGCCGTCTGTGGGAACACCACACGAACAGTCTCAGTCCATTCTCCGCCGTCCTCTACAGCCATGCCGCCGAAGAAGAACAGATCCAGAGGGTCGAACCGTGGGGGCAACCCCACCGACCCGGCGAATGAAGCTCCGGTCAATCCTACCCTTCAGTCCAACCTCCCTCCGCTGACCCAGCAGGTCCCACCTCCTCCTCCTCCTCAGCAGCAGCCCAACAACGGTCCGTCCGGTCCTAATGGTCGGAAGGAGAAGCAGCCTGTCAATCCATGCCACGTCTCGGTGCACAATGGGTCCTCGGACTCGATGGCTTCCCATCACCCCGACCTCCGCATCACACTCCAAAACCGCCATAAGGACGACGACCTCCGTACTCATCTTGACGAGAGGCGGGCCCGAGAGGGAGCCTCCCGCCAGCGTCAAGGTGAGCGGTCGCCACGTCGTCGGGACGACAGAAGGTCCCCGGAACGCAGAGGCCGAGCGGCGTCCCCTGAGCACCGAAGGAGGAGGTCCCGGTCCCCCAGGGATCGGCGTCATCCGAGGGACCGAGACATGCCCATCAGCCGAGCCGAGTTCCTCCAGTTTCAAGAGACCGTTCTGCGGGCCCTCAATCTCCGACAGAACGGCCAGAATGCTCAGAGGGTTCCGACGCCGCCCAGGGATCCCAGTCCCCGGCGCCGAACCCGGAGTCCTTCCCCGGCTCCCAGCCGACAGCAACGGCAACAAAGTCCTCGGCGCTCCCAGGAGTACCGGCGCCGCAGTCCACACTCCCCTTCCTACGAAGAGGAGTCCGGAGGGTCGTACGACTACCAGCGGAGGGACGACGCCCTCATCCGCCGCATCCATGAGGTGGAGAGGTGCATCGGCCGCATGGACAGGAAGGAAGAGTCCCGAGCCGGAACCTTCCGTCCCAGCCGACCCCCCTTCTCTCGGTCGATCATGGAGGCCCATATACCGAGGAACTTCAAACCGCCGCAGTTTGAGACATACTCTGGGGAGTCCGACCCAGTCGACCACGTCGAGAGCTTCAAGACCCTGATGCTGATCCATCAAGCCTCCGACGCAGTGCTCTGCAGGACCTTCCCTGCCACCCTGCGGGGGTCGGCTCGGGAATGGTATTCTAGGCTCGCCCCCTCGTCCATCTTCTCATTCGAACAGTTTGAGACACTGTTCATTACTCACTTCATGAGTAGCCGACGAGCCGAGAAGACGAGCCTTTCCTTGCTGAACCTGCGGCAGGAGAAGCAAGAAAAGTTACGGGACTATGTGAAAAGATTTACCGCGGAAGTCAGGTCAATCGCTTCCTTGGACCAGTCCGTGGCTACCGTGGCGTTCCAGTCGAACGTCCTTAACGCCAACCTCCGATCATCCCTGGCCAAGAAGCCCCCGCATGACTTCGCCGACCTCCTCCTGAGGTGCGAGAAGTACATCCGGGCGGAGGAGGCCGAAGCCCTTCCGAGCTTCGGGGGCACCGCCGAGGGGTCGAAGAGGAAAGCGACGGGAGAAGAAGGGTCCAAGAAAGCTCAGAAGGACATGGGCGGTCAGCGCCGCCCTCCCCCCAGGTTCAAGAAGTTCACTCCCCTCACCACTAATGTCTCTACTATCCTCATGGAGGTAGAGAAGGAGGGAATCATCCCTCCGGCCCCGAGGATGCACACTCAGGCAAAGAGGAGGAACAAAGATAAGTGGTGTCGTTACCACCGAGACCATGGGCACGACACAAATGACTGCCGAGCTCTGAGAGATGAGATCGAAGCACTCATTCGGAGGGGGCAGTTGGCCAAGTTCGTGAAAGGTAACGAGCGAACAGATCGGAGCTCACCTCCCCCTCGGGGGGCTAACAAGCACTCCGAGCGGCGCGAGGAGACACCCAAGTTCGAAGAAGAACGGGTTTTGCACCTGATCCACGGAGGCCCGATGGGGGGCTCTTCTAATTCCTTCCGAAAGGCCTTCGTCCGGGAAGTCAACTCGGTCCACAGTGCCCCTCCCCCGAAGGGTCTCGGCGTCCCTGTGTCATTCTCCGATGCCGACCTTGAAGGAGTCCGAACCCCCCATTGCGATGCCCTCGTCATCGACCTCCGCATGGCCAATTTCAAGGTGCAAAGGATTTTGGTGGACAATGGGAGTTCGGTCAACATCCTATTCCTCTCGGCCTTTCAAGGCCTGCAGCTGTCCCGGGACCGTCTCAAGCCGGCCGGCTATACTCTCCACGGGTTCACGGGGGTCCCGGTAACCGTCGAAGGGGTGATAACCCTAGACGTTACTGCGGGAAGCACCCCTACTACCCGGACCGAGCCGATGGACTTCATGGTCGTCGACGTCCCGGCAGCATACAATGTCATCCTGGGCCGTCCCGGCCTAGCCGCTCTTGAGGCTGTCCCCTCGGCATACCACTTGAAGATGAAATTCCCCACTCGCTCGGGAGTAGGGGAAGTCAGGGGAAGCCAGGAAACAGCTCGGAAGTGCTACATGACTTCCACCGGGGGACCAGTGCTCTCGCTCGAGACACTAGAGATCCCCGAGCCGAAGGCTCGCCCAACGTCCGAGCCAGCGGACGAGTTAGAAGAAGTACTTTTCTCCGACGAGGATCCGAGCCAAAAATTCCTCGTCAGCAAGTCCTTGCCGACCGTGCTATTCTCCGACTTGGTGAGGTGCATCCGGGATAACCGCGACCTGTTTGCTTGGTCGGCCGCGGATATGCCCGGTATCTCCGAAGACTTGCTCGTTCACCGCCTAAGCGTCGAACCGGGGTGCAAACCGGTTCAGCAGAAGAGGCGAAAGTTCGCTCCCGAGCGACAGCAGGCAATCAAGGAGGAAGTGGATAAGCTGCTGAAGGCCAAGTTCATCCAGGAGGTGAATTATCCCGAGTGGCTGTCGAATGTTGTAATGGTCAAGAAGTCCAATGGCTCGTGGAGGATATGCATCGACTTCACCGACCTCAACAAAGCGTGTCCGAAGGATCCCTTCCCTCTCCCGAACATCGACACCCTAATCGACGCCACCTCGGGCCATGAGCTCCTCAGCTTCATGGATGCCTTCTCCGGGTACAACCAAATCCGGATGTTCCCTCCGGACATCCCGAAGACCTCCTTCGTCACCGACCAAGGCCTCTACCGCTACCGAGTAATGCCGTTCGGTTTGAAGAACGCGGGTGCCACCTACCAGCGCCTCGTCAACAAGGTCTTTCAGCATCAGATCGGCCGAAACATGGAGGTGTACGTTGATGACATGCTCGTCAAGAGCATCCGTGGCACCGACCATGTAGCCGACCTCCAGGAGGCTTTCGGCGTGTTGTGGAAGTACAACATGCGGCTAAACCCGAACAAGTGTGCGTTCGGAGTCTCCTCTGGCAAGTTCCTCGGTTTCATGGTGAGCCAGCGGGGAATTGAAGCTAACCCCGAAAAGATTAAAGCCATATTAGACATGGCCCCGCCTCGGAACGTCAAAGAGGTGCAGAAGCTCACCGGTCGGCTCGCAGCCATCGGTCGGTTCCTCTCCAAGTCAGGGGAAAAGTGCCTCCCCTTCTTCAAAGCACTCCGGGGCGCTAAGGGATTTGAATGGGGCGAGGCACAGCAAGAATCGTTCGACCAGCTGAAAGCCTATCTGGTGAACCCCCCTCTGCTCAGCAAGCCGGTCCCGGGTGAGCCTCTCTTCATCTACTTGGCCGCTTCCGAGCAGACCTTGAGCGCTGTTTTGGTCAGAGAAGAAGACCGGACCCAAAGGCCCATTTACTACGTGAGCAAGGTGCTTCGGGACACCGAGCTCCGCTATCCGAGGATAAAGAAGATAGCCTACGCTTTGGTCATGGCAGCAAGAAAGCTTCGGCCCTACTTCCAATCTCACTCGGTCGTCGTCCTCACCAATCAACCCCTCAAGCAAGTCCTCCATAAGCCCGAAACCTCGGGCCGGCTGATGAAGTGGTCTATAGAGCTGAGTCAGCACGACATCTCCTATCATCCTCGGACGGCAATTAAGGCACAGGCTCTCGCCGACTTCATTGTAGAATCCACCATCCCTGAGGTCGGCCACGTCCCGAATGGACCCCCCATTTGGACAGTCTTTGTAGACGGATCCTCTTGCAGTGAAGGAAGTGGCGCCGGCATTATCCTGAACGGCCCTGATAGCTTCGTCCTGCAGTATGCGATCCGCATGAACTTCAAGGCCTCGAACAACGAGGCAGAGTATGAGGCTCTCATAGCTGGCCTCGGACTCGCACGAAGTGCTGGGGCGCAGCGCCTTCGGATTCACAGTGACTCCCAACTAGTCGTGAACCAGGTCTTGGGCGAATATGAGGCCAGGGACGAGCGAATGGCGAAGTACCTCGCCAAGGTCCGGGACCTCATGGGCCGGTTCGGAGAAGCCATCATCCAACGGGTCCCCCGGGAGGAGAACTCACAAGCTGACGCTCTCTCCAAGTTGGCCTCGTCTTCTCTGCAAGGCCTCGAACAGACCGTACTGATTGAAGTCCTCTCTAAACCGAGCATCGAAGACGAGACACCTCGCTCGGTGGAGTCATTGCCGGTCATGCTGCAGGAGAATTGGATGAAGCCGCTGGTAGAATTCTTAAGGGATGGAGTTCTGCCCTCAGATCCCAAAGAAGCACGCCGAGTCAGAACCCGGGCCGAGCGATATGTCTTGATCGAGGGCATTTTATACAAGCGCTCCTTCTCTCAAATAGATGGCCGACCTTACCTAAGGTGCCTCTCCCCGGATCAGGCCGAATATGCCCTACAGGAGCTTCATGAAGGCATCGGAGGGGCACACTCCGGATTCAGGTCTTTGGCCCGGAAAGCTTTGAACTATGGGTACTTCTGGCCGACCCTTCTTCGGGATGCCGAGCGACATGTTCGGCAGTGCAGCTCCTGCCAGAGACACTCCAGCATCCGACGCCTCCCTCAGGACAACCTCACCTCCCTATCGAGCCCTATCCCCTTCGCGATGTGGGGAATGGACTTACTAGGACCTTTCCCACCGGCTCCGGGTCAGCTCAAGTTTTTAGTCGTAGCCATCGACTACTTCTCGAAGTGGGTCGAGGCCGAGCCCCTCGCCACTATAACTGAGAACAAAGTGGTGCAGTTCTTCTGGAAAAGCATCATATGCAGATTCGGCATCCCCCGTGTCCTCGTGACGGACAATGGGACCCAGTTCACTGGCACAGCATTCTGAGCCCTATGCGACGACCTCGTCATTCAACAGCGCTTCTCGTCCGTCTCACACCCTCAGTCGAACGGGCAGGCCGAGAACGCTAATAAGCAGATCCTCGCGGGAATCAAGAAGAGGTTGGACAAGTGCTCCAAAGGATTGTGGGTCGACCAACTCCCTAATGTGTTGTGGAACTACCGCACAAGCAAGCGGACGCCCACCGGAGAGTCCCCTTTCAGCCTTACTTATGGGGCCGAGGCTGTGATACCCCTCGAGGTCGGAATTCCTTCGCCTCGGCTCATAGCCTATGACGAAGCACAGAATGCCAGGGACCTCAGAGGGAACTTGGACCTGATAGATGAACTGAGGGAAAGGGCATCGATTCGGCAACAGAATTACAGAAGGAGAGTCGAGCGAGCGTACAATAAGAAGGTCCGACCCGCCAACCTTGAGCAAGGAGATTTGGTGTTGAGAAAGCTAGCCATATCTCTCCCCAGTCAGAGGGGCAAGCTAGCTCCGAATTGGGAAGGGCCGTACCGAATCACAAAGGTTGTCCGGCCTGGGGCATACCGGCTCGAAGACATGGATGGCAGAGAGCTTCCGAGGACCTGGAATGCCGACCACCTCCTGAAATACCAGGAGAGCGCTCCGGCGCCTCTCTAAGTAATCCGAGGTGTCGAACCATTCCTCTCCTCCAACTTGTAACCCATTTTGTCTCAAATTGTATTATGTAAAACGGTTCGCCGTTAAATATCAATAAATGAAAGTTCTATATTCGTGAGTTTACATGTTCCTCTCCCCTCTTATTTAACCGATGGTTCGGAGTCCAACGCTCAGCTCGACTTTACCTCCTCAGCTCGTCTCCGGACGAACCAGGGGTAGATCGCCGTTCAGAATTGCTCCTACAGCCGTTGAACTATACCGATGGTTCGGAGTCCAACACTCGGCTCGACTTTACCTCCCCGGCTCGTCTCCGGACGAACCAGGGGTAGATCGTCGTTCGAAATTGCTCCTACAGCCGTTGAACTATACCGATGGTTCGGAGTCCAACACTCGGCTCGACTTTACCTCCTCGGCTCGTCTCCGGACGAACCAGGGGTAGATCGCCGTTCGGAATTGCTCCTACAGCCGTTGAACTATACCGATGGTTCGGAGTCCAACACTCGGCTCGACTTTACCTCCTCGGCTCGTCTCCGGACGAACCAGGGGTAGATCGCCGTTCGGAATTGCTCCTACAGCCGTTGAACTATACCGATGGTTCGGAGTCCAACACTCGGCTCGACTTTACCTCCTCGGCTCGTCTCCGGACGAACCAGGGGTAGATCGCCATTCGGAATTGCTCCTACAGCCGTTGAACTATACCGATGGTTCGGAGTCCAACACTCGGCTCGACTTTACCTCCTCGGCTCGTCTCCGGACGAACCAGGGGTAGATCGCCGTTCGGAATTGCTCCTATAGCCGTCGAACTCCAGCGATGGTCCCGGGGTCCAACACTTGGTTCCTAGTCCATCCAAACTACTCCGGTAGGTCAATGTCGGACCTTCGTCCGGACACAAAAGACCGAACACTCCTAACTACTAGCCGAAGACCGAAGACTCACAAACTCGGTCGGCTTCCGAGCAAGTGGCTTCCCGAGCGTGTAAATGGGGAAAACGCACTTTCCCCTCAACTTTCGTACGTGATCTCGATCAGACGGCCCAGATCAAGCCACCAGCACAAAACGACAAGATAACGTTTTCTTGGGAACTGGGCCGCCTCGAGATTCGCGCCTACGTTCGACGGCTCAGATCTCGCCACCTACTCTAAGCGACAAAATAACACTTTTTTGGGTACAGAACCTTGCCGTACCGTGCCAGATCCACTAAATGACAAAGAGCCGCACCCCTGGAGATCCATTCGGCTAAATAGACGTGCTCGGCTCAAAGATCTCGGCACGACCGATACGGTTACAAGCAAGAACAAACATACAAAGCAACGAAAGGGAATTTTATTAATTGTCGGTGCATAATACAAAACATTTCATTACAAAGTGTCGGCAAACAAAACACGCAATGCCCGACCAACTACACTTGTCTCTCATACAAAAACATCCTCACTAAACTGTTCGTCCTCCTCGGCTGACGACTCCTCCTTCTCCCTCCGGAGCCTCGCCATCACACCACGCAGATGCCCCATCTCTGAGAGCAGGTCATCCCGCTCGGAGACGATCCTCGACTGAATATGCCGAATGCTTTTGACCCGAAGAGCGTTGCTGAACGCGGTCTGCGAGTCTTCATCCTCCCCTGCGAGGCTCAGCTCGACTATCTTGTTCTCCAAGCGTTGGATCTCGGATTCCCGGAGACTGAGGACCAACGAAAGGTGGTCCCGCTCACTCTCGGCTCGGCGTAACTTCATATCGGCGCTCCTAGGGCTCAGAACCACTGTTCCAGAGGTGGCCTCGGATTCAGAGCCATCATTCGAACGCTCGGAGTCCGAGCCATGGATCGTCACAACGAGCTGAAAAGAAGAGAAAACGAATAACACAGTTTCAATACGCGGCCGGAGTCTAACACTTGAAAATTTTTCAGAATTATTTGCATTCAGACATGGTAGTGTTACAGACGGTCGGTCGACCCTACAGCTAAGTCGTTACAACAATCAACAAAAATAGAAAAAACGACAGAATCAGAGCCTCTTCGGAAGGGGAATGCTTCGGTTTAGGAAAACACGAGGACGGCGAGGCCTGCCCTCCGAACCCGTCCCTAAACCAACAAAGCGCGAACCCCCTTCGCTGCTAGCTCTAACTGCGACGCCGGCCGAAGCCCCGCTCGACGAGGCGGCCGCACTGCTCTGAGCGTCGGCTGGACTCCGCCTGGTCAACGGCGAGCGCATCGCAAGTTCATGAAATGTAATCCCCCTCTCGCTTTCTTCGCGAGTACACGAAGTGCTGCGAACGTTAGCCCTGACCGGCGCCGGCTTGAGCGACGCGATCTCTTCCTCCAGTTCGATAATCCTATCCCTCAAGACGTCGTCCTTCGCCAACTTCTTCGGTCGCGGAGCCGACAACGAGCCCGAGGCATTGGCGTTATCAGTCGCGAGCCGTCGGTAATGGGTGACTTCAATCCCCCTATCTATTGTGATCCTTCTGAGCCTGTCGACTTCGGCCGATAGCCTCTTGCGCTCGGTCGACACTTTCTCCAGTTCGGAAGCCAGCTTCTCCCTCTCCGCCGAACGTTCTTTTTCCGCTAGCTCCAAGTATTGGACCTCGGCCAAAAGGTCGTCATTCTTCTGCTCGACGGCCGTAAGTTCTCTACGGAGGTTCTCAACTTTGCCTTCGAGACAGGAGGCTGAAGAGCGCTTCCGGTACTGGTACAACTCGCGACCATACCTCCGCAGAGCCGCCTTCGTATCCTCCAGCCTGCCGAGCAGGAGATATCGCCTATAACGGCTCTGAGAGAGCTCGTCCTTCGTTTTCACCAGCTCCTGCCGAAGGTATTCGACCTCCGTGATCGGACCGAATCTCACCTGAAATGCAGAGATAAATCCGAGGCCCAACACTTGGAGAAAGTTACGCCAAAACAAACACTAAGTCCGAGACTCAACACTTGGGCAAATTTTGGCCAAACAAAACATTTTTTTCATTCAAAAATCGAGGAGTTCTACAACAGCGGTGGCCAGTCCGCAGTTAGGCTTACAAAAAGACAAAAAAAAAGGGAGAAAAGAAGACAACCGAGTCAGGGGTCGACCTTTTTGTCGTTCGGGTCCGTCGACCCCTCGGCCTTGTCCTTGCCCTCGCCTCCGCCACCTCCTTCGCTCCAGCTCTCCTCCTCCTCGGAGTCGTCCTCCTTCTCCTCCTCGGACGCGGCCTTCCACGGGTCCTCGACGGGTTCTGTCTCCCCCTCGGGGCCGATCAACTCCTCGGGGACAACCTCCTCCCCTTCTACGAGGTCATAGAAGTTGTAGGTGGACGTGTCGAAGCCCGGGTTCTTGGCGACCACATGTTGCAGGGCACGGCCGTAGGCGTCCAGCATGTTCTGGGTCATGTGCATCGCGGCCTCCTCCTGCACGGCTTTCTTCACCCTCTTCACCTTCCTGAGGTGTTTGGCCTTGATCTTCTCGGCCCTCTTCCGAGCATCCTCCGCCTCCGACCGAGCCTTGGCCAACTCCTCCCTCAGGTCGGCAGCCTTCTTCACCGACGCCTCGAGCTTGGCCGCCGAATCCTTCAGCTTGGAGACCTCCTTCTCCGAGGCCTCGAGCTTGGCCGCCGCATCCTTTGACAGCTGAACAGCATCGGCCAGCTGCTTCTCCAGCCCCTCCACTTCGGCGGCCCTCTTCGTCGAAAGAAGCAACTCGGAATCGAGCCGCTTCGTGACCTTGACGCGCTCCGTCCTCTCCTTCTCCTTCTCCTGATCCTTCCTCGCCATCTCCTCGAGCAGGAAGTTGAAGTGGCAGACGATCTGAAAGAGAGCAACAGAGTTACAATCCGAATCCAAATACTTGGAAAATTTTCTAAGGAAGGAATTCAGATGAAGAAGAAATCAGCCTACTTACCGACATGGAATCCCGGGCGATCTGCATCACGGCGTCCCCTGCCATCCCGGCCTTCAGGGTCGCTCAATCCTTCGGGGTCGGCAAATGCCTTATCGCCTCCATGCAGATGTTCCCGTCGCCCAGGAAACCATCGGCGTTCATCACCTGCCAGTCGGGGACGAAGATCTGCTTGTGACGCTCGGTTAAGATCTTCTCCGCCTCGGCAGTAAGGGGCGGAACCGGCATGGACAGCGCATCCTTCACCCCGAACACGCCGCTCGACGAACCCGGAGCGTCCGTCCCCGGGGTCGGCACAGGTGCATCCGAGGCAGGGGGATCGGAGATATTGACCTCCCCTTGCTCGGGGACCACGACCTTCGTCGGAGAGACGAGGACCTCGATCTCCCCCTCCTTGAGGACCGCGACCTTCGGCTGCCCGGCGATCTTCGCGACCGAAGGCTTCTTCGCTGGCCGGCTCTCCTGAGTCTCCGCCGCCGACCTCTTCTTCTTCTCCTGCTCGGCCCGGCCCTTCGCCACCAGAGCCTTGTAATCAAGCTTCATTGTCTCTGCAAAAGCCGGATGAAAAAACTTAAAAAATTTTTCATGAACTTTAAACGAGGATTATAAATACCAGAAGCATACGAGGGTCGATCGGACTGAGACCCCCACGGAACAGATGCTCCTCCGTAATATCCTTCCAGCTTAGCGCTGGCAGGGCGAGAAGCTTCCTCTGGACCTCAGCCTCCTCTGCATTCAGCGGGACGTCCTTCTTTGTACGCTTGGGCCGGCCGTCCGTCGCCCAAACTGTCGGTATCACCCACGGCGTCAGATTTCGGACGAGGAAGTATTTATCCTTCCAATGTTTGATCGAGTCTGGGTTCTCGATCAACTTAACTCCCGTCCAAGGAGAAAGGAAAAACCTCTGTTCATGACGCCTCGGCTGGCAAGGTTTGAAAAGACTCCGGAAGAGGAACATAGTCGGCTTGGCATCGACCTCTTGACATCGGAGGAGAAACGCCACGACATGCCTCCAAGTGTTCGGCATCAATTGGGCAGGACTCAGACCGTACCAGACCAAGACCTCGACCACGAACGGGTGTAGGGGAAACCGGAGCCCGGCGATGAGGGAATCGACCGGGAAGACGCATATGTCCGGCGAGGACTTTGTGTTGGCTCGGAACCCCGGCCCAGGAAGAAGCAGCGCATACTCGAGCGAGATCCGGAAACCCTCTCGGATCGTGCGGAGATCGGCCTCGGTAAGAGTCGAGATCCTGTGGTCGACCTCGGACAGCTCCCTAGGCTCATTCTCCTCCACCAGTTTTGCCGTGCCTTGAGTGACCCTCTCCAAGTCATCCTCGGTGTAATCCCGGACACCTCCCACGGTCGATACGGCGATGAGTTGCCGACCGAACGCCCCTGCTCTCTTCGGCATTTCCACTATTGTGATCACGGCTTTACCCTTTCGGGACTCCGCCGCGACTTCCTCGGGCACTTCGGCCACTTCACCCTCTTTATCCGGACGAACAACTTCTTGTTCGCTCGGCTCCATTACTCCCTTCCCTTTATCCCCTCGGCCAACGGCTTGCTCCGAGGCGGGGGTCTCAGCCGAAATCTTAACCATGTTTTCCTAAAAAGAGAAGGGAAAGAAACTGACCTCGAAGTGACAGGTACGGTCGAAAAGTTCACCGGAGCTAAGAACGCTACCGCGACAGCTAGCAAGGCCACCCAGGGAGGTAAAAACTGCGAAGCCAAGTAAAAACGGAAGAAAGAGAGTAAAAGTGAAGTGAAGACTTGGTCTTGGGGGGGTGAAGATTTATAGTAAAATTGGAACGTCCCTTGGACTTCCAATGAAACTTCGCGACTTTTGGGCTACTCTCGAAACGTCACGAAGGCCCATCACCACTACCCCTCTCACCAAGTCAACCGCTCGGCCCCGAAGGATCCAAATCCGACCTACGAGCGATCCGAACGCGCCGACAGCAGGGTCCGGTCGGAATCCGAGCAAGTGCCTTCCCGAGCTGGTAAATGGGGAAAACGCACTTTCCCCTCAACTTTCGTACGTGATCTCGATCAGACGGCCCAGATCAAGCCACCAGCACAAAATGACAAGATAACGTTTTCTTGGGAACTGGGCCGCCTCGAGATTCGCGCCATCATCCAGCGGCTCAAGATGCGCCACGTCGCTCGGACGATTGGACCCTCGGACGCCTCACCTATGCCTAGAGGAACCTGGAAAAATTTTGATTCAGTTTTGAGGCGCCGCCTTCGGCGAACACCCCCCAGGTCCCTTGCATCGGTCGGTATCCCGCCGACCACGAAACCCGGTCGGGAACAGATAGGCACTCCCCCCATCTCTAACTTCCCCAGGCTGACATCCATCAGAAGCCATCAGCCCGGAAGGAAGACAGAGATGAGAGGGGACCCATCAACACTCAGAAGCCAGGAGAAACACACCGTCCCGAGCTTGTTGTTTACAACTGGAAGGCGCGGCATGTCAGAGGACACCGACCGCAGCGCCTTCACAGTTGCAAACAATGGGCTCGGACGGTCCAGAGGCCCGAGCTGCAACCCATGATAGAGAAGCGCGCCATCCCGAGCTAGTTGGTTGCAACTGGAAGGATCAGTTTGTCAGAGGACTCTGACAGCGGCGCCTTCACAGTTGCAACAAACGGGCTCGGATGGCCCGGACATCGGCATCGGACATGGATCGTCCTTCTCCCACCAAGACCTCCGCCTGCTTCGGCACTCACTTCGGAGCAACCAAAGAAGGCAGAAGATCTTGGTGAGAGAACGACCACCCGTCCTTCCGAGAAGGCCCATCCCTCGGATCCGGACTATGGTCGTCACCACTCTTGCCTTACTCTCCCCCGCTCCTGACATCCACTTAGGGACCGTCCGGAACGGGAGAAGATAAAGGTAAGAGAGCGACCACCAGTCCTTCGGAGATAACTCATCCCCCGGCTTCGGACTACGGTCGTCACCACTACTACCTCGTTCCCCCTCGCTCCTGACATCCACTTGGGGGCCGTCAGGAACAAAGGGAAAACCAGGCAGAAGAGCGACCACCTCCCCGAACCTCAAGAGAGAAGCTACCCAAGGCAGATGCCCCCGAGGTCTGGAACCCAATTTGGCTGTGACGAAAGTGACAAAGGGAGTGGAGTACTTATAGCCTGCCTCCTAAGAACCAGCCATTATGACCCTCGGAAATCGAAGCGCCGCGTTTTAATTAAGGGAATTAATGATCCTCGGAAGCTGAAACGCCACGCATTAATTATCCTCAGTGACGTCGGGAAGGCGAAATGCCACACAAGTCACGAAGCGCCATTAACACCATGGGGAACAGAGCCATCTCAGATTGCCAAAAACCACAGGCCCTCGGTCGGCTGCCGAGCAAGTGCCTTCCCGAGCTGGTAAATGGGAAAAACGCACTTTCCCCTCAACTTTCGCGTCTGATCTCAATCAGACGGCCCAGATCTCGCCGAGAGCACTAAAAGACAAGATAGTGTTTTCTTGGGAACTGTGCCCGTCTCGAGATGTGCGCCCACATCCAACAGCCCAGATAACGCCACGTCCCTCGGCCTGCCGAACACCAGTGCCTTCGGTCGGCATCCGAGCAAGCGCCTTCCCGAGCTGGTAAATGGAGAAAAAATGGCACCGAGCTACGTGGACCACTAGATCTCTCAAAAATTCGCGCTCCCAATGATGAAGAGCCCAGATCGCGCCACGTGCGCTAAAAGACAAGATAGTGTTTTTTTGGGAACTGCGCCCGTCTCGAGATGAGCGCCACCATCCGACGGCTCAGATTGCGCCACGTCGCTCGGAATGCCGAACCCCCTAGCCTTCGGTCGGCAGCCGAGCAAGTGCCTTTCCGAGCTCGTAAACGGAGAAAAACGCTGCCGAGCGGTAACGACCATCAGATCTTTCCGAAGTTCGCGCCTGTCCACGATCGATGGCTCAGATCGAGCCACGTCATTAATCAGTATTTAAATCGTTTTTTATTTATTTTAATCGTTTTATTTGTTTAAAAATTGCGAGAAAATTGCTAAAAATTCGGGAGAATTAGCTAAAAATTCTGGGAGATAATTGAAAATTCGGGGACACACTTTCGAACCCCGGAGCAAACAATTATTACCCAGAATACACTGCTAAAGCCCCCGAACGATTAGCAAACACGCCGCAGAATTAGACAAATACTTCGAAAAAAGTAGATAAAAGGCTGTCAGATACCCGACGCAGCTCAAGAACAACACGCAGCGTCAAGAGTTACCTCACTACCCCCTTTTCTAGATTCAAAATCCCACATTTGGACTCCGATACAACTCCACCAGCCACTGAAACTGCTGAACTACTCCCCAAAGCCTGATCACGCTCAGCCTTTAGGAGTGGGGGGCTCGTGATATGGCTAAAATTGGGGTTAAATCGGAACCGTCCAGATCGAGCACGAATCTTGAAGCACGGGGGTAAAAAGGTAATTTCACACACAGATGGATCCAAAACGGGTATTGGGTCACCGCCTCACGAAACCAACCGCCCGCGAATAGATCCACTCCAACTGGGCGCGGGTTCCGACCCGATACGAACCCGGTCCACCAAGGGAGAATCAGGCCACTGATTTGATTAGATCAAATCAATAAGCTTGATTTACTCTCACCAGGGAATCAAGGCCTACTTTCCTAAAACAGAATAGGAGGATTTTGCTCCTAAATGTTAGCCAGGAAATCAGGATCCAAATCATTCCAAAGGTGACTATAAATACAGCCCCTCTACCACCAAGACCAGGTTAATCACTTTTTCACCACTCAAGCTCTTTCTTAATCCTTTACTGATTACTGACAAGAGCGTCGGAGGGTGCGTCGCCGGAATCAACCCCGGTGTTTCGCACTTCCTTGCAGGTTGCGGCAGGAGCAAGCGGGCCGAGTCAGCTGTTCAGGTTTTCCTCGGATCCACAAATTCTATCTGTTTACCCCCACACCGAAATCAGCGGTAACAATTATTGTATTGGACTTTTTTTTGATGAATCGGATAGAGTCATGCGACTCCAGACATACAATCAATAACATTAAACAAAAGAATTACAAGCGGAGTTTTACAAGTCGTAAAACCAAAACATACAGGTGTAGAAGAACAAGTAAAACACCTGAAGGCAATGCAAAAACTGGAATACATAGTAGAATAAACAAAAGTCACAGAATGATGAATCCAACAGAGTCTGCGAGCTGGCCCGAATTAGGGGACTGCACCGCTAGAACAAACGACGCCTCACTACCCCTTGCCAAGGGGAAGACTTGCTGGGCGCTATGATCGAGCACGGCTGCGTGAGGAGTACTCAGCAAGTTACACCCGGCTAGCACCAACAGCGCGGAGACGCGAGTTCAAGAGTAGTCCAGAACCGCCTCAAATGCCGTGGACTATTGCACTCAACACGTAAGGGGAAACTCAAAGCCTAGCTCAGCACAAACCATAAAGGCAATCCCCGCTACAGCTTAAAAATTCCAGCGACAGCTCACGTCCCGCAGCAAGGTTGCCCAATTTTAGATAGAAAGGAAGTAAAATAGTTACAGAAAGCTCCAAAACCAGAGCAAACGAAATCAAAAAAGTCATAGGTAGCCAAAGAAGAGACACATATAAATAGGGAGGCAAAAACCTCCAGCGCGTCACTCAGAAGAGAAGAGCACATAGCTAAATGAGCACACGAGTCAGCAATTGCCTATAATCAAACGAGAGGCCAACACCTCAAAGATAACATCCAAATGGGTGCCGCTCGAACAAACACACAAGTGCATCTAAGCAAACTAAATTAACCAACAACCAATAGAGACACGGGACACATCGAAGAGGCCCCAAACCCCATGGAATTACAACAATAGCCAGAAAAACAACATCCAGATAAAGCACCGCAGCAAAAGGAAAAGCCGTCACCATACAACCCGACTGAGAGGAGAGAGGTGCACATAATAATTAACCAACATAAGGTTTTATGAACAAAGAAGACAGGACTAAGAGCATCCACTTCACTACTAGAGTGGAAAATACAAAACCAAGCAACAACGGTCATCATCGCTGACACCATCAAAATACAACCTAAGGCAACTTCAAACCTGAGAGGAGGAAGAAGGGTGAACTAGCATAGCAGTAAAAAAAGGAACAAAATCCAAAAAAGCTCAGAATTAGAGAAACTTAAAAAGCGTTCAGGGTACGAAGGCAGAGAATTGCTTCATTTAGCCTACGACTGAAAAGAGCATCTCTAGCTTCAATTTTTAACGTAGAAGACCAGAAATTGAAAAGAAATAAAAACTCTTCAATAATGATATTGATGGAGGAAACACACTTTCTGAATAACCTCTTATTTCTTTCCATCCAAATGATCCAAATAATAATTTGAACCGAAAGATTCCACAATTTGTGGTATATTTTGTTCGGGGGACGGATAGACCAACAAGAGTGTAAATTGGGAGGGATATAGGGGAATTCCCAAGGAAGAGAACTAATTTTCCACAGCAGAAGCGTGAAGTTGCATCTCACAAACAGGTGATCTGCTTCTTCAAAATAAATGGAGCAGAGAGGACACAACTGCCCCCACGCTAAGTTTCTTTTGTTGAGGATTTCGGTAGTAAGCAGTCTATTGTTTAGAGCAAGCCAGGAGACAATTTTAACTTTCAGGGGAGCGTATGATTGCCAAATGAAATCAGCAAAAGGAGAGAGGGTGCCTCTAAAGTTAAGAAAGTGATAAAACAATTTAACCGAGTAAATCCCCGCCGAGTTCCAATGCCAAGAGATATCTTCTTTTGGGCGCCAGTCATAATTGTTTAGGGAGGACAGGAGATCATTAAGATCAGAAGTTAAGTGAGTCGGGAGACTGACTGAGAAAGGGATGAACCAATGCCTTTGTGAGTTAATGAGGGTGAAAGAGTCTGCTACCATGGAAAGAGGATTGGATGCCAGGCGGAAGAGAGCCGGGAAAGAAGTTGCGAGTTTGGAATTACCAATCCACAGATCATACCAGAACAAAGTTATGGATCCGTCAAAGCAGTCATGGTAATGCCGCATTGGAAAGCAGTAGACGCTTTCCCAACCCCCTTCTAGAAAGAGGAGGCGTTGCGGTGGATACTGTGGGGGAAAGCCCACCACCTACGATTGGAATAGCAGTTGGCCTTGATACTTTGGATCCAGGGTAAATGATCGAGTTTAAAGAACCTCCAAAGCCATTTACCCAACAAGGCTAAGTTATGGTTTCTGAGGTTCAAGACCCCTAAGCCCCCTGCCTCTTTAGAGGAACAGACCAATTTCTAGTTGCTAAGGTGAGAACCTAGCTTGTGATTGGAAGAACCTGACCAGAAAAAATTACTTCTGATTTGGTCTATTCTCTTGATAACCCAAGAAGGAACATAATAGAAAGACATCATATAGAGAGGGATAGAAGAGAGGACCAAGTTAAGGAGGATCAGTCTACCTCCACGAGAGAGGAGCTTCCCAGTCCAAATATTAAGCCTGGATTCTACCTTATCCACCATGGGAAACCAATCTGATTTATGCAGTTTGCCCCATCTCAAGGGAATACCCAAATACGTAATGGGGAAAGAAGAAATAGGGCAGTTAAAGAAGTTGGATATCTCGATCTGGCGATTGGGAGAACCTCCCAGCCAGAGAACCGAAGATTTTTGAAAATTGATCGAAAGTCCCGCGATAAGTTCGAAACAGTAAAGGAGAAGTTTAAGGTTACGGAGAGAGTGAGGGTTTGGTTTAGCAAAAATGATAGTATCATCCGCGTATTGCAGATTAAGAACACCATGAAAAAGATGCGAGTCACCTAGCCCTTCATTGGCCTGGGCTTCCCAAGCGTTGCGAAGAAGTTTACTAAAGACGTCTACAACTAAGAAAAATAAGAGGGACGAGAGCGGATCTCCTAGACGAAGGCCACATTTAATTTTAAATTTGTGACCTTCGGAGCCATTAATGACAATGGAAGAAGGGCCGGAAAAGAGGCTGGATTTAATCCAGGTGATCCATTTGGGACCAAATCTCTTATTGATAAGAATATCAAACAGGAAATCCCAGTTGACGTTGTCGTAAGCTTTTTGGAAATCAAGTTTGGGAAGGATACCTTCAGAGTTAGACTTGTGACAATGCGAAATAATTTCTTGGGCCGAAGCAATACTATCAAGGATAAAGCGATCCTTGATAAATCCCGATTGGGCAAGATCAATAAGGGGAGAGAGTACCGCGCTGAGCCTCGCGGAAAGGACTTTCATGATGATTTTGAAGGTGGTGTTGATAAGGCTAATCGGCCTAAAGTTCGACACTGTATGCGCTCCCAACATTTTAGGGATAAGCACGATGTGCGCATAATTGATGCGATCGAACGAAAAAGTCTCCTGATGAAGTTTCGTGAACATAAGAAAGTGGGGAATCCATCCGATCCTGGCGCTGAATTGCTTTTTAAAGCAAAAACTGCCGCTCTAATCTCATCCAAGGAAAAGGGGACTTCAAGGGACAATAGATCTTGAGCCTGAGGACCGTATAGATGATGCCAATCTAGGCTAATGGATCGCTGTTTGTACGATCCAATAAGGTTTTTATAGAAGGAAAGAAAAGTCCGATGGAACTCACCGTTGGAATTAAGGTCGACACCGTTGTCTGAGATCGTTGAGATACGATTACAACGTTGCCTGTGGGACGCAAAGTTATGAAAGAAAGCAGAATTGCCGTCACCTTCCATTAACCATCTCACTCTGGCTCTTTGAGCCCATTTGATATGGTCCTGATAAAGGATGTTGGCATAATCTCGCTTACAGGAAAGCCTTTCGGCACGAACCGAGTCAGAAAGTGGACCGCGTTCCTCCATCTTGTCAAGAGACTCGATGGAAGCAAGTAGATAGTTTTTAAGGAAATTGGTGTTATACTGTCTGTCGTTGCGCCAAATCTTACAACCGAATTTGATAGCGTGAAGTTTGAGGAGGATGCTACCCAACCCAGAAAATTCGGTAATTGCGGATAAGCATTCCTCAATAAGATTGACGAACAGTTGATCTTGTAACCAGAATTTTTCGAAGCAGAATTTATAATGATGAGGGAAAGAGAAGTTAGAATAGAGAGCGATGGGAACGTGGTCAGAGGAGGGGTTGGGTAAAGCCTTGGAGAACGTGTTTTGAAACTGGTTAATCCAGTTCTGTGAAACCAGAAACCGATCATGTTTGGCCATCGTCGGAGATTGACGCTGGTTGGACTAGGTAAACGATCTGCCATTAAGAGGGATATCGGTCAACTGCAGTGCACAAATGCAATCTTTGAAGAAGGCGGATTGATAATCAAAGGAGGACGGGGTAGACCTTTCAGAGAAGAATCTGGTGACATTAAAGTTCCCACAGAGGAAAAAGAGATCGTTAATGAAATGGTGAAGCGATTGGAATTCGTTCCAAAAAAGAGGGCGCCCATCTGAAAAGGAGGGGCCATACACCGAAATTACCGTGAGAGGGCAATTGAGAGTCGTCCAGTGCAGTTGGACGATAAGGAAAAAATTAAGTCGTCGAACCGTGGTAAGAGAAAAGACCGACTCTTTGAAGCCGAAAAGGATACCTCCCCTAGATCCTCTCGCATCTAGCGAGATCAATTTGGAAATAATGGATCCACTGATATTGCGAAGGATAGTTAGGGAGGGGAATCGATTTTCGATTCTTGGATAGAATTAAGATCACAGCGGGAAGAATTAATTAATTGAAAAATGGCCCATTATTTAACGGGGCAATTGAGACCCCGGATGTTCCAAGAAAGACTAATCATTGAACAGTAGGTGCTCTCGAACTCTGATACGTTCTTTCTGTCTAATTGAGAAGATCAATGATGAATTATCCGAATCTACAATAAAGCCCATATCATGAGCGATATTAGCCAATTGTTGATCAGACAACAAGTCAAATTGGGGATGGAAAATAGAGCCCAATACTTCTTGCTCTTGTTGTGGTTGAGAGAGAGCTAGTTTGGCACATGGAAAGACTAAAGCTAATGGGGAGGTACCGGGAGAGTTCGTTGAAGGGGCTAATGCTGTTTTTTTAGCCAAAATCCGGGCACTAGATCGGATAGCATGTCGTGGGGCTTACAGCATTGCAAGATCTTAAAATTGGACCCTCCTAACTCTTTAATAGGAGCCTGAGGAGGAGAACTGTCGATAGAAATGGTAGGGGAGAGAAAAGAAGGAGGAGGGACTGTAGTGGGGGACGGTATTGGCTTATTGGCCCGAAACCGAGCACCTGTGAGAGGAGAGGCTGTGGAGCAAACACTGGGTGTAGAAACACCCAGCTTAGCTTCCACCACTGCCTTCAGGTCGAGGGAAAACCAAAAAGGAAACGAAGAATTGAAAAAAGGGAGGAGAAGAGGCCGGAGAGGTCGGAATGAGAATTCGGTAAAATACCAAAAAAACTCCATTCGCCAATTCGAAGCAATAAAAACACACTGAAGGAAATTAAATGCAATACAACCAGGGGATACCTGCTTAAGAGACAGTTCACGCTTTAGCTCCGCTTCCTCTTCATCAAGCAAATTATCCTGTTAAATCCAGCTCTCGTCTTTAGTGGACAATGGCTTTCTGACCTTGATGGGAGGGAGATTCGGGTCCGAAGCTGTGATGCAGGGGCAATGCGCTTGCCTTTGAAAATTCTCCCAGTCGGAGTCATAATGAGGATTGGCTTCCTAAGCGGGCCACTGAGAGGCGGGAGACTGAGGCTTGGTAGCAGGAGGTGAGGAAGAGGGACGGAGGTGCTGGAAGAGGAAGAGGAACTGTTCCATTATTGTATTGGACTTATGTTACGAATATTGTTATTTGTTTCCAGATGTTGGATTATTATTGTATTTGGATATTTTTATTGCTTAATTCCAAGTATTATTGTATATGAGATTATTATTATTGCATGCGCAATTGTTCTGTATTATTTATATTCTTGAGTTAATCGGATAAACAGCTTATGGGTGACGTTAGTCATTTGCTAGGCCAATATTATGTGCTCGTATTCCGTATTTTTGGGTAGCGGGGCGTGACATTAATTAAAAATCAAATGTGGGTGCGATTCTTGAGGAGATCTAGCGATCACTATGCGCTTCATGACTGGGTGCCTCGAACGCCATGCCGAGTGCCGACCTCAGCTTGGCTGTACCCGGGTGGTTCGGCTGGGGTTGGCTCAGCGTGGCAAAACCCATTTGGTTTGACTCTGGTCGGCTTTCGAAAAAAATAAAGAAATTTCTTTAATGTGTAGAAGCTCAGTATCAAATCTTGCACCTACGATTCGGCGGATGAACGCCTTAACCAATGGGCCATTCGACTGGTTGGATGTGATGATATCGATAGGTTATATATCTGCTTCAGAAACACTTGATGCTCGAATTTCAGAAGAATAAACATCCCAAAGTGTGGGGATTCTGAATAGAATCTACGACCTTCATCTTGACAACCGAACGACTCAGCTAATGTGTTGTTAGACTTGTTTGATTTGAATACATCGAAGCTATTTTTGTTGTGTTCGGACTCAGAGATCAGATGGCTCTTCACTTCGGAAAAAAATAAAATTCTCATAAATATGGGGGGTTCATATTTAAACCCCAAACTTCCACTTGGCAACATAATGACTAACCAAGGGGTTGCTTCGGCTGGTTTGATTTGGTTTATATATCTTATCAACTCATTATGGTGGAGGAATGAAAATAAAGAAGTGTGGGGGCTCAGATTTGAACCCAAGACTCCGTTTTGGTCACTGAACGACTTAACCAGTGTGCTGTTTTCCTAGTTTGATTTGATTTCACCAAAGCCCTACTTGTAGCTGGTTGGCTGACCCCAAGGGATTCGGCTTGAGGAGGAGTCCAAGCGTCCAGCCTTAGAGAATTTTGCGATTCTTGCAAGGGGTACGAACAACAAGTTGAGCACCGAACTAGGGGATTCGGTTTTGGTAAAGCGCCAGACTACGAGGGGTACGGTTTGGCCGAACCTAGGAGATATTGGTAAACTTCTCGTGAGGGGCTCGAACGACAAGTTAAACTCCTAATCCAAAGGGGTTCAGTTTTGGCCGAACCTAGGAGACTTGTGTGCATTTCTTGTAAGGGGTACGGACGTGTTGAGAAGAGAGGGGATCAATGTGGCTGAACCAAGGCGACTTTCGCACTTCTTGTGAGGGGCTCAAAACGAAAAGCTGACTGCCAAACCAAGGGGGTCCAATTTGGCTGAACATGTGCACTTATTGTGCCTTTCTTCTGAAGGGCTCGAATGACAAGTCGCCGAGAGACGAACCATGCAAAATTTAAGGAGACGTTTGCAAGTGGATCAGATACCATGCCGAGGGACGAGCCAAGCAAAAATTAGGAGCTTTTTCGTGATTGGCTCTGATACCCTGCCGAGGGATGAGTCGAGCGAAAATTAGGATATTTTCGCGAGTGGCTCAGATACCACGTCGAGGGATGAGCCAAGCAAAAATTAAGTGCTTTTCACTAGTGGCTAGAATACCACGCCGAGGGATGAGCCAAGCGAATTTTAAAAGAAAATTGCGAGTGGCTCAGATTACTATGCCGAGAGACGAGCCAAGCGATTTTTAGGAAAAAAATTTGCTAGTGGCTCGGATTACCATGTGGAGTGACGAGCCAATCAAAATTTAGGGAAAAAATCATGAGTGGATAGGATTACCATGCCAAAGGATGAGTCAGACAAAATTTAGGAGCTTTTTACATGTGGTTCGAGGAATGGGCTGAGGGGCGAACCTTGCGAAATGAGACACGTCCTCGACCCACCGAACCTACATACTTGTTGTGCCTCTTATGTGAGGGGCTCGAACGACAAGCCAATTACTAAGCCTACCACCTTTGGTCACTGCTATTGTTAAGGGTTCAGATGTTTGGGACCCAGATGAACAAACCTCTGAACCTAAGAAATCTTCCACACTTGGTCTTCCTTAATGTAGCGACTCATTGTTTAGAGTCGACGAGTGGGGGCAGCTCTAGGAAAGAGTTGAACTCCGAACCTGCTGTTTGAGAGTTAGCAAGTTGCGGGAGGAGTTTGAGTGATAAGCCAAACTCCGAAGTGGGAGTAGCTTGAGTTACGAGGTAGATTCTGAACATGCTGTTTGAGAGTTAGCAAATTGCAGGAGCAACTTGAGTGACAAATCGAAGTCCAAAGTCAGAGTAGCTTGACTTACGTGTTGGACTCCGAACCTGCTGTTTGAGAGTTAGCGAGTTGCTGGAGTAGCTCGAGTAACAAGACAAACTCTAAAGTGGGAGTAGCTTGAGTTACGAGTTGGACTCTAAACCTGTTGTTTAAAAGTTAGCTAGTTGTAGGAGCAGCTTGAGTGACAAATCAAACTCAGAAGTGAGAGTAGCTTAAGTCATGAGTTGGACTCCGAACATGTTGCATGGGAGATATCAAGTTGTGGAAGCAGCTCTAGGGAAGAGTTGGGCTCCAAACCTACTATTTGAGAGTTAGCGAGTTGCGTGAGCAGCTCAAGTGACAAGCTGAATCCGAAGTGGGAGTAGCTCCGAACCTGCTATTCGAGAGTTTGTGAGTTGCAGGAGCAGCTCGAGTGACAAGCCAAACTCCGAAGTCGGAGTAGCTTGAGTCACAAATTGGACTCCGAACATGTTGTTTGAGAGACAACCAGTTGTGGGAGCAGCTATAGGGAAGAGCTGGACTCCGAATTTGATAGATAGGGATTTTTGCGAGCAAGCTGGACAACGAATCTTCTGTTGAGAATTAATGAGTTGTTGGAGGGAAGTCAAAATAGGTGTGGAGAACCAAACTCATTGTATGGAATTAATGAATTGTTGGTGCAATTCGGAAGAGGAGGTGAGTGTCGAACTCGTTGGTTCCATCCATAGAATAATACAATAATTTATGAAAGAAATTCTAAGTCTCTATTGAAAAATCAAACTAAATAGCCGCCTCGGTGGCTAAGTTCTTATTACATGCATTGACCATTATAAGGGATGGTCTTATTACAAATCTCAAAAATCTAGAGAAGAATGTTAAACGCCCTCGTTAAACTTCATCAAGTGCTCAGCATATTAGGTCTTTAATAGCTCCTTGTTCCCTACATCTTCAAGTCGGTAAGCTCTTAGGTAGATGAATTTGGAGACCTTAGTATCCTTCCCAATTAGGAGTGAGCTTTCCCTTCTTGTGTAGCTCAGAAATCTCAAGGAACCAAAATAGGTTTTCTTCTAGCTCATCAACTGGTTTTGACTCGACTTGGTTCCTCTCTTGTAGGAGATCTAAGGCATCTAGCAGGAGGACCAAGCCCCTCATTGTATTTGTGTAGCATGCTCAAGCAACCTTTTGACTTTCTTTGACTTCTCCTACCCCAGCTGGTATTAGGAACTTCATCTTCATGTCGAACGTTGAAGCCACAACGTGAAGAGCTGCTAAGCCGGGGTGATCGAGAATGATGTTGTAGGCGACCTTCACCTTAACAACCATGAAGTCCATGGCTTCAGTTCATATAGTGGGTGCTTTTCCTGAAGAATCCATGGAGGGTATACCCGCCAGGTGTCAGGCGGTCCATGAACATCTTGAAGCCTTCGAAAGCTTCGAGGAAAAGGACGTTCACCAAACTATCATTATCTATCAAGATGTGGCACACTTCGTGGTTCACCATGGAGATGCTGATCACTAGGGCATCGCAGTGGGGGTTTCGAATGCCTTCAAGATCTCGGTCTGAGAAAGTTACCTGGACTCCTCAACTCTTAGTGGGGTGGGGGGTGGGATGGGGTGGGGTGCACTGAGTTGGCTTCTCGGATGAACCCATTTTGGGAGTAGTTAGACTCCCCTCCCAACCTCCATGGATGGAATGGAGGATGGCTCGGGGCTCGGAGTCCTAGTCTTCATGTTCTTTCTTCATGAGCTTATTGGTTCCTCAAGCCGGCGGAGGTTCGACTTTGTTCTTCTAGGTGTAGTTGAAGAGGTGACCGCAGGGGATGAGAACTTCGATTTCGTCTTTGAGAGCTCGACACTCATTTGTGTCATTGCCAAGGTCCTTGTGAAAATGGCACCATCAAATCCTATCTCTCCTGCTGTTTGTTGGGTTCATCCTAGAAGGGGGCGGAGTATCCCATCTCCTTCAATTTCCATAAGGACCGCTGATATGCTAGCATTGAGAGGGGTAAACTTGTCGAAGGTAGGAGGTAGAAAATCTCGAAGCAGGATGCTTGAAGTCTCTCGGGACTGGGGCTTCGAGAATGAAAGGGGCGATGGGAGGTCGGACTGGGTGGTACCCCCTTGTTTTGTTGCATCCCCTCTTCCCCTATCCAAACAAGACGTTCCTCCATCTCCTGAAGGCGCTTTAGGACTGCGTCTTTGCATCCCTCAGATCTAGTGGGCTAGTAGGACTCTTCGCTACGGACTGGGCCAGGTGCGAGGGTTGCTCGAATGATTATCCCTTCTGGGCACCTCACAAAGAGCTTGTAGAACATCATTCCTGAAGTTATGGTACTTGGCTATAGTGACGGGGGTTGTCTGCTCTCTATTACCTCTCCGATCTTGCTACTGATTGAAGTAAGACTATGTTCGCTTTTATGCCCTCGAGGGGAGAGCAATCTCAAGAGCCTTTGCCTGCGGGAGTAGAGGCTCTTGCGGCTTCCGTGATGCTCCAAACGGGGACCTCCATTTTGGGATCAATTCTGCTCGATACGGTGGCAGAGGTCTTCCTCCTTATGTTGGTTTTTGAGGACATACCGGAGGTCCGAATGTGCAGATGGTCCCGCCTTATGACATGCGGAGAGAGAGGCAACATGGACAGCAAATTGGCCCTCGGGAGGGGGTGAACCCGTCCGGGGTCCTGATTTTCGCTGCTGAGACTCTTGAGTTACAACTCTGCTGATGGAGGAGGAGGTGGATCTGCCAGGCAACTTGAGGTTGTGGCCCTCTTTGCTTTCAAGACCATGGTCAGAAGTGGCTTTTGAATGTGGGGTCTTACTGGTGGACTTGATCTGTGCTTTTTCATAGTCGGCACTAGTCTAATGTTGCTTTTTTTGGTGTGGGAGCAATAGATAATAAGTTATTTGATGATTAGAAAATGTTTAGATCTTACCCATTGATTAGATTTGATGTGAGGCTGATATCTGTGGATGGATTTATAATGGGTGGCTGAGATACTGCCGAAAACCTGCAAAAAAGACCAAAACAGCGAGAGTTTTCCCAATGACCGGACCTCCAACGATCAAGTCCGTAACTCAACAGTGTAAACTGGGTTTTAGTGGGCAAAGATTCATTACCTCTTAATGGAGGAGAAGGGGCTGTATTTATAGACCTAAGAGGGGGTTAGTTTTACGGAGATTCCTTAACTGATTTGGGAGATTTTCCTAGTCCGAGGATCCAATTAGTTAATATATCCCTATTTTAGGGGGATTTGATTGACAACCATGACTGGGTGGTCAATCTCCCCTAACTGGGCTGCGAATCAACCTCCCATGTGTGCTGAGCCGATATGGTAGGCCTGTGTGCAACCCATGTTCTGGTCATTGGCCTGTAGCTACTGTGAAATTACAATTTCATCCTTAGAAATTCCGTAATACGTGCTAAAATTGTACGACCCCGATCAACTGTAATTGACACCCACATCACATATGAATGGTTAAATATATAACAAAACTACATCTTTATTCCAAACATTTTCTATTTTAAAAACAAAAATAATAAATAAGTCTCAGATTTATTGACGCAATTCGTAAAAAGTAAAGTGTGAAGTGTAAAATTTATGGATTTCCATTTTTGAATTAAAATTTGTTAAATTATCATAGAATTTATGGAGGAGGCAAAATTTCTCTTGGTCTTAATTTGCCAACCATAAATTTCCTTAATTTCTAACTTGTTCATGGTTTTTTCACGTTCAGAGGATTGGGAGTAGATAAAACATCTTCTAAGATAATATAACTGATACCAACTGACTGCTTAAATTTTGAATGTTCACAACACAAATCATTTGTCAAAATTTGTTTCTAAGCAACTCATAAAATTCACTGCACAAATTTAATTGTATTCAACAAATAATTAGACGTTAAGATAAAGATGGGCTGATAAAGTTCAGTTACCATGTTTATACATTTTAGGACTTAGTTTGAGTCCTTGACTACAAGGCACATAAACATCCAAAGGCCAGTAGGATTACCTGAACTCAGAAGTCGATCTACAACATACATTTATAAAATTAACAGGACAGTACAGCTACAGCCTAAGTGGCCCTCCCCCTCCTTCAGATTCAGCTAGCACAAAAGAATGTCCGTCGACTACCTCAACAAGGAAATCAGAGCAGCTTAAAAAACATTCAACATGTTTCCTCTTCTTTTTATTCAATTTTATGTAACTTTTTTCTGTATTCCGTTATAGATTCTTTAGATATACTGCTGTTTCGCATCAAAGTTCATACATGTTATAACAGACTAGATATACAAACGAGTGCTGAACGATTTATATGAATTGCAACTTATTTGAGCACAATGGTTAATTTGAACTGTGTAAGAGCATCCACAGTCGTGGGCTAAATACCCAAAATTTGGAAAATTTGGAAAAAAACGCACTGCAGTCGTCGTCCAAATACCCAAAATTTGGGTTGACGATGAACAGTGCGCTGCCAAATATAGCAGGCGATATGGCGAAATGGAAAATATAGCTTTCGGAAGATAAAACTCCGTCCGATCTAATTAACGGCAAATAATCTTCCGTATCGTACCTAAAGTACTGTTTCCAATGATTAAGAAGTTTTCGGAAAAAAAAATTTTAAAAAAAAAATTTAAAAGAAAGTCAACGGACGGTGAATAATATACCGTGTAATATAATTAACGGCAAATAATCATCCGTTGGGTTTTTTTTTTAAAAAAAAAAAAAAAAAAAAATTAAAGGAAGTCAACACACGGTAGTTAAACTACCGTGTATTATAATTGAAGGTGCATAATCATCCGTTGGTGGGTTTTTTAAAAAAAATAAAAAAATAAAATAAAATTAAAGGAAGTCAACACACGGTAGTTAAACTACCGTGTATTATAATTGAAGGTGCATAATCATCCGTTGGTGGGGTTTTTTTTAAAAAAAAAAAAAAAAAAAAAAATTTAAAGGAAGTCAACCCACGGTAGATAAACTACCATGTATTCTAATTGCCGGTGTATTAACATCCGTTCTTGGGTTTTTTTTAAAAAAAAAAAAAAAAAAATTTAAAAGGAAGTCAACCGACGGTGGTTAATCTACCGTGTGATGTAATTAACGGTGTATTATCACCCGTTGCTGGCATTTTTTTAAAAAAAAAAATAAAAAATTAAAGGAAGGTCAACCGACGGTGTATAATATACCGTTTGCGGAGATTGACGGTCGATTTTTTCCCGTCGTTGGGTTTTAAAAAATAAAAAAAAAATTTGAAGCAAGCAACGGCCGATTATATACCGTCGTATGAAATTGACGACGGATAATCTTCCGTCGTTTAAACGAAAACAAACGACCAATCGAAAATAGCTCAAAAATAGCTTGAACGACTGCAGCAACATTCTTTTTTTTCTATTTCTATATTGCTATTTACCCAAAATTTGGCTTCAACGACTGTGGATGCTCTAATGGTCTTAATAATTCCGTATTCAGTTTTTAATGCATTAATCATTTATTTTCTATTGATTGTTGACAGTGAGATCAACTAGCTAGCTGACACGACATGAGACAATACTTTAATGTGACCCCTAACGACAACTAAACCAATATTGTCTTACTCAGAGGCGTAGGTACCTGGTCTCGAGGGGTGTGGGTCCGCCATCTCGGATTTTAAAATTATTCAATATATATGTAGTAGAAAGAAAATTATTAAGGATCTATGTATATATTTTGAAATAATTTTTTTTTATAAAAAATTTCAGCCCAACCCATTATCTCTCTGACTATCTCAATTTATCGCGACCCTCTTTCTCTTTCCCTTTCTCTCGTCCCCGACCTCGACCTGACACCCATAAATATTGAAAACAAATTTGAGGGAAAATAATTATTATTTTTATTCATACTTTCATTCTCTACTATATACATCTATATATAAGAATTACACTCTTGGAGAAGAAGAAAGAAGATTGAGAGAAGATGAGGAGATGAGATATTTGGAAAATCTGTTTTCTATAGATTATGAAACAGAATATACAAATTAGCAATTACTATATTTCAACATTCCTCCTCAAGTTGGTGCATAGATATTGAACATGTCAAACTTGTCAACTAATTTCAAGAAGAGCCAATTCGAAACTGCCTTGGTTAGGATATCTGCAAACTGATCTTTTGACTTCACTTAAAAAATCTCAATGACTTTCTCATCTAATTTTTCTTTGTTGAAGAATCTGTCCACCTTTACATGTTTCTTCCTATCATGTTGAACTGGATTAGCAGCAATATCACATGCCGCTTGACTATCACAATACACTTTCATAGGTTCATTCGGATCACAACATAAGTCCTGCAACAAGAGTTTCAGCCAAAACTTCAGCTATACTTAATGCTATTCCGCGATACTCAGCCTCTGCATTAGAGCGTGCAACAACATTTTGCTTCTTACTTCTCCATGTAACCAAATTTGCTCCAACAAAGGTGAAATACCCTAAAGTGGAGCGCCTATGAACAACAGATCCTGCCCAATCGGCATCTGTATATACCTCAATCTTCAAGTGACCTTGTTTAGCAAACAAAACCCCTTTTTCTGGTGCACACTTTATATACCTCAGGTTTCTCATTACGGTATCCATATGTTATTCACTAGGTGCATGCATAAATTGACTCACCACACTTAAGGCATATGACAAATCCGGCCACGTATATGCAAGATACATCAGCCGTCCTACCAATCTCTGATATCTTTCCTTATCACACGGCACCTAATCATGACTATTGCAAAGTTTTGGTCATTCTTCTAACAGTGTATCAATAGGCTGACACGCGGACATTCCTGTTTCCTTCAACAAATCAAGAGCAACTTTCTTTGAGACAGAAATATGCATTTTCTAGAGTGAGAAACTTCAATACCAAGGAAATATCTCAAAGGGCCAAGATCCTTCATTTCGAACTCTTGTGACAAGTAGTTCTTTAATGCCTTTCTCTCCTCAGAATCATTTCCAGTTACTATCATACCATCCACATATATAATGAGAGCAGTAATCTTACCTTCTTTCCTTTTCTGGAACAGGGTATAATCTGAGTTACTCTGACAATATCTAAATGTCCTCATTTATTTTGTAAATCTCCCAAACCAAGCTCTTGGCAACTGCTTGAGACCATACAGTGCTTTCTTCAACTGACACTTTATTACTGTGTTGGACTGGTCTGTTTGATCCTGGTGGTAGATCCATATAAACTTTTTTTGTCAATTCTCCATGCAAAAAAACATTCTTCACATCAAATTGCTCCAATAGCCAGTCAAGATTTGCAGCAAGTGACAGTAAAACTTGAACGGTGTTGAACTTTGCTACCGGTGCAAATGTTTCATCATAATCAATTCCATAAGTTTGAGTGTTCCCTTTGCCAACCAACATTGCTTTGTATCGCTCTATTGAACCATCAAATTTATACTTCACTGTATAAATCCATCTACATCCTACCGGCTTCTTTCCTGCTGGCAATTCGACTATCTCCCAATTCTCATTCTTCTTCAAGGACTTCATCTCCTCATCCATAGCTGCTTTCCACCTTAGATCGGCTAAGGCTTCATGCACACTGTTAGGAATAGATACAACAAATAATTGATTCATAAATGACTTATTTAATTCAGACAATAAGTGAGTGGACACATAATGACTCATGAGATACTTGACATTACTAGTGGAATCAGGCTCATAAGTGGGTTTTAGGATACCTCTAGTAGTACGATTTGAGAGTTCTCTTCTTGGAGCTTCGGACAACGATGACGATTGGTTTTGGGGTTCTGCTAGGGGTAGAGATGGATCTGATGGTGCTGGTGGTGGAGATGGTTCTGATGGTTCTGATGGTAGAGATGGCTCAACTTCATGGAGGTTCGGCACTGATTGCAGTTCTTCATGGAAATCTCCTTCCTCAACCAAATCTCCATTCGATTGATCGTCACTACTTACATCCAGATTTTCTCTCCTTATATCCGATTGTCCAGTTTGAATGGTAACCACTTCATCATAGGCAAGAGTTTGAACTTCACTTCGGTACTCCTCCTGAAGTTCAACCTCAGAGGAAAAATACATCTCATCTTCATGGAACACAACATCCATAATCAAAAAAATCATTTGAGTTTGTGAGTGATAGCACCGATACCCTTTCTTATCCTCTGCATATCGCACGAAAATACATCGGACAGCTCGATGAGTTAACTTATTATGTTCATGTAGATGAAGATGAACAAATGCAACACACCCAAACACACGAGGTGGAAAGTTGACGACTTTTTGTGCATTCACAACTTCAGTTAATGCTTGAAATGGCGCGAGGAAGTTTAGGATACTAGAGGGAACTCGGTTGATTAAGTATGCAGTAGAAGCAAGGGCTTCCCCCTAATAAATAAGTGACATATTTTTATGGATAAGAGAAGCACGGACCACCTTGAGTAAGTGTCTATTTTTTATTTCTGCAACCCCATTCTGTTGAGGTGTATATGAGCATGTAGTCTGGTGAACAATTTCGTGTTCCACCAAATATTGTTACAGATTCGAACTCAGGTACTCTTCACCATTATCACTTCTAAGAACTTGAATCTGTGATTTATACTGAGTCATAACATGCCTGTGAAATTTCTGAAACAAGCCATTAACTTCACTTTTCAACTTCACCAAACAAATCCAGGTCATACGAGTACAGTCATCAATAAATGTCACAAACCATTGGGCTCCCCCAAATGTAGTGTTTTTGGATGGATCCCAAACATCAGAATGAATAATCATAAATGGAAGAGAGCTCCTACTTGGACTTGGAGGAAAAGTGACACGGTGACCTTTTGCGAGTTCACGCACATCACACTGAAAGGCAGAAATATCCAACTTCAAAAATAAACTCCGAAATAATTTCTTCAAATAACCAAAAGAAGCATGCCCTAGACGTCGATATCATATCCAAATATCTAATTTCTTCTTCTCACCTTCGGATCCTTCCACACTTAGAGCTTGAGTCAACTTGCTTGAACTTTCAGATTCTAAATCCAGGTAATAGAGCTTTCCGTATCTAACCCCATAACCAATCGTCTTGCGAGTCCGAATATTCTTAAATACACAATTTGAAGGCCAAAAAACTATAATACAATGTAAGCTAGTAGTTATTTGAGCAACAGATAATATGTTAAAATTCAAGGATGGCACAACTAAGGCAGTATCTATGGTTAGGTTGTTTGTGAGAGGTATGGAACCCTCGCCAGTAACAGTGGCAGGATCACCATTGGCAGTGGACACAGTTGATTTGGTGGATGGTTGAAAATTTCGGACTTGTCTAGAATCAAAAGTCATGTGGTCGGTAGCACCCGAATCAATTATCCATGCATTATTCATAACAGAAGCAGAAATATTAAATACCTTACCATCATTACCTGCAGCTGTAACTAATGTAGAGGCGAGTCCAATACTTTTCTCAGCTCCATCAGTTTGTCCCATGGTAGCGGCACAAGAAGACAACGGATCAGCAAACACCAAGAACAGCTCCAAGTTTTCAACAAACAGCAAACAAAATTTTAATCTTCAACACACTAGATCTTCAACATCAACAAACATGAATTTTTAACCAGTAAATGAGATCTTCAAGAAGTAAAACTGCGAATCTTGGTCGGAGTGGAGATTGTGATCAGGAGTTCGGGTGGACGGATCGACGATGATAAGGTGGTCGATGGCGACGGCTTCGGGTCGTGTGTAGTCAGGTGGGGTTCACTTCGGTGGGGTGCAGCGATGGATACCAAGGGTCCGATGTATGTGATGAGGAGAATCTGACGTTGAAGGAGAGGGACCTAATCTTCGAAAAACATCAGCAAACAACACAAAATCTTTGGATCTAATCTGATTTGACAACTGCTTATCACAGAGATCTTGTGATCGGATCCATTGGCAGCGGCTGGCTTTGATCGGCGACTGGCGGCGACTGAAGTGGAAGGTTTTGAGTGGTGGCTTTAAGCGGTGGCTGGCGGTAAGATCTTGAGGAGATCATGTTGATAGGTGGTCGGGATTTGTGTAACCCATATTTTCCATTTTCTGTATTTTGGACATATTTTTCTTTTTGTGTAATTATTCTCATTGTATCTCTTTTTGGACCGTGTTTTGGATCTTTATTTTCTATATATTCATCTATTTGAGTTTTCGTCCTTTATTTGATCTTCTTGATTCAATTGTCTCATATTATTTCATCTATGTTTGATCGGACCATTATTTTTTATCCCTATTATTTTAATTGTTCATGTCCCATTTTATTCATTTATTTTGTTCCCATCCCTTATTGGATTTTATTATTTGAAACCCAATTAAATCCTATTCTGTTGCCTAATGGATCTAACTACCCATTAAATAATACCCAATAACCCTTTATACACCCCTAACCCTAATTCTAATCTGTATAAATATATATACTATTCCTTACCCCTGTTCACCCTACCAACCCTAGCCGCTGCCTATATCTCATCCCCGACCTCTCATCCTCTTCAAAAACCCTACCTCCTGATCTCAACCCATCTCTCCTGACATGTCCCCGGCGCTGCCCTACTCCAGTGCAACCCCCCCGGCACCCAGCACCACGCCTTCACCTCGGCACCTCGATGCCAATAGCCGCCCAGCGACATGCCTCCCCTGTGAATTGTCTCCCCTTTGCTCCGACGCCAACTGAACACACCAGCAATCCCGATGCCAAACCCCCTCCGCCGGTACTTCCTTCCTGCTCGCGACCACCGCTTGGTCATCTTCCCCCTGTGCTGTGTCACCCTTCCGACGATAGTCAGCAATGACGGCCGCAGCAAGCACTGCCGCCACCGTCTCCATTCAGCCACCGTCCGTTCCCCGCACACCGTCTCTCTCTCTCTCTCTCTTCGTGTGCGTGTTTGATCTTGTTGTGTTTGTGTGTTCGTTATTTTGTTCGTGGGTTCGTTCGTTCGTTCGTTGAGTTCGTGCCCGGGGATCCATTCCCGTTATTCTTGTTCTTGCTCCGTTCTTGTTATCATCTATAAGGCAAGTAACTTATATTCTTTTTGTTGTGTAATACAAGTACTAAATACTGCCTGTAGTATAGGTTTGTTCTAGAGATAATTCTTGTGCAAAACCTCAGTTATAGCTTGTCTCTATGTGTTGATTTGCCCATAGTTATCTCATTACACACACGATATGAAATAACTTAGAGATGATCACTCTTGATGTATACATGCATGTTGTTCGTATGATGTCATATGCTTGCTTGTGTTAGGCATAGTATAACATGTTGTAGAGTTTCTAAATACCCTATACCATGTTGCTTGGACATCTAGTATACCATATTTCCCTTTTTGTTATGATTTGGATGTGTTACATATGAACTAGTTGATTTTATGCATAAAGATGATTTCAGGTTTTTGTTGATACCCCGTTTTGATCAGTATTTTAGACCCTATTAAGGTCAGTATATGAAAATTATTTGTGAATATGAATTACAGAGAATTCTGTTTACTTTTCATAATTTCTGACAGATCTCAGTTTCGATTTATGAGTTGCAAGTTATGGCTATTTTACTACAGATGTATTTAAAATTTCAGATCCAGTTTTATATGAATTCTGTATGACTATTTATTTTTATACTGATGTTGAAGATAATATTTTGATCCAGTATATTGCTGATTATAACTAGAATTTATTGAGATTAACCCCTAATTTTTGTGGATTTAATTGATGACTTTTATAATCTATTCTATACTTACAAACAACTACTATACTTGTAGAATTTTCATACTGTTCAGTAAAGAACCTTAAATTCGACCTGATTGTATTTGCTGTTTAGAAAAACTTTGTGAATATGAATTGTATTCTATATTATATATTTTCTCACCCTTTTGACGGATCTGGATTTTGATTTATATTTTGCAATCTATTGCTATTTTGGTACTGCTGTGTTTATGATTTCAGATTTATAAAACTACTGTATCTTGCTGCTTTCTGATTTTACTTGGCTATTCTATCTATGTTGGAAAATTACGAAACTTTATTTTCTATTACGAAACATACTAGGAAATGCCTCAGATTTTTCTTGAATTTAATTAGTAAGTTTTTATGCCGTTTTCCTGTTTTTGAATACAAACTTCTGATTTCTGGCTGAACACGTTTTCTGGATACAAATCTGTTTTGAGACTTATTTTTGTGAAATACCATATGACTTATATATATTTTCTGGATTCAGCTGAAATTCTATTTTCCAGATTTTTTAACGGATCCAGATTTGCACATTTGTAGCAACGGAAATTTCAGATTTAGTGCAGTACTATCTTGCTGTCCTGAACTAGAATTTTCGTTGTTCTATCCTTTCATGTGTAGTCTATCACCTGTAAATGTTTAACTTTCCACCTGAACCTGTTACCATCTTATACCATTTTATTCTTGCTCTGTTTTGTGACACATACATGCCTGTCTGATAATAATAATAAAATAACCAAGTCGGGGTTAAGAAAAAGATCTAGTAGTGGATAATAAAGAAATGTGTACTTGGAAGGGGGCCCATGTTTTCCACAGGATTATCTGTTATCTGTTACGTGTTCATGACTACATGATGTACGACTCTGTCTGTCTGATTACCAGACTAGACACTTCCCTATAGGAAGGTGTACTCAGAAGAGAACCCGTAGGTTTCATCTGTCTGTCTGGATCTGCATCTGCTATCTGTCTGTCTGATACTTGAGTACACGGCCTTATAGAATCCCGTATGAAATCTAAACGTAATTTGTATGTAAGTAGCAACCATGTGGTAAAAAGCTGGGATGCATGAAGTGCTACCTAGATAGAACTAAAACACAAGACCTATAATAACATGACATCTGTTACCTGTTGACCTGTATTTGTTATCTGTTTATCTGTTACATGCTACTGGACATCTGTTACCTATTTACCTGTCTGCATGACACTTGACATCTGTTACATACCACCTATACCGGTTAGTACACCATGTTACTTGATTCTATTTTCTGATTCATGTTAGACATTCTGTTCTACTCTATCATATCTATTCCATACTATGTTTGTTTTTGCTATTATTTTATATATGTTTATCTTTTTCTGTACTTGTGCCTGCACTACAAACGGCCCGTAACTTGCATTAACGGTCGTTTTGTTTTCTTTTTCCTTTTTTTTTGCAATTTGTCAAATTGCAGATCATGGTGACCAGTTGCCTGATGGAGTAGGTGATCTGAGATTTTATGTAGCGCCCCAAATTTCTAATATGAGAGCTTAGAAAATAAGTGGCGAAATCCCAGCAATCCACTTCAATAGAACAATAAACACCAACAACACCACTAACATTTTCTTCTTTATTACAACAATTATTACAATTACAGCGGAAGTCCAAACATCTCAACACAAATATTTCTTTACATTTACAACTCAATAACCACACAATATGTCTTTACAAATTTTACACAAAACTAAATAGTCCAAATAGTCTCAAATGCAACATTAAGCATCCAACCTCCCACTCTAAGCAGTAACCTGCAACAAGTGAGGCTAGAGTTGAACCCTAACCCCCAAACTAAAGGGGTCAGCCATAAAAATGGTGTGAGTGGCAACTAATCAAACAAATAACATAAATGAACATAAAACATAATATCCAACAAATAATAATCAACACTAAAGTATGAAGTAACAACAAAGAATAAGGGGTGATACCAAAACCAAAAGCCAAGTGCGTGCTGAAAACAGGAAATCCAAATGCATAAAAGTGATTCAAGAAAACATCATGACTACATGCTGACAACGATGACTACTCAGAGATGAAGATAAACTATGATAATTTGCCCATGCTTGATCATTCCGGAGATTGATCCCACATCACAGGTATTTACCCTGGATAATTCAGGAGATCATCCCACATCTAAACATAGACTCATCACCACAATAATACCCCAAAAGCGTCGCCTCGACTCCGATCATTCCGTAGTTCAATCCCACATCTCAAGATAATTACTTGGATAATTCCGGAGAAATATCCCACATCTCAGGTTAACTACCTGGATAATTCCGGAGATAAATCACACATCGCAAGTTAACTACTTGGATAATTCAGGAGATTAAATCCTACATCAAAAGCCATACTGAGGTGCATAACTCATGTTCTCATTCGTCATGACACTACTAATGCCTGTCCTTATTAGTTTGGGTTGCTGAACAAATCTCCTAGAGTAGTGTACCCTACCGGACTAAAAATCTGAATAACTGAAAATTCGCCTCAAAGGGCCTCAACAAATGACTGAACAAATACCGGTATACTAGGGCCACGTACCTCTAGAGACTCAAAACAAATATCTGAACAAATTCCACTTAACAAGTGGCTCAACAAAATATTTCCAAAATCATGTTCTTAATTGAACATCTCAAAAACCAATACTTAACTGAACATCTTAAAATCAAACACTGAACAAATATCTCAACATCAAATACTGAACAATATCTCAGAATCAAGTACTAAACAAATGTCTCAAAATCAAACACTAAACAAAATATCTCAAATCAAATACAAAGATCCTTCAGGACCAGTCGACTGTACAATGGACCAGTCGACTGTCCAGAGGGCATAATCCAACACTTCTCAGAAATAAACTAAGGGAAGATCAGTCGACTTGTTAAGTTATCAGTCGACCGTCCCGAAGGAACTGAACGAAATCACCAGCAGAGGACCAGTTGACTGACCTCAGTCTAGGTCGACTGTCCCGAACAAATCTCAAGACTCAAAATATACACAGTAGGCTCGTACCAGTCGACTGCACATCAGATCAGTCGACTGACGGCTACAGATCTGAACACAAAATCATCTTGAAGTTTTCTAAAGAATTACCGATCATAAAGTTAATTTATATTCGGGCAAATGAACAATTCTCAACAGTCTCCATCATGGGTACATTTTTCAATCAATCAAATACTCAAATCTCATATCCTCATGATCTAAACTCATAATCCTTCAATTAGGGTTTTTCTCTTCAAATGTCTTCCTTAACTCAGTCAAAATCTGATCTACAATCTCAAGATCCAAATGTTTATCATCTGATCACAACATAAACAATTCTTAATTTGCTTTCCAACAACATGATCTCATAAATCCACATATCCTCAACAAATCTACATCTTTTTCTCATCATGGTCCAAATATCAAATAGAAGTTCTAATCGTCCATATCAAATAAAGAATCCATATCATATACAATGGGACTAACAAAATAATGGTACAATGATCACAAATAAGCGTAACGAGAGATCCTATGCCATTCATCAATTAAATAAACAAGCAAAACAAACACAACAAAACAAACCAACTCACCTTGATTGAAGAAAAGATCCACAAACTTTCTCCTTGCTAGATCCAAGAATCCTCCTTTGTTCTTCAAACCCAAATCACCAAAATCTGTATTCTTTTAACAAATGACGGCTGGAAAGAGAATTTCTCTTATATATGTGCCGGATAGAAAATCAGGGTTTTATTCCCACTTTACAAAGTACTCCTTTTCAAAATACATTTTGCATATGTAATTCCTTTCTTTGAAAATTAAACCAAATGTCCTTTAAATTAGGATCTAATAGAAAAGTATATTCTCAAACCTCAACAAGTACTGATCGGTAAGTCCAGAAAACATATTTTGCACTTCAACCCTCAAAATTGTCAATTTTGCAAATAAGTCCTTCTTTTCTCAAAAATTGCAAATACGCACATTTAATTTCAGAAAAATCTGGAAAAATACTAAATAATTCTCAAATAATAATTAGTGATTTTTCATAAAGAAAACTTAACTTTTCAAACTTCTGAAAGGTCATTTGCACGTGTTTTGCACGTGTACCAAAGAATAAATTTCTTAGAAAACATTTATTAAATCCTCAAAAATCATTTAAATTCATTTTCAAACAATTAAAATAATATTTGAAAATACGGGGTTCTACATCACTCCCTCCTTAGAAGAGTTCTGTCCTCAGAACTACTACTAATGAGTTCAAACACATACCAACAAAAGGAAATAATACTTCATAAATAGATCATCACCCAAACAATTTCATATAACATCACAATCAAAATAAAGGAATACATCATTATCAATCAATAGTTCAGTCATTCAAAGAATTCCATTCACATACAAGAAATACATTCATACAAACAATTCAGGAAAATCCTTCAGCATGCGATCCTCTGGCTCCCAAGTAGCCTCCTCGAACTGCTGATTCCTCCACAATACCTTGACCATAGGTATCACCTTGCTCCTAAGGACTTTCTCCCTACGATCAACGATCTCAACAGGCTGTTCCTTGTAACTCAGGTTCACCTGTAGATCTTCGGGAACTTCCACCAACTGATGCTTCTGATCGGCCACATACTTCCTCAACAATGATACATGAAACACATCATGCACCTGAGCCAACTCCTCTGGAAGTTTCAGTCTGTATGCGGTCTTGCCAATCCGCTCCACGATCTTGTACGGACCAATGTACCTCGGCGCCAACTTGCCACCCTTACCAAATCTGATTACTCCTTTGGTCGGAGAAACCTTGAGAAAAACTGAATCCCCAACCTCAAATTCCAAATCTCTCCGTCGAGTGTCAGCATAACTCTTCTGCCGACTCTGAGCTTCAACTAACCTCTTGCGAATCAGCTCAATCTGCTCTGACGTCTGCTGTACGATCTCAGGACCATACATCTGCCTCTCGCCAACCTCATACCAACATACAGGTGTCCTGCACCTCCTGCCGTACAAAGCCTCATACGGTGCCATCCCAATACTTGCATGGTAACTATTGTTATAGGCAAACTCAACCAATGCCAAGTATCTCTCCCAACTACCACCAAAGTCCATAACGCAAGCTCTCAACATATCTTCCAGCACTCGATTCACCCTCTCCGTTTGACCATCTGTCTGCGGATGAAATGCCGTACTGAAATCAGTTCTGGTGCCCAAAGCTGCCTGTAAACTTCTCCAAAACCTTGATGTAAACCTCGGATCTCTGTCAGACACAATTGAAACAGGAACTCCATGAAGTCTCACAATCTCTCCAATATACAACTCAGCCAATTTCTCCATCGACCAAGAAATCTTCATGGCTAGAAAATGTGCCGACTTAGTCAATCGGTCCACAACAACCCAAATCGAGTCATTTCCCTTCGAACTCCTCGGCAAACCCGTGATAAAGTCCATGCTGATATTCTCCCACTTCCACTCCGGAATGGGTAAAGGCTGTAACAAACCTCCAGGTCTCTGATTCTCTGCCTTGATCTGCTGACAAGTCAGACACCTTGCCACAAAATCTGCTACATCTCGCTTCATGCCAGACCACCAAAAATGCGGTTTGATATCCCTGTACATCTTCGTACTTCCAGGATGAACTGACAATAAGGTACTGTGTGCTTCCTGCAAGATACTCTCCCTCAACTCTGCGTCATCCGGAACACACAACCTCTCACCCAACCAAAGAACTCCATCTTGGACACGAAATTCTGATAACTTGCCCTCAGCAACCTGCTGCAACATCTTCTGGATCTCTGAATCTGATCTCTGACCTTCCACAATCTTCTCTCTCAAAGACGGCTGCAGCCTCAACTGAGCCAAAGATGCCCCTAAACCTCGCAGTACAACCTCGATACCTGCCTGATCGATCTCTGCTGCCAACTCTCTTCGAGTAGTGATCAACCTTGCCAAACTACCCTTTCTGCTAAGTCCATCAGCCACTACATTCGCCTTGCCTGGATGATACTTGATCTCAGGACGAATGTCTTCCAAAACTTCCAACCATCTTCTCTGACGAAGATTCAAATCCCTCTGCTGATAGATATACTTCAGGCTCTTGTGGTCAGTGTACATATTGACCTTCTCACCATAGACATAATGCCTCCATAGCTTCAAGGCATAAATGATAGCTGCTAACTCCAAGTCGTGCGTCGGATAATTCTTCTCATGCGGACGCAACTGCCTCGAACCATAAGCAATGACCTTGCCTTCCTGCATCAACACACATCCCAAACCTCTGAGAGATGCATCGCTGTAGATATCATAATCTTTTCCAGCTTGCGGCAATGCTAGTATGGGTGCGGTAGTCAACCTTTCCTTTAACTCAAGGAAACTCTCCTCGCACTTATCTGTCCATACGAACGCCACACTCTTCCGGGTCAAACCTGTCAATGGAACAGCAATCTGAGAATACCCCTGAATAAACCTCCTGTAGTAACCAGCTAATCCCAAGAAGCTTCTCACTTCCTTCACTGACGTCGGCCTGGGCCAATCCTTTACTGCTTCCACTTTCTGAGGATCAGTAGCCACTCCCTCCTTAGAAAGAATGTGACCAAGAAAAGCTACCTCAGACTTCCAAAATTCACACTTCGACAATTTGGCATACAAGCTGTGTTCCTGCAATGTCTGTAATACCGCTGTCAAGTGCTTAGAATGATTCTCTTCCGACTTCGAATATACCAAGATATCATCGATGAAGACCACCACGAAGGAATCAATGAATGGCCTCAACACCCGATTCATCATGTCCATGAAAACCGCTGGCGCATTCGTCAACCCGAATGGCATCACCAAAAATTCATACAACCCATGACGAGTCCTGAAAGCTGTCTTACTCACATCTTCCTCCTTGACTCGTACCTGATGATACCCTGACCTCAGATCAATCTTCGAAAACACCGCTGCTCCTCGAAGCCTGTCGAACAAATCGTCAATCCGCGGCAATGGATACTTGTTCTGAATAGTCACCCTGTTCAACTCCCTGTAGTCAATGCACATCCTCATCGACCCATCCTTCTTCTTAACCAACAACACTGGCGCTCCCCACGGAGATGAACTCGGTCTGATAAGCCCTTTGCTCAAAAGCTCTTCAATCTGCTTCTTCACTTCATCCTGCTCTACAGGTGCCATCCTGTACGGAGCCTTGGAAATCGGCGCACTCCCCGGCTGAACATTGATGCAAAACTCCACATCTCTCTGCGGCGGTAATCCTGGAAAATCATCCAAGAACACCTGAGGAAACCTTCGAACCACCGGAATGCCCTGGACTTCATCTGCAATAGACTTCTTAGATACCATTGCAGCCACCTGCGGAATCTTCTTCTTCCCTTGAAAAGTTACTGCGGGTCCACCTGGTGCTTTCACCAACACCTCCTTCTGCTTGCAATCAATCGTGGCATCATAAATAGCCATCCAATCGATGCCCACTATGACATCCACTCCCAACACTTGTAGCTCGATCAGGTCGATGCCGAACATCCTTCCACCAATCTCGATATCACAGCCCTCGTAATATCGATCCGCTACCAGCTCCTCGCCTGACGGCGTTGCCACCGACAAAACTCTGCCTGGAAACAATTTAGGTTCCAAACCTAAGCCCTTTGCAAAACTTGGCGATACAAATGTATGCGATGAACCAGTGTCAAACAAAACCTTTGCTTTTATTCCATTTATTAAAACAACTCCCTGAATTACATCTTCCGAGTTTCTCGCATCCTCCTCGGTCAATGCAAATACTCGCCCTTGCCTCTTCGGGACTTTGCTTCCACCCGAACCATCTTTCTTCAGTTGTGGACAATGGGGCTTTGAGTGTCCAGTCTGCCCACACTGAGAACAAACATGCTCTGCCAACTTCGGACATGCTGACCTGTAATGTCCTACTTCCTTGCAGTAGTAGCAGGTCACTCCCTGAGCTCCAGACGCCTTCTGCACCGGTCCACTGAACTTCGCCTGCTTCGCGGGGAATCCCTTCCTACTCTGGCCTGATGCTGGCCTCTTGTTCCGGTTCCAAGAATCCTGCTTCTTCTGAAACAAGTCCATATCCTCTTCAGTCATCGCTGCTCTTCTGACCAGCTTCTCGAATCTTCGGATGCCCAACGGAACCATCCTTGACCTCAAGTTCGGCCTCAAGCCCTGCTCAAACTTTTTGGCCTTCTTTGCTTCATCCATGACCAATTCTGGTGCAAACCTCGAAAGTTGAGCGAACTTCGTCTCATACTCCCGAACAGTCATGCTCCCCTGCTGAAGGTTCATGAACTCAGTCGCCTTCTTCTCCTGAACATCAAGAGGAAAGAAGCGATCTCTGAACTCCTCCAGAAAACCTTCCCATGTCAGCTGCTGATCTCCCAAGTTCCTCTTCAATGACTCCCACCATACACCAGCATCTTTCTCCAGCTGCATCGAAGCCAACTTCACCTTGCTAGCTTCAGGAGTCTCTGACACTTCGAAGATCGTCTGCATCTTCCGAATCCAATCGTCTGCTGCTGTTGGATCAGCTTGCCCCTCAAAGACTGGCGGCCTCATCCTCTTAAAGGATTCAATCTGCTTGATGGGGTCGGCATTCACCAATCCATGACCAGCTCCATGATTCGGCGGCGGATTCTGCTGCTGCGCTACATTGAGTGCCATCAGCGTATTCAACGTCTGATATACCTTGGCAAACTCAGCTTCAAGGTCGATCCCATTACCTCGGGAACTACCAGAACCATCCTCATTGTTGCCACCATTTCTACCTCTGGGTGCAACCATTTTGAATACTGCAAAACGAGAGTAAAGTTAGAACAACACACTCACAATTTAAACTCATACCAATGTCCTATGGCAAAGTCAAACCATAATTTCAAACCAAACATCATATTCTATGTGATACTCACACTCTGATGTCCACACCTAGGTACTCACTCTCTAGTGTCCACACCTAGGTTGGTTGTCATACTAAGTCTATTATTATATTGAAGCGGAGCTCTGATACCAATCTCTGTAGCGCCCCAAATTTCTAATATGAGAGCTTAGAAAATAAGTGGCGAAATCCCAGCAATCCACTTCAATAGAACAATAAACACCAACAACACCACTAACATTTTCTTCTTTATTACAACAATTATTACAATTACAGCGGAAGTCCAAACATCTCAACACAAATATTTCTTTACATTTACAACTCAATAACCACACAATATGTCTTTACAAATTTTACACAAAACTAAATAGTCCAAATAGTCTCAAATGCAACATTAAGCATCCAACCTCCCACTCTAAGCAGTAACCTGCAACAAGTGAGGCTAGAGTTGAACCCTAACCCCCAAACTAAAGGGGTCAGCCATAAAAATGGTGTGAGTGGCAACTAATCAAACAAATAACATAAATGAACATAAAACATAATATCCAACAAATAATAATCAACACTAAAGTATGAAGTAACAACAAAGAATAAGGGGTGATACCAAAACCAAAAGCCAAGTGCGTGCTGAAAACAGGAAATCCAAATGCATAAAAGTGATTCAAGAAAACATCATGACTACATGCTGACAACGATGACTACTCAGAGATGAAGATAAACTATGATAATTTGCCCATGCTTGATCATTCCGGAGATTGATCCCACATCACAGGTATTTACCCTGGATAATTCAGGAGATCATCCCACATCTAAACATAGACTCATCACCACAATAATACCCCAAAAGCGTCGCCTCGACTCCGATCATTCCGTAGTTCAATCCCACATCTCAAGATAATTACTTGGATAATTCCGGAGAAATATCCCACATCTCAGGTTAACTACCTGGATAATTCCGGAGATAAATCACACATCGCAAGTTAACTACTTGGATAATTCAGGAGATTAAATCCTACATCAAAAGCCATACTGAGGTGCATAACTCATGTTCTCATTCGTCATGACACTACTAATGCCTGTCCTTATTAGTTTGGGTTGCTGAACAAATCTCCTAGAGTAGTGTACCCTACCGGACTAAAAATCTGAATAACTGAAAATTCGCCTCAAAGGGCCTCAACAAATGACTGAACAAATACCGGTATACTAGGGCCACGTACCTCTAGAGACTCAAAACAAATATCTGAACAAATTCCACTTAACAAGTGGCTCAACAAAATATTTCCAAAATCATGTTCTTAATTGAACATCTCAAAAACCAATACTTAACTGAACATCTTAAAATCAAACACTGAACAAATATCTCAACATCAAATACTGAACAATATCTCAGAATCAAGTACTAAACAAATGTCTCAAAATCAAACACTAAACAAAATATCTCAAATCAAATACAAAGATCCTTCAGGACCAGTCGACTGTACAATGGACCAGTCGACTGTCCAGAGGGCATAATCCAACACTTCTCAGAAATAAACTAAGGGAAGATCAGTCGACTTGTTAAGTTATCAGTCGACCGTCCCGAAGGAACTGAACGAAATCACCAGCAGAGGACCAGTTGACTGACCTCAGTCTAGGTCGACTGTCCCGAACAAATCTCAAGACTCAAAATATACACAGTAGGCTCGTACCAGTCGACTGCACATCAGATCAGTCGACTGACGGCTACAGATCTGAACACAAAATCATCTTGAAGTTTTCTAAAGAATTACTGATCATAAAGTTAATTTATATTCGGGCAAATGAACAATTCTCAACAGTCTCCATCATGGGTACATTTTTCAATCAATCAAATACTCAAATCTCATATCCTCATGATCTAAACTCATAATCCTTCAATTAGGGTTTTTCTCTTCAAATGTCTTCCTTAACTCAGTCAAAATCTGATCTACAATCTCAAGATCCAAATGTTTATCATCTGATCACAACATAAACAATTCTTAATTTGCTTTCCAACAACATGATCTCATAAATCCACATATCCTCAACAAATCTACATCTTTTTCTCATCATGGTCCAAATATCAAATAGAAGTTCTAATCGTCCATATCAAATAAAGAATCCATATCATATACAATGGGACTAACAAAATAATGGTACAATGATCACAAATAAGCGTAACGAGAGATCCTATGCCATTCATCAATTAAATAAACAAGCAAAACAAACACAACAAAACAAACCAACTCACCTTGATTGAAGAAAAGATCCACAAACTTTCTCCTTGCTAGATCCAAGAATCCTCCTTTGTTCTTCAAACCCAAATCACCAAAATCTGTATTCTTTTAACAAATGACGGCTGGAAAGAGAATTTCTCTTATATATGTGCCGGATAGAAAATCAGGGTTTTATTCCCACTTTACAAAGTACTCCTTTTCAAAATACATTTTGCATATGTAATTCCTTTCTTTGAAAATTAAACCAAATGTCCTTTAAATTAGGATCTAATAGAAAAGTATATTCTCAAACCTCAACAAGTACTGATCGGTAAGTCCAGAAAACATATTTTGCACTTCAACCCTCAAAATTGTCAATTTTGCAAATAAGTCCTTCTTTTCTCAAAAATTGCAAATACGCACATTTAATTTCAGAAAAATCTGGAAAAATACTAAATAATTCTCAAATAATAATTAGTGATTTTTCATAAAGAAAACTTAACTTTTCAAACTTCTGAAAGGTCATTTGCACGTGTTTTGCACGTGTACCAAAGAATAAATTTCTTAGAAAACATTTATTAAATCCTCAAAAATCATTTAAATTCATTTTCAAACAATTAAAATAATATTTGAAAATACGGGGTTCTACATTTTAGATGCTGGAGTTTTTGCTATTATTATTATTTCATGATGCTTATTTTGAATAAATGTATCTGTTACTTGGATTATTTGTATTGGGCAATGTGACCTAGAATTATTGACTTGTTCAGATTTGGTTTATTTGAGATGATTAAATTATGTTTCAAGTAAATTCTGTTGGTATATTGATTTATTTATGCATGTGTGATTGACTTCTCTTGTTTCCTACTTTGATTATTCGTGTGAAATGTTGTAAAGATCTTGACAGCTTATTGATGATAAAAATCATTCGCTGGTCTTAGTCATGTATCCGTATTTTGTATTCCTTTTTAGGAAGCAGGGCGTGACATATTTTTTAGGGGTATCAGAGCTCAGGTTTGGCTAATGTATTAGTTTGACTGATATATTAGACAAGCTTTGCTCGATCGGGGATTGGCTCAACAGTACACAAACCATGCATACATGAATGAGTTGTAACCAACTTTGATCTGGATGTTAATTATTTTTGATCTTGTGCAGACCATGGCTCGCAGAGGTTCTACTTCCCGCCCTCAGGAAGATCAACCTGGGTTGAAGCCATTATCAATGTGTTGGAATGGTTGATCAATATACAGTAAAACCATAGTGACCTTGTGATGTCTGCTTTGGAAGCTACCCGGGTTCCACCTCCCGCTGTGCCTATGCAGGCGGCTCAGCCTCCTCATCTGGGTACAATCAAAGATTTCATGAGGCTGCATCCTGACAGAGTCTCCGGCACTGAGACGCCTTTGGACGCCGAACAGTGGTTGATCCGGACTGAGTAGTTGCTTTTGGCAGCAAAAGTTGCCGATGCTGATAGAGTGAATGTGGTAGTCATCCAGCTGGTGAATCTAGCCCATATTTGGTAGAGGTCCGAGTCCGAAAGGCTCGAATGGCCTGTCACTTGGGTCACGTTCATTAGGAGCTTCTTGGAGAAGTTCTTCCCTAGCAGCACTCGAGTTGAAATGGAGCAACAGTTCCTAGCCCTGAAACAGGTTGGTCGTCATTCTATTTTGGAATTTTGTTACATATTATCCATGCAATGTTATAACCTGAGACTTTCTTGAAACAGGGCTCCTGGTGTGTGGATGAGTATGCAGCTGAATGTACCAGACTTAACCGCTTCACAGTAGTTCTTGTGGCAAACGAAAAGGACAGGGCTCGTAGATTCACACTGGGACTTGAACAAGACTTTTGGGTGTAGCTCGTCTCCCTTCGCTTGCGTACTTATGCTGAGGCTCTTGAAGTAGCTCGGGATTAGGAGCAGGCTCGTGGTGGGTTGGCTCCTTCCCAGCAGACTGTTCCATACTCTGTTGTTGCTAGTCCTTCTGGTGGGATGATTTGGAGGCCTTTCCTAGCCCATCCTATCAGGGCAGCTCCTTACTCTTCTGCTGGTTCCCAGAGGGCTAGTTTCTGCGACATCTACCAGATGGCTGGGCATGATCGCAGGAACTATTGGCGCGCCAACTGCTGATGCTTTAGGTGTGGCGCTGCTGACCATTCAGTGAGGGATTGCCCGTAGCAGCAGCAGATGACTCTTCCAGCCAGAGGTCCAATTCAGCAGGTAGCCCCATCTCGTGGTCCAGTCAGGCAACCGCTTCCTCCTCAATGCCAGAGTGTCGGTCAGAGGACCGCTGCCCCCAAGATAGGTCAGGCTTTCAACCTGACTGCTGCTGATGCTGTGTCAGCAGAAGGTGTTGTTGCAGGTATATTTTGCATTTTTGTTGTTTTTATTGTTTTGCTTTTCCTTCTTTTCATTTGTCTTGCATTATTCTTTCATATTATCTTTCTACATTGTATTTTCCTCACCCTTATTCATCAATTCTATTTCCCCTTGTCTTTTTGATCCTATCTTAGGTGTTGTCCTTATTTGCTCTTTTTTTGCTCCTTTTCTCTTTGATTCCTGGGCAACCCATTCCTTCGTCTTTTCCCGCTTCGTGGCTCGCCATCAGTTGGAATGCAGCATCATGTCATAGGCTTGGAACATTGTGACAGGTGGCGGTGTTGTCATTTGTTCCTTAGAGTGCAGGCAGTGTCCCGTGGTTATTGGTAGCACAGAATTCAAGACCGACCTGATTGTAATTGAGAATTCAGGATTCGACGTTACTCTTGGTATGGATTGGTTGGGTGAATCCCACGCCATTATTGATTTTCGTGCCAAGAAAGTTGTATTCCGAATTCCAGATCGTGCAGAGTTTGAGTTCCATACCGGGGGGATGACCCTTGGCCGAGCTGAGATTGCAGTTGATCAGGAGGTTTGTGCGATGGAATTGCATTCAGGTTGTAAGGCTGCGCCTCTAGTAGTGCAGGATTTCCTGGATATTTTTCCAGAGGAGTTGCATGGCTTACCTCCTGATGGGGTTGTGGAGTTCGGTATTGAAGTTCTGCCAGGTACGATGCCGATATCAAAGAGTTCCTACAAGATGGCACCGGTTGAGTTAGCAGAGCTGAAGGTGCAGATTCAGGAGTTACTTGATTTGGGATTCATCAGACCTAGTGTTTTGCCATGGGGTATCCTTTTTGTCAATAAGAAGGATGGTAGTCATCGAATGTGCGTTGATTATCGGGAATTGAATAGTATTACTGTGAAGAACCGGTATCCGCTGCCCAGGATCGATGACTTATTTGATCAGTTAAGCGGAGCAGCTATTTTCTCAAAGTTGGACCTTCGTTTCGGGTATCATCAGGTCAAAGTGAAGGCGACTGACGTACAGAAGACTGCATTCAGGACCAGATATGGGCACCGTGAGTATCTTGTGATGCCGTTCGGGATCACGAATGTGCCAACTGTATTCATGAGTCTTATGAACAGGGTCTTTTCCCAGTTCCTGGATAGATTTGTGGTGGTTTACATTGATGACATTCTGGTGAATTCTCGAAATCTGGAAAATCATGCTGAGCATCTTAGGTTGGTTCTGCAGACTTTGAGAGAGAATCAGCTCTTTGGGAAACTCAGCAAGTGTGAGTTTTGGCTCGACAGGATTACTTTCTTGGGGCACATTATCTCGGGCAATGGTATTTCTGTGGATCCTTCCAATGTTGAAGCTGTAAAGGATTGGCCAGTTCCCAAGTCAGTTTTAGAGGTGAGGAGTTTCCTTGGTCTGGCTGGCTATTATCGGAAATTCGCAAAAATTTTTTTAAGATAACATGACCATTGACTAAGCTGACAGGGAAAGATAAGAAGTTTTTTTGGTCTGAGGCTTGCAGTGAGGCTTTTGCTGAGTTGAAGAGTAGGTTGACGTCAACAACTGTGTTGACAATTCCAGATGGTTCAGGTGATTTGTAGTTCACTGTGATGCTTTGGGTAAGGGTCTTGGAGTAGTTCTAATGTAGAAGGGCCGAGTTGTTGCTTATGCATCGAGGTAGTTGAGGCCGCATGAGAAGAACTATCCGACTCATGACTTGGAGTTAGCGGCAGCGATCTTTGCTTTGAAGTTGTGGAGACATTATTTACTTAGGGAATGAGTGGAGATCTTTACAGACCACAAAAGTCTCAAGTATATCTTCACCCAGAAGGAGTTGAACATGAGGCAAAGGTGTTGGTTGGAGCTTATGGCCGATTATGACATCAGTTTGCAATACCATCCCGGTAAAGTGAACTTGGTGCCAAATGCCTTGAGCAGGAGACCGAAAGCTATGTTTCTGACTCAGCAGAGTGATTTAGTGGAGCAAATGCAGAGGTTGGAGTTGGATGTGTTGTTGCCGAGTTCTGATCAGATTTGTTTGGTGCTTCAGCTTCAGTTGTCTCCTGTTGATCAGATCAAAGAGGCGCAGACTACTGATGTGCAGTTGCAAGGTTTCAGAGAAGAAGTTGAGGTTGGTTCCCAAACGGATATGGTTATTCATGCTGACAGATTGCTTTGTTTTGGGTCAAGGTTGTGTGTCCCGAAGGGTGAAGTTCGTCAGAGGTTGCTTGAGAAAGTCCACCAGTCATCATATTCTATTTATCCTGGAGGTGCTAAGATGTATCGGGATTTGAAGCTACATTTCTGGTGGCACGGTATGAAGAGGGCTGTGGCTCGGTTTATGTCTCAGTGTTTGATCTGCCAGCAGGTGAAGGTAGAGCATCAGAGAACTGCCGGACTTCTTCAACCGCTTCCCATTCCGGAGTGGAAGTGGGAACATATCACTATGGATTTTGTGACCACTTTGCCGAGGAGTCTTAAGGGTCATAATGCCATTTGGGTTATTGTGGACCGACTGACGAAGAGTGCTCACTTCATTCCCTTCCATGTCGGACGGTCTCTGAGAGCCTAGCTGAGAAGTACATGCAAGAGATCGTCAGAATTCATGGAGTTCCAGTTAGTATTGTATCCGACAGGGATACGAGATTCAAATCTCAGTTCTGGGAGAGTCTTCAGAGTAGTTTGGGGAGCAAGTTGAAGTACAGTACAACTTTTCATCCCCATATTGATTGACAGTTAGAGAGGACCATCTAGACTCTAGAGAACATGTTCAGGTCCTGTATGCTGCAGTTCGGTGTATCATGGGAGGACCATTTGCATCGCGTAGAGTTCTCATACAATAACAGCTTTCAGGCCAGTCTTAAAGCTGCACCGTTCGAGGCACTTTATGGGCGGAAGTGCATATCACCAGTATGCTAGGATGACATTGGTGAGAGAAAGTTTTTGGGTCCGGAGTTGATCACCAGGACAATTGATGCAGTGACTCAGATCAGGAAGCACTTGCAGGCAGCTCAGGATAGGCAGAGGCGATGGGCGGATGTCCATCGGAGAGCTTTGGAGTTTGAGGTTGGTGACCATGTTTTCTTGAAGGTATCGCCTTGGCGAGGTGTCATTCGATTTGGTGGTGGGGTCAAGCTCAGCCCTAGGTTTATTGGACCGTTTGATATTGTGGAGTGAGTAGGCAAGGTGGCATATCGTCTTGTATTACCATCGGCTTTATCAGGAGTGCACGATGTTTTCCATGTCTTACAACTCATGAGATATATCCGAGATGAGAGGCACGTGATCGACTATTCTGAGTTGACCGTTCGGTCGGATTTGACTTGTGAGATTCCGCCAGTTGCTATTTTGGATCGGCGGGAGAAAGTGCTTAAGAACAAGGTCAAAGCTGGTTCGAGTTTCTTGGAATCCTCACTCGCTGGGTGAGTCGACTTGGGAGCTGGAGGAGGAGATTCAGCAGAAGTTTCCTCATTTGTTTGAGTAGCTTTTTGTTTGTTCTTTCTTTTCTTTTCGGGATTACCCTATGTATCTTCTTGTTTGAATTTCGAGGACAAAATTCTTCTTGTTAGGTGGGTAGGATTTGTAACCCATGTTTTCCATTTTCTATATTTTTGGGTGTATTTTTCTTTTTGTGTAATTATTCTCATTGTATCTCTTTTTGGACCGTGTTTTGGATCTTCATTTTCTATATATTCATCTATTTGAGTTGTTGTCCTTTATTTGATCTTCTTGATTCATTTGTCTCATATTATTTCATCTCTGTTTGATCGGGCCAATATTTTTTATCCCTATTATTTTAATTGTTCATGTCCCATTTTATTCATTTATTTTGTTCTCATCCCCTTATTGGATTTTATTATTTGAAACCCAATTAAATCCTATTATGTTGCTTAATGGGTCTAATTACCCATTAAATAATACCCAATAACCCTTTATACACCCCTAACCCTAATTCTAATCTGTATAAATATATATACTTTTCCCTACCCCTGTTCACCCTACCCACCCTAGCCGCTGCCTATATCTCATCCCCGGCCATCTCAACCCATCTCTCCCGACCTGTCCCCGGCACCGCCCTACTCCAGTGCAACCCCCCTGCAGCGAGCACCGTGCCTTCACCTCGGCACCTCAATGCCAACAGCTGCCCAGCGATGTGCCTCCCCTGTGCGTCGTTTCCTTTCTCTCCGATTCCACCCGCTCACACCACCAACCCCGACGACAGACCCCCTTCGCCAGTGCTTCCTCTCTGCTCGCGACCACCCCTTGGTCGACTTTCCCCTGTGCTGTGTCGCCCTTCTGACGATAGTCAGCAACGAAGGCAGCAGCAAGCACTGCCGCCGATGTCCCCATTCAGTCGCCGTTCGTTCCCCGTGCACTGTCTATCTCTCTCTTGGTATGCGTGTTTGATCTCGTTGTGTTCGTGTGTTCATTAATTTGTTCGTGGGTTCGTTCTTTCGTCCGTTGAGTTCGTGCTCAGGGATCCGTTCCCGTTATTCTTGTTCTTGCTCCGTTCTCGTCGTCATCTATATGGCAAGTAACCTGTATTCTTTTTATTGTGTAATACAAGTACTAAATACCGCCTGTAGTGTAGGTTTGTTCTAGAGACAATTCTTGTGCAAAACCCCTGTTATAGCTTGTCTATATGTGTTGATTTGCCCGTAGTTATCTCATTACACACACGACATGAAATAACTTAGAGATGATCACTTCTTGATGTATACATGCATGTTATTCGCATGATGTATATGCTTACTTGTGTTAGTCATAGTATAACATGTTGTAGACTTGCTAAATACCCTATACCATGTTGCTTGGACATCTAGTATACCATATTTCGCTTTTTGTTATGATTTGGATCTGTTACATATGAACTAGTTGATTTTATGCATAAAGAGGATTTCAGTTTTTATTGATACCCCGTTTTAATCTGGTATTTTAGACCTTATTAAGGTCAGTATATGAAAATTATTTGTGAATATGAATTATAGAGAATTCTTTCTACTTTCCGAAATTTCTGACAGATTCCAGTTTCGATTTATGAGTTGCAAGTTATGGTTATTTTACTACAAGTGTGTTTAAAATTCCAGATCCAGTTCTATACGAATTTTGTATGACTATTTATTTTTTATACTGATGTTAAAGATAATATTTTGATCCAATATTTTTCTGAGTACAACTAGACTTGATTGGAATTAACCCTAATTTTTGTGGATTTAATTGATGACTTTTATAAACTATTCTATACTTGCAAACAACTACTATACTTGCAAAATTTTCATGCTGTTCAGTAAAGAACCTTAAATTCGACCTGATTCTATTTGCTGTTTATAAAAACTTTGTTAATATGAATTGTAGACTACTGTGCCTATTTTATCATCCTTATGACGGATCTGGATTTCGATTTATATTTTGCAATCTATTGCTGTTTTGGTTCCTACTGTGTTTATGATTCCAGATTTACAAAACTACTGTATCTTGCTGCTTTCTGATTATACTTGACTATTCTATCTATGTTGGAAAATTACGAAACTTTATTTTCTGTTACAAAACATACTAGGGAATACCTGAGATATTTCTTGGATTTAATTAGTAAGTTTTTATGCCGTTTTCCTGTTTATGAATACAAACTTCTGATTTCTGGCTGAACACGTTTCCTGGATACAAATCTGTTTTGAGACTTGTTTTTGTGAAATACCATATGACTTATATATATTTGCTGGATTCGTCTGAGTATATATTGCTAGATTTTCTGAAGGATCTAGTTTTGCATATTTGTAGCAACGGAAATTCCAGATTAGTGCAATACTGTCTTGCTGTCCTGAACTAGAATTTTCGTTGATCTCTCCTTTCATGTGTTTTCTATCACTTGTACATGTTTAACTTTCCACCTGAACCTGTTACCTGTTTATACCATGTTATTCTTACTATATTTTGTGACACGTACGTGTCTGTCTGATAATAATAACAAAATAACCAAGCCGGGATTAAGGGAAAGATCTAGTAGTGGATAATATAGAAATGTGTACTTGGAAGGGGGCCCGTGTTTTCCACCGGATTATCTGTTATCTGTTACATGTTCATGACTACATGATACACGACTCTGTCTGTCTGATTACCTGAATGCACACTTTTCTATAGGAAGGTGTACTCAGAAGAGAACCCGTAGGTTCTATCTATCTGTCTCGATCTGCATCTGATATCTGTCTGTCTAATACCTGAGTATACGGCTCTATAGAATCCCCTACAAAATCTAGGTGTAATTTGTATGTAAGTAGCAACCATGTGGTAAAAAATCTGGGACGTATGAAGTGCTACTTAGATAGAACTAAAACACAAGACCTGTAATAACATGACATCTGTTACCTGTTTACCTATATTTGTTATCTGTTTATCTGTTACATGCTACTGGACATCTGTTACCTGGTTACCTGTCTGCATGACACTTGACATCTATTACATATCACCTGTACCTGTTAGTACACCATGTTACTTGATTCTGTTTTTTGATTCATGTTAGACATTTTGTTATGCTCTGTCATATCTATTCCGTGCTATGTTTGTTTCTGCTATTATTTTATATCTGTTCATCTTTTTCTGTACTTGTGCCTGCACTACAAGCGGCTCATAACTTGCATTGACGGGTGTTTTGTTTTCTTTTTCTATTTTTCTGCAATTTGTCAAATTGCAAATCATGGTGATCAGTTGCCTGATGGAGTAGGTGATCTGAGATTTTAGATGCTGAAGTTTTTGCTATTATTATTATTTCCTGTTGCTTATTTTGAATAAATGTATTTGTTAATTGAATTATTTGTATTGGGCAATATGATACAGAATTATTGACTTGTTCAGATCTGGTTTATTCGAGATGATTAAATTATGTTTCAAGTAAATTTTGTTGGTATATTGATTTATTTATGCATACGTGGTTGACTTCTCTTACTTCCTACTCTGATTATTCCTATGAAATGTTGTAAAGATCCTGACAGCTTATGGATGATAAAAACCATTCGCTGGACTTATTCACGTATCCGTATTCCGTATTCCTTTTTGGAAAGCGGGACATGACAATTTGGTTGGATAGTGGAGGTCGACGGGAGTTTGAGTTGGATTGGGTCGACGGGAGTCAGGGCAGTCGATGGGAGGGAAGGTGGTCGGGATCGGTGGTTGCTTCTTCCGGTGCAGCGATCGACGGTCGGTAGGGGCTTGGTGGTTGTCGGGATCCGGTGCGACGGAGGTGATCGAAGAAGAGGAGTAAGAAGAAGTTTGGATTTGATGCCTCCTTCTTCTTCTTAACTAGTGTAGATCTTTTCAGGCTCTGATACCATATTGAAAACAGATTTGAGGGAAAATAATTATTATTTTTATTCATACTTTCATTCTCTACTGTATACATCTATATATAAGAATTACATTCTTGGAGAAGAAGAAAGGAGATTGAGAGAAGATTGAGGAGATGAGAGATTTTGGGAATTTGTTTCCTACAGATTAGGAAGCAGAATATACACATTAGCAATTACTATATTTCAACAACAAATTCACTCGTGACGCTGCTCCTGAATCCCCATCTTCGCCGCCAACTCCTCTGCTGCTCCGCCACCTCTGACCGTAACTCTTCCTCAGTTAAATAAGTATTGTGTGTATCCGTTGGTGTATTTGCTCTTGAAGTTGACATTTTTATTGCTCGTTGCAACCACAACTATAGAGAGATTGTTTTCTGCAATGAAAATAATCAAAACTTCATTATGTAACTGATTGGGAGATGAGATGATGAATGATTGTTTGGTGGCATATATTGAAAGTTGCGTATTGGATGTCAATGACAGTAAAGATATCATTCAATATTTTCATACTTATAAGATTATAAAACTAAAGAGATAGAGATGAGAATTACATAGTGATAAATATAAAGATCGAGATAAGAACTACGTAAAGAGATAAAAGACAATAATACTAAAGATATAAGATAGCATCCACAAATGTTAACATACTAGATTTGCCCGTGGACACGTGCCTACGGCACGTCTTCGGAACAATACATCATATGAAAAGCCTTGTAGATAGTAGAACAACAATTATGTAGCTCAAGTTTGAATAGTAAGACAATAATTAGTTGTAAATAAAAGTCCATGTTTCCATTAGTATATGTTGAAAAATAATTATAAATAGGGGTATAAAATTCAACTTCTTAGAACTTTGAGGGTGGAAAATGATGAAATTTAACTATTGAGAAAATATTTGCTATTTTCAATGTAACATGAGTAATAAAAAAATATAAAAAATCTAAAAATTTACAAACCTGAAATCTTAAAATCTAAATTTCTGAATAAATAGAGAGAGAATGAGATATAGAGAGAGAGAGAGATAATTAAATAAATAAAGGAGTTTTTTTTTGTGGGGGGGATTTGAATTTGAATTTTTGGGAAAAATTTTTGAGAGAAAAAATATGTTTTGAAAGCTTAGATCTGGATCATTGTTTCCTTACTATTGAAGGATAGTCACTTGATAGTTTTCTCATGTTTTATTATATAGATATATTCATCTTCTTTAGCAAGCATATGCTAATTATGTGCATTTCCTTTCATTAATTGGATTTTTTTGCCGTCATAGGCCACTTTTTGATAGTATTTGCGTTTTTGGGCCAGGTCCCAAACTATTAGCGTTCGTGGGCTAGCCACTGCCACGTCAGCAGCGGCGGCTATTGGGAATAGCGGCCTCTTCATTTCGAGATCGCTAATGGGAATAGCGACCTATGTTTTAATTTTTTTCGAATTTTTTGTTTGCCGTCGCTATTCCCACTAGCGACCTTAGTATAATGAGATTAGTCGGCTCGAATGAATGTATTAAGAAACTTAGCGATTCCTAAAAAGTTTTCCTCAAAAATTTAAAACTGAGGTCGCTATTGGGAATAGCGACCTTAGTATATACTAAGGTCGCTATTCCCAATAGCGACCTCAGTAGAAAACACAATCTACCTATTCTTTGTAAAATTTGCAAAATAGTTTTATAATTAAGGCCTCTATTCGCTATTCCCAATAGCGACCTCAGTAGGAAACACAATCTACTTATTCTTTGTAAAATTTGCAAAATAGTTTTATAATTAAGGCCTCTACTGGGAATAGCGACCTTAGTTAATAAAGGTCTCTATTCCGAATAGCGACCTTAGTTTTAAAAAAAAAATGATTGTCATTTTTCAGAGAGCAAAAGCTCTCTAGATTTTGCTAGGTGCTAGAATACAACTCATTAATGCTAAGGTCGCTAGTGAGAATAGCGACCTCAGATGGGATCGTAACGACTTAAAAGCAATTAGAGGGCCATCTGAGGTCGCTATTGGGAATAGCGACCTCAGTTGGAGGAGGTCGCTAGTGGCATTAGCGACCTCCTTTACACATACTCAGCCCAATTCCCTCTCGCACTCTACCAAGTGTGGGAGTACAAATTTGGTGGGTATGAAGAGGCCGCTATTCCCAATAGCGGCTGCTGCTGACGTGGCAGTGGCTAGCCCACGAACGCTAATAGTTTGGGACTGTTAGGGTTATATACTGAAAGCATCACTTTTGTATTAACTTTATTTCCTTATTTTTTTGAATGAGAATCATATGGGCATATGTTTGCATATTGTGTTTATTATAATGTTAATGCAAGTGTCTGATATTCTATAAGGTTGATAATATGGTGTGAGGTGACACACAGAAGATCATATTATCAGTTCCCTATGGAATATATAAATAGTTCACAACCTTGACGGACTTGGACAATCCATTGGAAAGGTTGTAGTGTAATCTGGTATTAGTCTGTCTTGACTATAGGTTTACACTAGTACACTTTGTGTGTATTGAACAGGACCACTTGAGGTTGTTCTTTTTGTACTGACTACAAAAGAGAACAAACACCTCTGTTATTATGGATGCTTATGCTCTTAATCCAGATATAATAACAGACATGTATATGCAGTGTGCATTACTTTGACTCATAAAAGAGTGAGATTCATTATGGATCAACAACCTCTATGAATTGGGTAATAGCATTGTATGTATGATGGGCTGTTGATTGTAAAAGGAATCCATGTCCCGATACGTCGGGTTGATGATGTCCCCTTAAGGAGCTCATAAGGATTGTCATGTAAACCCTGCAGGTGGATTACATCCGACATGACAAATAAAGTTGAGTGGTACTACTTAAGGATAAAAGATGTTGATCAATATAGTTGTCAGTAACTTAATTTGATCGACGGACATTCGATATCTTAACATGGGGAGTTGAACGAGCATATAATAAAAGGAGCCCATAAATATAATTTGGGATTAGGAAGGTAGTGCAACAATAGCTCCTTAGTGGACCGAGCTATTGTTAATGGGCCTGGGTTGTGTGTTCGGGCTGAACACGGGATACCCAGATTCGTTAGGAGACCTAACCCTAATTTCTCCTCATGGTCCCTGCCGTAGCCTTATATATATCCTCTATTCTCTGGCCGTCATTGACAATCTGATATATAAGATTTTTTCTCAAAACTCGTGATTCACGTAAGGAGAGAAAGAGATATCTGCCAAGGAGAAGAAAGGTTGGGAGATCGTCGCCCACACGACGTCCAACCCGAGGAAGGAATACGTGCAGAAGATCTTGGGGTCGCTGTCGTCTTCTTCTCACTGCAGGTATAATTTGTGAACCCTAGATTCCGCTATATAGGGTTAGATCACATTTTTAATCTGTTTATATTTAACGATCGATACGCACACCAATCCGCAGTCCTGGGAATCATCTCAGTTCTATCAGGGACCTGACCTAAAAACGCAAATACTATCAAAAAGTGGCCTAGTACGGCAAAAAATTCCATTAATCGTACCCAGTGACTGTTCTTGGGACCGGTGCAGACAGTTTCTGCAGGATTATTCGTTCAAGGAGATGCAGTTAGGCCAGTTGTCTATTAGCTTTGGTTTGCCCTTCATCATGGATTTGGTCAAAGGTGCCAAGGTACCGAATTCCATATTAAAATATCAATCATCCTGTTTAATTAAAGTTGCGCATTAATTCTACTCTTTGGGGGGATAAACCGAGCCCTAAAGTTGAGCTGTTTATAAAGATGAGACAAGATATACGAAGAATGTGGGCTTTAATTAGCAACTCCACCATCCGTCAGATTCCATTTTCATTTTGAATATCCCAAAGATTATATGAAGCAGTAGTGATGAACGTTAGTGTTGAATGATATATAGGGCCAGCTATCATTTTCTACCATATGAATAATAATGCTTTGATGCCACGTATTGCACTGAGTGATATATGTATCACTTACTAAGTGATAAGTGGACCAACACTCACCCAGTGGTGGGTGTCTTACCGACCACTGGGTGATTGGGAACTCTCGCTTCGCCAGTGGTGGGTATCTTACCGACCCTAAGAGACAGTAAGATTCTCTATGTATTCTCCCATTCTAACATTACTGTACCTCCTTCCCCTCTCATTGCATTCCCCTCCCAGGAAATTGTGCCCGGACAGTTCTTAAAAATAAATCCTTTTCCCCCACCGCTAATTTGTCGTGTCAATCAGCTGTTATTGTCCACCCCGAGGGACAGCAGACTGAGCGCGCGCTTAAATCTTCCTACTTTGTCATCCGCTCAAGTTGTATTCGGGCAAAAAGAGCTTCTTCACCTAAGTCCACTCCTCACGCTTCCCTGGTGGCCCAAATTTGCAAGAGGGATATCCCTATCCCCGTTCCTTCCCCGCAGGGCAGGATCAACTGGGATCTATCTATCAGGTGCACTTCAACTCCCTTTCTAATCTTGATATACTTCGTCTGTCGAAGGATATGGGGTTCTTGGTGTCATCAGATAACACGAAAGTCTTTGATTCTATTCGCCAACGCGAAGTATCTAGAGCTTTTGAGACTCGTGTTCATCATGATTAGCATCTCTTGGAATATAGAGGCCTTGGCTGCCCTACTAAACAACAAGCTGTTTTCCAACTGATTTCTTCTTCCCACTGTGACCTGATTTCTCTTCAGAATCCAAACTTGTATCCCCATCTCCTTCCACCCTACACTCGATAGGCGGGTCTTTAATAACCAATTGGATATCCCTTGACGCGGTTGAGGGGGTATTCTCTTCGGTTTTAGAGAATCTAGTTTCTCGCTCATATCTATTCGACGCCTAACCTTCTTCCTTATCGTTCGTCTCCTCTGGGCCGAATTCAATCGCGAACTCACAATGGTTTCAGTTTACGGACCATCCACTGCGAACCAACGAATTGAATTTTGGAATGAATTTTACTCCTTCCATGACCACATTCATGGATTCTGCTATTTCTGTGGTGATTTCAATGTCACCCGATCTCCTTCGAAAGATCTGGATCGACTGCGCACCTAGCAGATTCCAATCAGTTTAACGATTGTATTCGAGATCTCCATCTTTATGAATTACCTCTCAACGGCAGATCATTCACTTGGTCCAACATGAGACAGGCTCCTACTTTGGCTAAACTCGATCGTTTTTTGTTCCCTTTAGATTGGATCAACTTTTTTCACAACTCCTTTGTTTCGGCCTTGCCCAACCCTTCTTCGGATCATGTTCCCATATCTTTAAGTTCTAACTTTAATTTCTCCAAACCTTTCAAATTTTGATTTGAAAAATTGTGGCTACAAGACCAAACCTTAGTGAATCTCATCACGGAGTGCCTCTCCTCTATCACGGGTTCTTCCGGTCTCAGGCGCATCCTTCTCAAGCTTCACGCTATTAAATTTGGATGTAAAATTTGGAATAAAGAGAGATTTGCTAACGCTAATTTCCTTAAGAAAGTCTTTCTTTCCTCCATTGATTCTATTGACAAACGTGAGGAAGTTGGCCCTATTTCGGAATCCCCTCGTTTGGAACGAGCTTCTTGCAAGAGAGAGTATGCTTCCATTCTTCACAATGATCATATTAAGGTAGTGTTTGGCCCAGCTTAGAAGGAGAAGCTGGGCCAAACGTATATTTTGAAAAGCTCTACAAAAAGAAAAGTAGCTTTTTTTTATGCAGAAAAGGAGCTCTAAAAGAAGCTCCCAAGATCTACTTCTACCTTCTAGCTTCTAGCTTCTAGATCAAAAAAAATTTCCCTTCCCGATGTCAGCCCCTCTTGCTGTCCTCTTAGGTAATGGGAACTTTCGCCTCCCTCTCTCTCTCTCCCCAAATCTCTTGCGATTGCTTTGACCAATCGAAAATGAAGGTAATGGGAACTCAGATCTTAGCCTCCTTTTGAATTACAGTGTAATTTTCTAATTTCTAATTGTTCTTAGATTTGATTGATTCCGTTCTTTTTGGTCAGTTCAATATCGCCAATCCCACAACTGGGTGCCAAAAGAAGCTTGAGATCGATGATGACCAAAAGCTGTAAGCTTTCTTCTTCTTTTTTTGTAACCCCTGTTTTCCCAGAAAGGTATTTTTCGATATTTTCTGTATTTAAAATTTTCGCAAATTATTTTTATTGTTAAAATTAGATTATTTCATAAATTATATTTATTAATTATTGTATTAATTTTCTTATTGGATTATTTTTATTTTATATTATTTTTCTGGCATTTTTGACCTCCGAGTGCTGTTTGTGCGCCGATCGTCCGTTTTTCACCATTTTGAATTCTTTTTCGCATTTTCTTGGTCTCATTCATAATTGTTAATTATTTTTGGGTTATGATGAATTTTTAGAAGTGTTTTGACCAATTTGAAATTTTTGGCCCTTAAGGAGATTTTTAGGAGCCATAGGATCATTGCATTTTGTATCTCCATTTGAAATCTACCCAATACCCATTACCCAATTGTATACCCATTTAATCCTATTGATATCCACTACCCATTAACCCACATTTGATCCCCTATATATACCCCCTCATCTAATTAATCACAAACCCTAATCTTTCTTTTCCTCTCCTATTTGTAACCCGGCCTCCCCTCCTTCTCTTCTCTCCCGGCCTGCACCTAAACCCCCCAGGCCGACACCCCCTTGTGGCTCCCAAACCATTGCCGATCACCTATACCATCCATCCATCAATCCATACAACTCCTACTACAACAAAACCCCGTCTTTTCCTCTCCTTGTGGCCGGCCCTTCACCAAAACAGCACCCACCTTCAAAAACAGCCCCCTCTTCCCTCTTCGCTGATTTGGAGTAGTGGGTAGCGTCCGTTCGAGTTCGTGCTTCAAGAAGACGGTCGTAGGCAAGATTCGGTTCGTGGGTTCGCTTGAAATCGCGCGTGGAAGGACTTTTGTTCGTGGGTTTTCTTTGAAGGCTTGGATTCGTCGCGTTCGTCATCACATAAAGGCAAGTAACTTGTACTTAAATTTCTTAGGTTGATACAAGTAGAAAGTTCACACATAGGATAGTTTGAGACTAGAGACGGACAAAGATCATGTTTTTAATTGTGGGTTTCATTTCTAATATTCAAAACAGGCCATAGACGACTTAGGTCATGAATTTTGATAGGGTTATGCCTTAGGATTCACCCTAACGCGATTTTAATCGCGTATGTGACATATTGTGTAACCGATGTTTGATTGAACGCCCATATGAGAAATACTAGATTTTGACATGTTAGTTACCCTCTTTTATGATAATTAGACATGGGGTATACAGTGATTCGAATTTGGAAGAGTTTGGATTACTTTTGTAGAAGTTATGATGTTTTGAAGTATAGTTGAGAAATCTGGAAATTTGGATGTAACTGGATTGATTGCTGTTTTTACCTGGATTAAAGTCCGAATCTCAACATGACTATTTCTGAGAAATTTGTAGATAATCGAATCTATTTCCTAACCCCACTGATTTCATCCTGTTTGGATTTTGTATGAATTAGTTATGATTATTTTAGTGCCTGGGTATCGGTAGTTTCCAGATTCAGTTCGGAGTAATTTTTGTGGACAAACTATTTTCAAGACCAAAGTTAGACATAATTTCATGCCACAAGATTTTGTCCTGTATTTCACCATGATGTTAGGTAGTTCTCTGATTTTTGTGGTAATTTAAAAGATGAGTTTTGAGTGATGCCTTACATCCTTTCTATAGATCGCTTTTGCTGTAAACTGCGTGTGATTGTATGTTGAATGCCGTGTTCACCTTATTTCTAATTACTGTATGAATATTTGGTGTGAGATATGAAAGTTGGGTAATTGTATCTACTTTCATCCCGTTTTGGCAGAAGTGGATTTTGATGCGCTGTGTGCAAGATATACATGATTTTGTACAACGGTGTTGAAGAATTCCAGATCCATCAAAACTGTGTTATGTGTTACTTTCTATTTTTGAAAACATATCTATACTTTCTGGAAAAATATAAAAATTAATATTTTGAGAATATACTTATAGGGGATTACCCCAGAATTTTCGTGGGTTTAATTAATGACTTTGTATGCTGTTTTCATGTGGTTTAAGTCATTCCCCTGTTTTCTGGCTGTACTTGAAAACTGTGTTGGAATGTGTTTTAAGCCGTGATGTTGTGAACTAGTGTATATCTTTATTATAACCGTTAGAAGCGTGTGGATGTCTAAATTCCAGATTCTTCGACGGATCATGATTTGCATGCCTGTAGATCTTTGGATCACTGATTTTGTACAGACTGGTCCTGCTGTCCTGATTATAAACATATACCATTTTGGTCGTATTTGTGAATGTGTTGCACCTATACTTGCTGATCTAATTCCCTGAGTCTAAACCTGATTATAACCTGTTGGTTTGACATCATTTAGTACACTCTCATGCCTTTTGATGATCTTAATAATAAAAGTAACTAAGCCGGGGTTTAAGGGGAAAGATTGAATAGTGGATAGTTCAGAAACGTGTACTCGGAAGGGGGCCCGTGTTTCCCATTTTGCTGCATGGACCTTTGGTTCATGTACCTGTTACCTGTTGCTGCACGTACCTTTTGGTCGTGTACCTGTTGCTGCATGGACTTTGGTTCATGTACCTGTTACCTGTTGTTGCACGTACCTGTTGGTCGTGTACCTGTTGCTTCATGAACCTGTTGCTGCATGAATCGGATGATTCGTGTACCTGTTATGATTCATGAACCTGTTTTCCTGTACCTGAGTATACTGCCCTCTATGGTCCACTATGAAATCTAAAACGAAACTGCATTGACTGTAACAACCATGTGATAAAAGGATGGCACATGAAGTGTTACCTAGATAGTAATAATACAAGATATTAATACAAGATTACCTGTTATCTGTATACCTATTACCTGATATTACCTTATATATCATGATTATCCTGTTGACTGTTACATGATTACCTGTTACATGATTATCCTGATATTCCTGTTACCTGTTTTCCTGATACATGATACATATTTACCTGATTACCTGATTACCTGATAATTATACATGTTACCTGTTTTACCTGTTGACACTAGACATATATTTACCTATACCTGTTAGTATATCCTGTGGTTAGATAGTGTCCATGTGCTTGTATCCTATTCTATTTTGTGACCCGGACTTGCCATTGACGGGTACTATGTTTTCTCTTTTCCTTTTTCCTGCATTCGATGATTTGCAGATTTTGGAGGACAGGATTCCTGAAGGTATTGGCGAGATGAAGTTCTAGTTGGCTGAAGCTTTGCTATCTATATTTATTTCCTGTTGCTCATTTTGAACATTGTATCTGTTACTTGTATTTATTTCTGGTATTTGGGCAATATGACCCAGGAATATTTGTGTATTTTCAGATCATGATTATTTGAGATTAATGTGTTTTATTTCAAGTATTCTTGTTGGTATTTGGTTCATATGTGCATGTGGTTGATTTTTCTGGCTTCCGACTCTGATTATACTGTGATATATTGTAAAGATTTTCCTGAACAGCTTAAGGATGATATTAATCATTCGCTGGGCTTTTGTTACGTGCCCGTATTCCATATTTTTGGGAAGCGGGGCGTGACATTTTTAATTTTTTTTTATTTTTCTGGGTTTCTATTTGTAATGTATAAAGTTCAGTGTGATGTTTTGGTTTTGGGTAATGTATCAACCGAAAGGATGATTTATTGGGAAGTGAGAAAAATGGAAAGAAGTGGAATTTCATTATAGGATGCTCTTAGCGTGATAAGAACTGGATACATCAATGAGAAACAGAATTAATGATAAAATGAGGAAGAAGCAATTGAAATGGTATGGTATGATTGAGTGATAATGGCCTTTACCAGTGATACAAATTATGGTAGTTGTTGATGGAGCAAGGGGCTAATCATACTTGGATGAAGGCTTTATATAAAATATGATACCATTAGCTGAAGGCTTTGGTGAAGATGGTGAAGATGGTGGAGATTAGGGAGCTTACAAATTTTGATGTATAAAAGTAGTTTTTAATTGATATCTTACCAAACAACTTCTAGCTTGAAAGTAGCTTTAAAGTTAAAAAAAAAGCTGACTATCCAAACAGCTTCAGCTTTTAATTTCAAAGCTGTACTTTCTAGCTTCTCCTTCTGAAGTAGCTTTAAAGCTAAAAAAAGCTAGGCCAAACGCACCCTAAATGGGCCTAGAAAGCAAAGTATCGCTGGATCAAGGAAGGTGATGGAAACACCGCTTTCTTTCATAACTTTGCTTCGCATCGGCAACGAATCAATCGCATCACCTCAATTATCGACAATGGTAATGAGTTGACGACCGATTCTGAATTTCATGTCACTTTCCTTAGCTTTTTTAAAAACCTGTTGGGCTCCCATAAACCTCGTTCTTTCCAACTTGACTGGAACCAATTGTATGGACAGCAGGCCCATGATCTGTCCAGCCTAGAAGAACCCTTCTCTCTAGATGAAATTAAACTTGCCGTTTTCTCTTTAAAAAGTGACTCGACCCCGGGCCCGGATGGTTTTCTAGATTTTTTCTTCCAAAAATTCTGGGAGTGTCTAAAAGATGATCTATAAAAAATGTTCACTGATCTACACCAAGGTTCTTTCTCTTTTGACCGGATTAATTACGTGCACATCGTCCTCATCCCCGAAATTATGGGAGCCAATTCGGTGTCTAACTTTAGGCCGATTAGTCTCATCAATACCACTTTTAAGATCATAACGAAAGTTCTTTCGACTCATTTGAGTGCTATTATTTCTCTCTTAATTGACTCGGCCCAATCGGGCTTTATTAAAGACAGGTTTATCCTGGATAGTGTGGCTTCAGCCCAAGAAATTATCTCCGAATGTCATAGATCCAACTCTGAGGGTATCCTGTTAAAGTTGGACTTTCAAAAAGCTTATGACAACGTGAGTTAGGGTTTTCTTTTCGATATCCTTCTTAATCGTGGTTTTGGCCCTAAATGGATCGCCTGGATCAAATCCAGCCTTTTTGCCGGTACCTCCTCGGGTATCATCAATGGATCGAAAGGTCACAAATTCAAGTGCAAGTGTGGCCTCCGCCAGGGCAACCCTATCTCTTCTTTTTTATTTTCCCTTGTTGCTGATGTTTTCAGTAAATTACTTCGCAATGCTTGGGACGCAGGAGTCATCGAAGGTCTTGGAGGAACACACAGTTTTCGAGGTGTGCCGAACCTCCAATATGCCGATGATACAATCATCTTCGCTAAACCCGATGGGTGTTCTTTGCGTAACTTGAAGTTACTCCTCTACATATTTGTAAAAGCTTCCGGTCTATCCATTAACTTTCAAAAATCCCCTGTTCTTTGGCTTGAGGGTCGGTCAACCGGCAAGTGGAAATAGCTCAATTCTTTAACTGTGCCTCGACATATTTTCCCATTCAATACCTTGGTATTCCCCTGAGATGGGGTAATCTTCATAAGTCTGATTGGATGTCGATGATTGAAAAAGTTGAATCCAGGCTTAATGCTTGGTCCGGAAGGCACCTCTCTCGTGGAGGTAGACTCGTTCTGGTCAACTCCGTTCTTTCATCCATACCCTTATATATGATGTCCTTTTTTTTGTCCCCGCTTGGGTTATTAAGAGGATTGACAAAATTAGAAGGAATTTCTTCTGATCAGGAACCGGTCTTTATAAGGCTGGGTCCCATCTTTGTAACTGGAAATTGATCTGCACTTCTAAAGTTGCAGGTGGTTTAGGGGTTATTAACCTCAGGCAGAAAAATTTAGTCCTTTTGGGGAAATGATTATGGAGAATTCTGGTTAAAGATCAACTGCCTTGGGCTAGACTCATTTCTATCAAATGTTTCTCTCGGAAAATTATTTCAGAATTCTCCTCGTCTACGTCCCGCAAGGCCTCCCCATTCTGGAAAGGGATCTGGAAAGCGGCCAGTCTGTTCCACTGTGGGATCTATCATAATTGTGCCACTGGGTCTAACACCAAGTTCTGGGTCAATTTATGGTTCGGTAATATTAAGTTAGCTTTGGCCTTTCCCTCCCTTTTCCAATTGGCTTCCAACCCCTCAGCGACGGTAGCGGATTACGTGACCATCATTAACCTCCAAAAGTTCTGGTCTATACCCTTTCTCTGTGCTCTTCCAGTGCACCTCGAGTTGTAGCGCAATTAGCTCTTCATTAATCTCAACCAGTATTCTTGGCATCCCACGAATTATTTCTCTTGGCGTTGGACTAGCTCTGGGATTTATTCGGTTAAGTCTTTCTACAATTTTCTTAACTTTGGTGGTACCTATTCCACTCTTGCTAAACCATTATGGAGTAGTTGCGCCCCCCTGAAATCCAAAATTCTCACTTGGCTAGCGCTTAATAACAAACTTCTCACCGTCGAGCTTCTCAACAAAATGGACCTTGCTATTGGGTAACTTTGTGCTTGTGTTCAGCCGAACATGAGGATACTGATCACCTTTTCCTTCGGTGCAGCTTTGTCCAACCCTTGTGGACTATAACTGTTTTTGCTTGGCAGGCTCCTTCTATGTCCGCTGACTTCTCGTCCTGTTGGAGATCACATTTGCTTAAAAAAAGTACCGTAAATCTTGGTTCCTCTCTATTATGATCATCATCTGGGTAATTTGGTCGGAAAGGAATAAACGTATTTTCTCGAATTCCGCTTCTTCGATGGATTCGATGATTGATGAATTTTTTATTTTTCTCTAATCTGTGGCCTTCCACTTTAACGATCGATAAAGTAGCTAACTTACAGTTAGAACTCCTTCATCTATCGTTCAAATCTTACTAATTATAATTAGCATTATACGTTCTAATATTGTATCTTTTCTCCTTCTCTCCGCAGATCTGAGATGTTACGTCCGTTATTAGTTCTATCTTCTCTGGGGCCCTCTGATCCATTGTTTTGGTGGTTGATGTTATGCTTCTGTTTTCTGGGAGCTTCTTTCGTTACTGAATCTCCATGTTTTATTCCTGGCTGCTGTATAATTATGCGGTTATTGTATGTTCTGTTGTTCTCCAAACTAGCTTGCTCTTGGTCTTGATGGTACTTTGGGCTATACTTAACTATGTTCTGGATGTTCACTTTATTTTGCTTCTCGATCTTTACTTTGGTTTTAGATCTGCGCTATGATATGTTGCTTGGTCTTATTGTTATTGTTTGTGGTGTGGTTAATTCCACCTGAGGTTCAGCTGCTCTTTGAATAGTAACATTTTGTTTGAGTTTTGCTGCGCCAATTTCGTTGGTCGGCGGCGCCATTTTGCTGGCTGAGTCCTGTTTTTCTGTCCTTATCTTCATTTTGTTGTTATTATTGAGTTGGTTGTTGTTTTTGTATGAATTTTGGTTTTGTTGTTGCCTCTGCCTTATTCTACTCCTCCTAGCAATTTGATGGCGCATGAGTGAGTGTTCTTCGTTGCGTGGATCAGCGTGTGATCCTGAGGCTGGGCTCCAGGATGCTCCTTACCTCCATCCCTATTAGTTTCCACCTGTTTCCAGCCTTGCAGTTGGCTTTAGCTGCTTTTGTTATTATCCCTTTGTGTCCTCTTCGCGTGATTCAGCTGGTTCAGATCCGACCGCTATTTCATTAGTCGGTTTCCCCTTCTTTGTTCCGGCTCGATGTTTAGAGCTCCGACGTAGAGGATTGTGAGCTGCGACGCTTTCTGAAGTCCGTGTGTTTTGATCCAGTTGGTTCACCTACTTCAGTGGAGGTTTGTTCTACTCGCTTCCCTCTCTTCTTAGCAACACAGCCTTTGAGTGAGTCTTCGAATATGCTCCTACTTTGGATGCCAGATTTGGTTATCGGCCGGTTTTCTTTCTGCGGCCTCTGCTCCTCGGATCCTTTAGCTGTTGTTTAGGGTCTCTCCTTATATTGGTTGGTGTTATTGGTCGAGGCAATTAGCTTCATTGCTGGTGTCTGTAATTTTTCATTTATCTTCGTCAGTGGCTTTGTTTTACAGCTTGTAAAATTTATTCTCGTTTTAACCTCCTTGGTTTTGCTTTATATATATTAGGTTGGAATCGAACGATTCTATTATCGTTATAAAAAAAAGTGATAGAGGACCAACAAAGTATTATATAATGAGAAGTTAAACGATTTCTATATCTAATATTTCTAAAAAAGTAAAAAACTACATAAAAATAGAATATATATATACAATATATTATGCAAACACCACTTTCGGTCCAATGATTTTTTCTTCTCTTTTCTTATATTAAAAAATAATAATTGTAGGAGGCAATCTCCAACTCTTTTTTATCTAAATTTTGAAGTATAATTGACATGGGTCAGATGACGTGGCCCCTCCTGGGCCACAGGATCCCCTCAAAAATTGCTCACCCCTGATCATCAGGTCTGCCAGGTCAACCTTAAGCCTCATGGACTTCTGCCACGTCAGGTCCACGGGCAAATGGGTTCAGACCCGCTTTGCACTGCCTATAAATACCAGACCCTCTCTCACCTCCAAAAGTAATCAATCTTTCCCCTCTAAAAACCCTAGTTACTGTTACTCTTCAGTGACTAACTAGACCGTCGGAGGGCCTGCCACCGGGATCAACCCCGGTGTTCCTAGGCCGAGTGTAGGTACACGAGACTTCCGGATTCGAGCTTCCAGATCCGAGCCGAGCATCCGATCTCCCCCTCACTCCCACCTACTCCCGAGCCGTTCCCTCAGCTGAGGGTTGGGCGTATAGCCAGTACCGAAGCTTCCACTTTACAAATTGAGAGAACCCACACCTGGTGCAGCCACCCCCAAAAACAAACTGCATCAGGTTGGCACCGTCTGTGGGAAACTGGTATGGACCCCAGTCCGATCCCAGCCATTACAACATCCCTTCAATCCGAGCTCGCATGGCACCCAAGCCCAGAAGAGCTATCACCTCTACACGTCGTCAGGACACTCCTCCTCAGGACGTCCACGCCGACACTCATGGATCCAACCATCCGATGATCAACCTCGGACCCGGACCAGGTGCTTCTCGCTCGGTCGCAACCGACCTTCTGCAGGACAGACAGGCCAGTAGAACTAGGGGAGGGGCTGCTTCCAACTCGGCCCCAAACCATCCCAGGCATCCGTCCCAAGAGCGGGAGCCGGCGCTCAGTCGCACCAACCGGAGGCCGCCACCCCAACGCGACCCGGCCGGACGGGCTCCGGTCACCCACCGTGAGTTTCAAGACTTCCGGAACGAGATCCTGGAGGCCATCCTAGGGACCCCTGTCAATGAGACACTCCATCGCTCTTACGCGTGGTTGGATACCGGAGCCAGCACGTCTCGCGGTCTAACAGTCCCGCCAGAGTATGACGAAGACGTCCTAAGATGCCTCTAGGAAATGGAGAATCGCCACGACCACTTCGGCGACGGCGGTGCGAGGCCGAGTCAGGGTCATAGGCCGAACCGACCTCCTTTCTTCGCTGCAATCTTACAAGCAGAAATACCCCAGAATTTTCGATCACCTCAATTCGAGACCTATGATGGCGAGGGTGATCCTGCTGATCACATGGAGGATTTCAAGACCCTCATGATGATTCACAGTGCTTTGGATCCCCTCTTATGCCGTGCCTTCCCTGCCACCCTTTGGGGTCCGGCTCAGGAATGGTTCTCTAAGCTTGTCTCCGGTTCGATATACTCATTCGACCAGCTGGAGGCCAATTTCCTGGCCCACTTCGTGATCAGCAGGAAAGACGAGAAGATGAGCACGTTCCTACTGGACCTCCGACAGAAGGAAAGGGAGTCACTCCGAGAGTTCGTTCGGAGGTTCACCATGGAGGTGAGGTCGGTCTCTTCCCTCGACGCTGGGGTCGCCTCGGCGGCGTTCTGGCACAACGTCCGGCACGCCCAGCTGAAGGCATCCCTGGCCAAGAAGCCTCCCCTTGATTTCCCTGACCTGCTCAATCGGATCGGAAAGTACATCCAGGCTGAGAAGGCCCTAAATCTAGAGGATGCCAAAGAGGTCTCAGGGAAGGGGAAGCGCAAGACCGACGAGGCGGAGCCAGCAAAGAAGGTCCCAAAAGACGGGACCATCATGAAGAGGGTCCCTCCGATCTCGCGCTTCGAGAGGTACACACCGCTGACACAGAACTTGTCAGCCATCCTCGTAGCAATCGAGGACAGGAACCTCGTCCAGATGCCCCCTCGACCGCCAAGCAACAAGAAAAGGGATCAGCGGATCTACTGCCGCTTCCACCGGGACAACGGGCACGACACCGACTACTTTCGGGCCCTGAAGAACGAAATCGAGGCCCTCATCCAACGAGGGTACCTCAGAGAATTCACCCGGGAAGACGCCCGGGACCAAAGAGACACGAGAAACCGGAGGCCTTCTCCTCCTCCTCTCACCCCCAAACTGCATCCCGAGCGGGACCCCGAGCCCGAAGAGACTGGAGGTCAAGCCATCCTACATTGCTTCCATGAGGGGCCCATGGGAGGAGAGTCCAGCACTTCCCGCAAGGCGTTCGTTCGAGAGGTAAATGCCGTCGGGGGTCTCCCTTCCCCCCAGGTTCAGCAGCTCCCTATCTCTTTCTCAGGGGAAGACCTTGAGGGGGTCCGGCTCCCGCACTACGATGCGCTCGTCATCAGCCTCATCATGGCAAACTATGAGATCCGTTGGATCCTCGTGGACAACGGGAGCTCGGTGAACATCCTCTTCCTGGAATCATTTGAGAACCTCAAGCTCCCCCGAGACAAGCTGAAGCCAGCCGATACACCCTGCACGGGTTCTCCGGCGTCCTGGTGCCTATAGAGGGGATCGTGACCTTGGATGTCACCGCCGGTACGATCCCTCACAGACGGACCGAGTCGATGGACTTCATGGTTGTGAACGTCAAGGCAGCTTACAACGCCATCCTCAGCCGACCGGGGCTCTGTTCCCTCTAGACTGTTCCCTCGGCCTACCACCTAAAGTTGAAATTTCCCACCGAGTCAGGTGTCAGGGTCGTCTGAGGGAAGAAGCAGCACGATCGTGTTATATGATGGCGATCGGGGGCGGTGTGTTCCCCCTGGATGCCGTCGAGCTGCAGCCCGAAAGGAGCCAGCCCGAGCCTGAGTCGGCGGACGAACTAGAAGAAGTCTCGTTCGAGACAGGGGACTTGTCAAAGTGGTTCCGCATGAGCTGTTCCCTCGTGCCTGACCTCAAGACCGACTTGATCGATTGCATTCGCCGCAATGTCGACCTCGCCTGGAAGCCCTCCGATATGCCCGGGATCTCTGACGACCTGATCATGCACAAACTCAGCGTGATCCCCAGCTCAAAGCCGATCTTCCAAAAGCAACATAAGCTCATCCCGGAGTGGCAGCAGGCAGTAAAAGCGAAGGTGGACAAACTCTTGTCTGCCCAGTTCATACAGGAGGTCAGCTACCCTGACTGGCTAGAGAACGTCGTGATGGTCAGAAAGGCGAAAGTAAGCTGGAGGATCTGCATAGAATTTATTGACCTCAACAAGGCGTGCCCCAAAGATCCGTTCCCTCTCCCCAGCATCGACACTCTGATCGACGCAACGTCAGGTCATGAGCTCCTTTCTTTCATGGACACCTTCTCAGGCTACAACCAGATCTGAATGTTCTCCCTTGATATAGCCAAGACGTCCTTCATCACCGACCAAGGTCTTTATTGCTACCGGGTTATGCCCTTCGAGCTGAAGAATACCGGTGCCAATTATCAGAGGCTCGTCAACCGAGTCTTCAAGGATCAGATCGGTCGCAACATGGAGGTGTACGTCGACGACATGCTCGTCAAAAGCTAGCGGAGACAGGACCACGCCGCCGACCTGGAAGAAGCCTTTGGGGTCATTTAGACCCACAATATGAGACTTAATCCGGCAAAGTGTGCATTCGGCATCTCCTCGGGGAAATTCCTCGGGTTCGTTATCAGCCAGCACGACATCGAGGCGAACCCCGAGAAGATCCAGGCCATAATAGACATGGCCCCTCCTAGAAACATCAAAGAGGTCCAGAGGCTTACGGAAAGACTGGCGGCCATCGGCCGTTTCCTCTCCAAGTCCGGAGAGAAGTCCCTCCCATTCTTTAAAGCTTTACGGGGAACCGGAGGCTTCGAGTGGGGTACTCAGCAGCAAGAGGCGTTCGCCCAATTGAAGGAGTACCTCGCCAACCCTCCTCTCCTCTGCAAGCCCGAACCGGGCTAGCCCCTCTAGCTTTACCTTTTGGCCTCGAAAAATATGCTCAGTGCTGTTTTCATTCGAGAAGAGGACGAAGTCCAAAATTTGTTGTACCATGTGAGCAAGGTCCTTGTCGCCGCCGAGACTAGATACTCAAAAATGGAAAAGGTGGCATATGCCCTGGTAATGGTTGTGCGGAAGCTCTGCCCCTATTTCCAGGCGCATTCAATTCAGGTCCTCACGGACTAGCCTCTGAAGGCCGTACTCTACAAACCTGAGAGCTCCAACCGACTGGTCAAGTGGTCGATCGAGCCCAGTCAAGACGACATCGGCTATCAGTCGAGAACGGCCATCAAGGGATAGACCCTCACCAAGTTCATCACGGAATGCGCCATCTCCGAGCAATCTGAAAGTGGGGAGGCTGACCAGACGTGGGAAGTTTACGTCGACGGCTCCTCCTGCAAAGCGGGGAGTGGTTCAGCATCATTTTGCAAGGACCTGATAATTTCCTTCTCCAATATTGCCTCCGCCTCAACTTTCCAACCTCCAACAATGAGGCCGAATATTAGGCCATGATTGCCGGGCTCACTCTGGCACATCAGGCAGGCGCCAGACAGATCAGGACTTTCAGTGACTCTCTGCTTGTGGTCAATCAGATCACTGGAGAGTACGAGGCCCGTGACGATCGGATGATCCGGTACTTGGCTGTGGTCTAGTGGCTCTTTGCGTCCTTTAATGAATCTGTAGTCTCAAGGATCCCCAGAAAGCAGAATGCCCAGGCCGACGCTCTGTCAAAATTAGCCTCCTCGTCCTTTGAAGGTCTCGACCGCACCGTTCTGATCGAAGTACTCCTAAATCTAAGTATCGACTGCCCCAAGACCCTCTGCATAGAAGACAGAGCTCAGCCTGACAATTGGACCACTCCCATCAGAAAGTTTCTGATCAAAGGAGAGCTCCCCGAAGATCGAGCCAAGGCAAGGCAGGTCAGGGTCTGTGCAGAGAGGTTTGCCATGATCAGCGAAACCCTCTTCAAACGGTCGTACACCACGATGGATGGAAGGCCCTACCTCCGCTGCTTAACCCCCGACGAAGCAAAGTACGCACTCAAGGAGCTCCATGAGGGAATCGACGGGTGCCATATGGGAAGTCAGTCGCTTGTGCGAAAGGCTTTGAATCACGGGTAATACTGGCCCACGATGCTGCAAGGCGCCCTGGCCCTGGTTAAAAAGTGTGGCCCTTGTCAAAGGTTCTCCTCGGCGAGAAGAGCTCTGTAAGCAAACCTCCGCTTCCTAGACAGTCTGACCCCCTTTGCTATGTGGGGGATGGACCTGGTAGGCCCATTTTCGAAGGCAACGGACCAAAGGAAGTTTCTAATAGTAGCGATCGACTACTTCACGAAGTGGATCGAGGCCGAGCCCCTGGCCACGATCACCGAGAAGCTGGTCCAGCAATTCTTTTGGAAGCACATCGTCTGCCGGTTCAGAATTCCGCACATACTCATCACGGATAATGGGACTCAGTTCACGGGTAAAAATCTCCGAAAGTTCTGCGAGGATCTCGGGATCCAGCAGCGCTACTCTTCGGTATGCCACTCATAGTCGAACGGTCAGGCCGAGAAGGCAAACTGCTATATCCTTGATGGTATCAAGAAACGACTTGATAATTCTTCCAAGGGGTTATGGGTCGACGAGATGCCGAGCATTCTGTGGGCCCATGGAACGACGAAGAGAATCCCCATGGGAGAGTCGCCATTCAACCTGACATACAGCACGGAGGTCGTAATTCCCCTGGAGATCGGGCTCTCTTCGCCCCGAATCATGGCCTTCGATGAAGCAAGCAACTCGGCGCAGCTACGCACCGATCTGGACCTTATAGACAAAGTCAGGTAAAATCTGCCTTTAGAAGAAACACATACCAACAAAGGATCGAAAGGTTCTACAACAAAAGGGTGCATCCCACCGACATCAAGCTAGGGGACCTCGTCCTTCCAAAGCTGGCAGTATCTAACCCTGACCAAAAGAGGAAACTGGCACCAAACTGGGAAGGCCCGTACAAAGTTTCAGAGGTTGTACGCCCGGGCACGTATTGCCTCACTGACCCAGAGGGCATGGCTGTCAAGAGCCCCTGGAACGCAGAGCACCTCATCAAATTCCTCGAAGGGGAGGATTAGCCTCTACAGATACCCCCATGTAAATTATAAAAATATAATCGACACGTCGTGCCTTATTTTGTAAAGTCAAATATGTTGTAATTATGACAGCTTTCTTAAAACAAGCTTCGGCTTCGCATTAGCTTTCTTAAAAAACAAGTCTCAGGCTCGGCCTTCAGAAGGAACCACGAGCCACAAAAAGCTTCCCTTACAAGCTTAGGGCACGGCGTTCGGAAAAAATTGTGAGCCCCAAAAAGCTTCTCTTACAAGCTTGGGGCTCGGCACTCGGACGGCACCGCGGGCCGCAAAAATTCTTCTCTAAGGTATGGGAGGCTCGGCATCGACCTCGAGCATGGCTTGGGCTTGTTCAAGCCCTGCAGCCTATGCGCTCGGCGATGACCGCTAGCCACAGCCATACTATCTACCCGAGAATAGGTATGGGAGCTCGGCGTCGACCTCGAGCAAGGAGTTAGCTTTTTCAAGCCATATGACCTTTGCGCTCGGCGATGACCTGCAGCTACGCTCATAACAGGCTTCTCTAAGGTATGGGGGCTCGACATCGACCTTGAGCATGGCTTGGGATTGTTCAAACCCTGCAGCCTATGCGCTCGGCGATGACCACCAGCCACACCCGTACTATCTACCCGAGAACTTGTATGGGAGCTCGGCATCGACCTCGAGCAAGGAGTTGACTTTTTCAAGCCATATGACCTTTACACTCGGCGAAGACCTGCAGCTACGCTCATAACAGGCTTCTCTAAGGTATGGGGGCTCGGCATCGACCTCGAGCATGGCTTGGGCTTGTTCAAGCCCTGCAGCCTATGCGCCCGGCGATGACCACCAGCCACACCCGTGCTATCTATCCGAGAATAGTTATGGGAGCTCAGCGTCGACCTTGAGCAAGGAGTTGACTTTTTCAAGCCATAGGACCTTTACGCTCGGTGACGATCTGCAGCTATGCTCATAATAGGCTTTTCTAAGGTATGGGGCCTCAGCATCGACTTCGAGCATGGCTTGGGCTTGTTCAAATCCTACAGCCTATGCACTCGGCGATGACCGCTAGCCACACCCGTACTATCTACCCGAGAATAGGTATGGGAGCTTGGCATTGACCTTGAGCAAGGCCTTGGCTTTTTCGAGCCATGCAACCTTTACGCTCGGCGACGACATGCAGCTGCACTCATAACTAGCCTCTCTAAGGTATGGGAGCTCGGCATCGACCTTAAGCATGGCCTGGGCTTTTTCAAGCCCTGCAGCCTATGTGCTCAGTGATGACCTCCCGCTACACCCGTACTATCTACCAAGGAGCACACATGAGGGCTCGGTGTCAACCTCAAGCAAGGCCTTGGCTTTTTCAAGCCATGCGACCTTTACGCTCGGCGACGACCTTCAACCATGCCTATCCCAAAAATTTTCATTAAAGATTTAGGGCGCTGGCCTTCGGCTAATGCCCCGAGCCCCCATTGGTTGACCCACCTCTCACCCGCGAACAACTCGAGGTTTACGACTTCCAGGGCCAAAACCCCGAATTGTTCGAGGGCGGCAGGGAGCCATCGACCCAGGACACTCGTCGAGCCCCCAGACCGATTAGTTGACCCACCTTTCACCCGCGAACAACTCGGGGTTTACGGCCCTCAGAGCCAAAACCCCGAATTGTTCGAGAGTGGCAGGGGAGCCACTGACCCGGAACTCTCGGCCAAAAATTCCACTTATGGGCGCTCGCCTTCGGCAAGCACCCAAGGTTCTCCCCCCGAGGTCGGCCAGCCTTTCACCCGCTGAAAACCCGGGGTAAGCAGCCCTCAGAGCCGATACCCCCAATTGTTAGAGGGTGGCAAGCGAGCCACCGGTAAAGAGAGTTTTTCTCTGATGAATTTCTGACTAGGGGGTGAGGGTTATATAGCCCCCTGAGCGGCTCATTAATTACATCAGGAAGTCTAAATGGCGGAAGATGAAGCATCACCATTAATTTTTATCGAAAGACAAAATGTCTTTTGTTGAAGGATACCTGCGAAGTGTAACGGATCGGCCCCCGAGCGTAGCTTCAACCTCGACACCGACCTGAAGAGAAACCCCACTCAACAAGGGCCTCAAGCTACGACCCTACCGGTCTCGCTTAACAAATTAGCAAAGAAGAGAAGTCGAAGTTTTTTATTACTTATAGAGCGCCAGAAACGGCCACACAATACAATGAAAAGTTTACAAATCGCTCATCGCTCGGCTTAAAACTCAAACTTAGTGCTTCCCATGGGATCCCTCATGCACTCAGCTGGTCCAGCCAGTGAGGTTACCCTGGCAACGGAGCTTTGCGCATCGGCAGGCTGGGCCATCTCCAAGAAAAATGTCGGAGAAGGTCCCAACACAGAATTGCTTGCCTCCTTGACCAGACCGGCGCCTAGCATGAGCTTCAGCCTACAGATCTCCAACTCTTTCTCTACAACAGCCTCACGAAGAAAAGATTCCAAAGCCGGTCGCCCAGTCGAGGCATCAGAGATCGACCAGTTTGTCTCAACTGCCCACCTGTCCCGGTCGGCTATGGCCTTCTTTAGGCGAGTGACCTCCAGGCTGAGCTCTCTAGACTTGTTCATAAATTAATTTACTGCAGCCTCTCAATCCCGAGCCTGCCTACGTTGGCGAGCCAGAACACTCTCCATGGCCTCTAGACCAGCTCGGACCCAGGAGACCTCAGCAGAACCAAGGTCGGCGCCGAGGACCTCATGCGTCTATTAAAAGGACGGAAAAAACAAAAGATCACAAAAAGGAGAAAAAACACAAGTCATAGAGCATCGGCCAAAAAATTCTTCTTTTTATAAATTCAAAAAAATTTGTTAAGAAAAAGCGATGGCCAGTCCGCGTTCGGCAATTACAAACAAAAGAGAAATTCCTAGACTATGGTTTAGGAGGGGGACGACACCTTTTCGTCAGCCTGGTCGCCCCCAGCCTCCAGTTGAGGGTCTCCCTGCTCCTCGTTCTCCCCACCTCGGGGTGTCAGCGGAAGCTCGGGGAGCTGCCACCCGTAGTGGAAATGGCTGATCCGAAAGTCCGGATAGATCTGCAGGACGTGTTCTTTGGCCTTGTTGTAGGCCTCATCCTACGAGGCAATCAAGGTGTCCACCATGGTGATCGCCTGCTCCTCGCTCTCCGTCTTGTCCTTCGCCTTGATGTGCTCCAGCTCATTCGCGTGATGGTTCGAGATCGAGACCAGCTGGGCTTGAGCGACCGCAAGGGCAGACTCCGCCACCGTCAGCTCGTCCTTCAGCTGGGTGGCTTCCCGAAGATACCGTTCGTATTCTTATTCTCGACCACGATCTCCTTCTCAAGGTACTTATGAAAGTGCTGCGCATGCTGCATCGCCTGGCCGAGGAGAATCAAGTTAGAAGAATTCTTTGCAAACTAAGCCAAAAACGCAAAGGGAAGACTTACCGCGAGGTGGGCCTGCGCGAACCATGGTTCATGCGGTCCCGTTCCATGGCGAGGTGTTCCACCACCTCCACCGCAACTGGGCCTTCGAGGAGCGTATCCCCGCCTTGACCCCCTAGTCGGGGGCATACGGCCTCATGCCCTGCCGACCCACCATTTCTGCAGCGTTCGGTCGAAGTGGCGGGAGAGGCCCCTTCGCGACCTCGGCAACCTTCTTACTACCGGAGCTCGCCCCCAGATCTTCCGTCGACCTCGACGAATGGTGGTGGTGCTTCTTTGCCCTCTTTGAGGCTGACTTCTCGGGCCTTGGGGTCGTTGCCTGCTGGTCCTCACCCCCAAGGCGGCCTTCTTCGCCAGATCGGTCCTCCTCTTGGCCGCCAGGACTACCAAGGCATTGCGGTTGTCGAGCTATTTGACAGACATCTTTACAAAAGGGGAAAGTAAAAATGTTAACATGAAGGCAGAAAGAAAAACAAAATGGGAACAAAACATACTAGGGTCGGCTGGGCTCAGTCCGGCTCGGGCGAGATGCAGTTCCGTGACGCGAGGCCACCCGATGCTGTGCCCCTCCACGATCTTATCAATCATCGCCCACTCCTTTTCAATCAAGTTTCTTCGCTTCGGCGGCTTGTGGTTCGGCTTTCCAAAATTCCAAACTGTTGGAATTTCCCAAGCTCTTTCGCTTCGGACTATGAAGTACTTCTCCTTCCATCCCTTTATGGAGTGCGGATGTCCGTGCATCACTTTTTTTTTTAGGGCGTGGCGAGAGATTAAAAATCCCCTCCTGGTCCCCGAGCGAGCTCATCCCCAGGATGGCGCGGAAGTAGGTGAGCCTCGGCGTGATCCCTTTCTCCTGGCACTTCAAAATAAAACACACTAAGTGTTTCCAAGAGTTGGGACCGTACTGCATGGGGCTCACCTCCCCCCAGTTTAGCACCCTCTTAATGAATGGATGCAGCGGAAGTCTTAACCCCAAGATAAAAGCATTCTCAGGGAACATACAGAAGCTCGACTCTAGCGCGGTGGTCGAGCGGATGCCTGGGTTCGGCACAAGTAGCTCGAACTCCTGCGAAATAAAGTAAGCCGCCCTCAAAATAGGCAAGTAATCCCTCTGCAAGGTGTACTTCACGCTGTCCATCTTGATCATGGACCGGCCCTCATCCCGTAGCAGCGAAGTGTACACAAGAAGATTATCCACATCGTCAAGGTACATCCTGATCGACCCTGGATTTTTTGCTGGAAAGATTGGGGTACTTGAACCCGGAGCCATACTCATATTTGTCCTTCTCGGTCAGACTGTCGGGTCGTATCCACTTCGTTTTCCTCCTTTGGGGGCGAGGCTTCCTATCAGGGGAAGGGGTCGCTAGGGGGGGCAACGGGGGGAGGTCTGCCTCTTTCGTGGTTCCTCCGACCTCACCGTGATCGCTACCACCTTCAGTCCCTTGTTCGGACTCCTCCTGATCATCGCCCTCCTCAACCTGCTCCTCTTCTTCCGGGCCTTCGTCCCCGGGATCATTCTCCTTGTCAACAAACTCCTCCTCAGAGTCTCCCTCATGTTCGCTCTGCTCAATAGGCTACCCTTTTGGTCCCCGAACTTGTAAATGAGCCACATTATAGACCAAAACAACCTTGTCTTCTGACCCTCCAACCGATAGAACCTCCTCCTTCACTTGAGGGTCATCCGAAGACCAAGATATTGAAGACGAGTGAACTTCCTCCTCGGCGCGACCTGAAGTGCCTGCCTCGGAGCCAAACTGAGTGTGTGACATTGTAAAACAAAAATACTAACCGGTTTCACCGGAGAACATGAAGATGAGCGAAAAGCGATCGCCGGCGGCTTGCAAAGAAATTTCTGTTGGCAAGAGAGTAAAAGCAAAGTAAAAGAAATGAGGAGTAGGGAGGGGTATTTATAAGCAGAGATGAGACTCCTCGAATTCCGCAAAGAGATCTGGCCGTTTGATCTTGATCATCAAGATCTAACGGCCACTAAGATCTTGATGACGTCAGCCTACAGCGCAAATTTACCTTGTTACCCCCGGCCCTGTTAACCAACACGGTGGCTCAGTACGCGGGGTCAAACTTCTCGAGTACTTCACCTCTTCCTCTTGGCTTGGGGGTCGACGCTCGGATGTCACCACAAGCCCCAAAAAGTTTCTCTCAACGACTTGGGGGGTCGACGCTCGGATGTCACCGCGAGCCACAAAAAGTTTCTCTCAAAGGCTTGGGGGTTGACACGCGAATGTCACCGCGAGCCTCAAAAAGTTTCTCTCAACGGCTTGGGCCTCGACGCTTGGATGTCACCGCGAGCCCCAAAAAGTTTCTCTCAAAGGTGTGGGAGTGATGCTCGGATGTCATCGCGAGCCCCAAAAAAGTTTCTCTCAACAGCTTGGGCCTCGACGCTTGAATGTCACCGCGAGCCCCAAAAAGTTTCTCTCAATGGCTTGGGCCTCGACGCTCAGATGTCACCGCGAGCCCCAAAAAGTTTCTCCTAAACAGCTTGGGCCTCGGCACTCGGATGTCACCGCAAGCCCCAAAAAGTTTCTCTCAATGGCTTGGGGGGTCGATGCGTGGATGTCACTGCGAACCCCAAAAAGTTTCTCTCAACGGCTTTGACCTCGGCACTCGGATGTCACCGCGAGCCCCAAAAAGTTTTTCTCAACGGCTTAGGCCTCGACGCTCGGATGTCACCGTGAGCCCTAAAAAGTTTCTCTTAACGGCTTGGGGGTCAAAGCTCGGATGTCACCGTGAGCCCCAAAAAGTTTCTCTCAACAGCTTGGGCCTCGACGCTCGGATGTCACCGCGAGCCCCAAAAAGTTTTTTCTAAACAGCTTGGGCCTGACGCTCGGATGTCATTGCGAGCCCCAAAAAGTTTCTCTTAAACAGCTTGGGCCTCGACGCTCGGATGTCACCGCGAGCCCCAAATTATCTCCCAACCAGTGAGGGGGCTCGTCCCCTGACCCTCGACGCTCGGCAAGAAGACCTCCTACTCCACAGATCTCGACATCTCCTTCCTTTTCCAACAAGTTAGGGGGCTCGTCTACCGACCCTCTACGCTCGGAAAACTGACCTCCTACTCCTAAAGATCTTGACGTCCCCTTGCTTTTCCAACAAGTGAGGGGGCTCGTCTCCCGACCCTAGGCGCTCGGCAAAGCGACCTCCTACTCCTAAGAGCCCTACGCCCCTTGCTTTTCCAACAAGTGAGGGGGCTCGTCTCCTGATCCTCGATGCTCGGCAAGAAGACCCCCTACACTAGAGATCTCGACGTCCCTTCGCTTTTCTAACAAGCGAGGGGGTTCGCCTCCCGACCCTCGATGCTCGGCAAACCGAGCTCCGACTCTTCTGCACCCGGCACCCCTCGTGACTCCAAGAGGGGATCCCCTTCATTCTTCCCCCTGACCTCTTCGGGAAGATACGGATCCCGTTTTTCACCATATACACCACTCCGCTCTTCCTACAGAAACAAAAAATCACTCCTACATGGTTGGATTATCCAGTCCTCCAAGAGTGGGGGGCTCCTGATATGGGTTAGATGACAGATGATGTGGCCCCTCTTGGGCCACAGGATCCCCTCAAAAACTGCTCACCCCTGATCATCAGGTCTGCTAGGTCAGCCCTAAGCCTCATATGCTTCTGCCACGTCAGGCCAACGGGCAAACGGGTCCATACCCGGCCCAAACGCGTCCATATCCGCTTTGCACTGCCTATAAATACCAGGTCCTCTCCCACCTCCAAAGGTAATCAATCCTTCCCCTCTAAAAATCCTAGTTACCATTACTCTTCAGTGACTAACTAGACCGTCGAATGGTCTGCCACCGAGATCAACCTCGGTGTTCCTAGGCCGAGTGCAGGTACACGAGACTTCCGGATCCGAGCTGAGCCTCCAGATCTGAGCCGAGCATCCGACCTCCCCCTCACTCCTACCTACTCCCGAGCCGTTCCTTCAGCTGAGGGTCGGGCATATAACCAGTACCGAAGCTTCCACTTTACAAATTGAGAGAACTCACACCTGGTGCAGCCACCCCTAAAAACAAACCGCATTAATAATCATAGTTAATATTATAGTAATGGAAATACAATTTTGCAACCATTATTACATAGAAAACTATGACAGGACTGTATCTTTTAGAGCAATGTTTGGGAATAGAGAATCGCAAAGTTATTCGAGAATCGCAAAGTTATTCGAGATAAATCTACTTTCACTTTACCTATTCTCCTATTTTGTAACTCTTCGAAACTTCAATTGTCATAACTCAACTCTATTCCAAAAACACATCTCTACAAGTCATAACATGAGAATTTTGTGATTGACATGAAATCCGACCAATTTTCAAAGATAAACATTTTTTTAGTATTTTATATATGATATTTTATTTGCTTTTTGGACGAAAAGAAAATAAATTTATCCTCCAAAAATCAAAATGAAGGGGAGACGCAACGATAGAGATAGAAATTGACATCGGCTTTTCTCACTACATCCATCTATAGTGAATCTGTTTGTTACTCGACGTCTAACATCCTTTGGCATTTCTGCCGGCCAAATATATATCAAGGAAAAACAATATATTGCTACAACTGGGTCACTGTAATTATAAATATCACTTAATACTATATTTAAAAATATCAAAAGAATTTTGTCATGAATGACTTTTACGATAAAACAAAAAACAAAGGGCTCCCAACAGTTAGGGTGGACCCTATGTCAAGGAGTCATATCATTTGTATATCATTAGCATACATAGGTATACGATGGTACCAAGATACTTACAGGTTTTACTGGACATGTCAAGGTAGATGATGCAATATTTATTCATTTATGCATTGAGAATTGAGATATATGGCATCTTTATTACTGTCTTGATGTATGGTTCAAAGATTTTGTTAGAGCCTCTGGGTCTATAAAATCACTGAGAGGATAGCATGCAAATGCATTGAATTTTTTCCTTACTCACTTTTTAAAAATAATTACCGAACTGACTCACTTTTGAAAATATATTCTAGACTGGCTCATTTTTGGACATGTCAGCAAAAAATATTATTGCCAACATCAGTATAAGTTATTTGAATATCGTTGTTTTCAAAAACGGTATCTGTAAAAGAAAATTTTCACATTTTCGGAGTAACGACATTAGTATAATTCGTATTCAATTGTAATTTATCTAACTTATGAAAAAATTATAATTATGAAAACATATTAAAACTTATGTCGCTATCCCCAATAATGGCAATCACATGCAATATGCCTTTATTGGAGATAGCAGCATCGATATAATAGTTCTTATATAGAAATAGTGTCTCCCTCTTCTCCTTCCCCTTTCACTTTATCTCTCTCTTTCCTTTCACTCCCGAAACCCAAAATCCTAAAACCCTATATCACAAATCCCACACTTCCCCTTCAATTTGTCATCATATCCCAAAAAATTCATAAAATCCTAATGCATCAACCCTAATCTTCATCCCCTCCGATTTCCTCCTCTCTCCCTCAACTTGGATCTCGGTGTCGTATCTTCTACACCTAAAAAAAATTCGAAATTGCCAAGCAAATATTGGTGCATATCAAACAACTTCCCATACATCACCAACAACATCTACGCCTCTGAACTCCAAATTGTGCAAGGTAATCCAAAACCCTTAATTTCTTTTAAAAATCTCAATTTGTGTATTGAGATTTAAACGTATGTATGCATTTATATAAGAAGTGTTTTAAGATGTTGCGGAGATTGATATGAGTTGTTGTATGATTCGAGTAGTGTATTCCCAATGCCTGAATTTTTTTATATATGCTCAATTGCCCTATTTATCAAATTTTCGAAGATTAATGTGCATGAATGATTGGATGTACGTAGTGTGTTAAGATGTTTTCCATATTGAATTGAGTAACATAGTGATATGAGAAGTGTATTGATACAAGTAGTCAATAGTCATACTTTTTATATATGAAAATTGGTATAATATTCAAAATGTGGAAGATTTATGTGTTTGTATGAATGGATATATGTAGTATATTAAGTTGTTGTCGATATTGACATGAGTAATGTATTGAATCGAGTAATGTATTCCAAATACTAGAATTTTGTTCATGAGAAATGCTTTATTAATGTTGATAAAGAAATGGTGCGACCGAATGGATCATAACAGCCGTCGGGCAGTGGTAGAGGTCAACCACCATCACAAGTAAGATGTGGTTATTATTTTTAGTCTCGAATCTTAATGTATAATATTGTTTTTATAATAACAAGAATTTATATTTTTTTGTGTAGAATGCCGACCAACCATCTACTTTGCAGGTCGCAGGTGCATCGTCTTCCGCCGCATATGGAGGTCCAGGTCCATTAGACCCATCCCTACTATATTTGCAAGAAGAGCACATGTTTCAGTCGGCGTGGAAGTGAGAGACGAAGAATATGAGTTTCTGGCTACACACGACATTGCCAGTGCACCCATGTATACACAACTATTTAGTCAATGTCGGTTTCCACTGAATGTCGATGTTGGCGAATGTAAAATGCGAATGTTCATTGTGGAGCGTTGGAGGTCGGAGACATACATGTTTCATCCACCGGTTGGAGAGATGACAGACACACTCCAAGATGTAGCCATTATATCTGGACATCTGATTGATGGGGTTGCCGTAACTGGAAATCTGGAGTTCATCAAAGTTGCATTGGTTAGAGAGTATCTTGGAAAAGTGGATGATGAGGATGATAAAGATGTATTCATCGGCGAATCAATCTGACAATTGTGACTATACTTAGAGTTCAACGAAAGTTTGGGAGACAACCTGACCGACTTCAAACTTCAATGTTATGCTCAGGCGTACCTCATGAGTATGATAGAAGGTGTTATCTTTTCAAACTTTTACGATGATGTCGTCCACCTAATGTACCTACCATTGATTGTTGATCTACATAGAGCCGGTCGTTATAGTTGGGGAAATATGTTTTTGACTTCCCTTTACCGTGCATTATGTAACCGCTCAACAGCTTTATGTTTTTCCTTCCAAGTCTTGCTGTATGAAATATTGTGATTGAATTGAAGCTTGTATGAACGAAATATGTTTAGAATCAACTTTACACTATTATCGTTGACACAATTTTAGAATCAACTTTACTATGATTGTGATTCAACTTCAGATTCACACATGTATGAACGAAATATGTTTTCCCTTTTAGAATGATTGCACACAATCGCCATGGACAACCCACCATATTTATGAGCTTCAAATTTTCTACAATCTTCTGAGGTGTATATTTGATCGGTGCGTATTTACATTTTACATAGTATGAACATAGGTTTGATTTCACTGTCACAAATTCTCGATGGTTCTTCACGAAGTACATCTTCACTTGATGTTGGATATTATCTTTAATTGGATATCTTTGACCGATATAGAGTTCATCCGTGTTCGATGAGCCGACGAAAGACCGTGGATGTTCATGTATGGTCGCATTTTTCATCAATTCACCCGATTGAACCTCATATATAGGTACACTCATGGATTGCTTTAAGGAAACCACATTGTTAACATGTACATTAATCATTAACCTAATCTTCTCCTACCTCCTCCCCCTCCTCCTGACCATCATCCTCGTGATCCTCATCTTCTTCCTCTTCTAATAATTCGTTATTAATAATAACGTTATCGAAATCTTGCATAATGTTGTCGTTGTCAACAATATCTTGTGTGAAGGTGTAAGGATGTATGTGCTTATATTCTGTGGTAACAGATTATGTTGAAGTTGTACTAATATCTTCTTGTGAATGGGGTATTTTTGCATATGACTCGGCAACTGGTTTAAAACCCCTAATGGGGTTTGGACTATGAATAAAAGGTGGCCGAGCATTTAGCAACTTAATTTGCTCAATATATAACTCCAATGCAGTACAAGTACGATTTGGATCAAGTGTCCTAGCAATCATAAACCTTAGTAAATTATCATTATCTACGGGCACCGCCATGAAATATTGTCATTCTTCTTTTCTGGCGACATAACGAGCATTGATTTTTAGATTTCATTCACCTCTATCACAATCAATAACTTCAAATATCTTATCTACTAGTTGTGAGTATATAAAGTTATGGAGAGCCCAAATAATGACCGGTTCAATATCGCTATAATATATTCTATCTTTGGATATCAAATTATTTCATCCCCAAAATATAACCAAATAAGTATATCGTAATCCATACCTATACATAAATGGACGAATTTGAAATTCATTAACTACTCACAATCATAACCTATGTAAATTGCACAACATATGGTCATAGGAATACCTTCAAATTAAACCATAAGTTAGAGCGCGGAGAATATGCCGTGTATGATGTATGGATGACCGGAGACAATGTTGGAGATTAATCAGATTGGGGGAGTTGTATTTCAGAGTGGGAGGAGAGGGAGGTAGGAAAGAGGTAGGAGAGATAAAGTTTGAGAGTAAACAGAAGTCGGATTTGTGCACTAGGATTTTGGGGTGTTGGGTTCGGGAGTGGAGGGAGAGAGATAAAGTAAAAGGGGAAGGAGAAGAAGGGGACACTTTATGTATATTATACTGGTGCCGCTATTGACAGTAGCGGCAACAGCTTAAGCTTATCGTTATTGAGAATATTGGCATTAGTAATAAGATCCTTACAATTTTTTCTCAAGTGAGAGAGTTCACATTTGAATGCGAAATGTACTAATGCCGTTACTCAAAAAAGCGGCATGTGATTTTTTTTATAGGTGCTGCTATTGGCAATATCGACATTGAAATAACATATGCTGTTGTTGCCAATAACATTTTATGTTGACCTGTTAAAAAATGAGTCAGTACGGTAAATATTTTCGAAAGTGGGTCAGTTTGATAATTATTTTCAAAAATGGGGTTAGTATGGAAAAAAATTCATATGCATTAAGCTGCGGGTTCTTTTTATCATTGTCTTCGTATCTTCGAGAGGTGCTGACGCTGACAGGGAAGGGTACCATCTCATCAGATGGGAGAATGTATGTATGAAGAAGATACATGGTGGGTTGGGTGTTATCGACCTAAGAGATATGAATCCAACTCTCCTTGGTAAATGGTGGTGGAAAACATATCATCTAAACGGTGAAGCCTGGCAAGACTTCGTCCAATCTTATTTCCAAGGAAAAGGCTCATGCAATCGGGGGTTTTAGGTGGGCACCAGGGTCTCGTGGTTCTGGAGAGGAGTTAGAAAAGCTCACAACACTTTCTATTATGGAGTTACATCGTTCATTGGGTAATGACCTCACAACTAAGTTTTGGTGGGACAAATAGTGTGGTGCTCACTCCTTACGTGAACTTTTCCCTGACCTCTATCAGATTACCACTCAACCTCACATTTTTGTAGCCAAGACTTGAAGGGGGGTCGTGGAGACCTTATTTCAGATTCGACCTAAATTAGGAATCTCAAGCAAGATTAGTCACGCTGTAGGAGTTCATTTCACATTCAGGTGTGAGGTGCTCACAAGGAACATATCGGTAATCGTATGCGCTGGAGAAGTTGGGATCATTCACTGTTCGCTCCCTTTATAACCACATTCACTTTAGGGGTTGCCGACCAAGTTGGTCATCAATTCTCTGAAAGACGAAAGCCCCTCTGAAAGTTAGAGTTTTCTTGTGGCTAGTCCTCAACGATGCTATCCTAACCATAGAAAATCTAGTTAAGAGACTTTTTCACTTTGGCACAAAATGTGGCTTTTGTAGTGCTGGCTTAAAGTCCAGAAATCACCTTTTTCTTGAATGCCATAGGAGTATATCAGTGCTTTCAAAAGTTCTTAAAGCCCTCGGCCAGTCGACTTACCCAAACTCTTATGATGAGTGGTGGGTAGGTCCTAGGTTTGTTTCAGTTAAGAAAATCATGAAAGAAGCGTGGTACATCGTCATCGCCGCTGCGACATGAGTTTTATGGCTAGACAGAAATAACTTTTACTTTCGTGAGACATGTAATAATATTTTTGGTAATATAACTTATATAATGCACCTCATTTTCTTTTGGGCTATAGCTGCGGCGTTAGAGTATTGGGGAAGGATCGCCAGAGCTTTCCCGATAGAGGAGGAGTACGACGACGAGAAGATTGTGTTTGGACCTACCCTCGATTGATCGGTGCACTGCCACCCACCCTTCAGGGTTATGTTAGAGGGAACCCAGATCTTTGTTTGTACTCTTTATGTAGTTACTTTGTTGACTTGGTTCTTTGATTAGTCACACCTTCCAAAGTTTTGTTGGAAGCCTTATGTTATTTCTTTTCCTGCTTAGTAGTTTCTTGTATTGAACCCAGTACTATGCAATTATTTTGTTAACTCTTTTTAATGAAATAGGATAGCCATACTTCACAATTTTTTTTTCAAATACAAGATTTTATTTTACTCAAGTTAAAGATGAAAAACTAAAGAAAATTGCAACTTTCTTGTATTCTGTTGGTTCACTGTTGTCTTTAATGGTGTCCTAACATTATGGTGCTCTTTCATGCTTTGTGTGATACGATTGTTTGGCTCCACTAGTTAGTGGGTCCTATACACGGGCTCCATATGGATAAATTGGGCGGCTTAGTCTCCTTCCATGTTTCTTCTTTCTATTGCTCATGTGATTAATCTAATCTCACATTGAAAACTTTGTATATCCATCCTTTGCAGTAGGTTCGATCAGACGGTTAGGATTGTTTTGGCGGTGGGAATGAGATGTTGACAGAAGGTAGAGATGGATGAAATCAACCTCTAGTCAGCCAAACAATCATCAAATAGTTTTCAAATTTTTGTTTGAATTTGATAGGACAGTAAGGTGCTTACCTCCCTCTGCACCCTTATCTTATATACTTCATTCTCTTGGTAGTTTGTAACTGGAACCGCAATGCAATTTATAGCGTAAAATAGTACAACTAATCATAGAAACTGCTACTACACTCACAAACCGTCCCTTGCAAGGCCGGTCTTACCTAGCTCATGAACACAAGTCAATCGTTTCATTTGCATCCTCCGTCGTTTTCTCTCATTTTATGAAAAAAGGATCCTCTAGTAATATATATATATTTAAATAAAATGTGATAAAAGATCACTGATTTTATTTTTTTTTTATAACGAGGATAGAATTTATCGATTCCAGTCCAATATATAAATAAAAAAATAGATACAACAAGTTACAATTTTACACCATCGTAAAACAGAAAAAAGACAGGGGAAGAGAAAAAAAACTTAGCGAGCAACTAAGCTAATTGCCCATAAGTAAACCGAAACAGAAGCTTAAAACAGCTGAAATAGAAATTAAAGGAACCACAGCAATACAACACAAACGTCACAAAGAACAAACACCATGACAGGCCTCATCACACCTAGCGCAAGCAGACCCTCCAAAGCAGGATTAAACAAGGCCGAGTAGGAAAACAAAGACAGACAGCAGCGACCGGGCGACCAACTAGGACAGCATCGAGTTGAGGTTGGCAATAGCAATGCAATGAGCCGAAAACGCTAAGACGCCGCTAACCGCACAAGAGTGGAGGGGAGTCGAACCGAGCCCAAAACAATTACTGCAACTAGCCGCTGAAGCTGGGACGTGAGTCGCTGCCAGGAAAAAAAGGCAGGGGAGATATGACAATGAGGCCCGTCCCACTGGAAAGCGAAGAAACGGGCCTCGAAGGAAGAGATTATTAACAGTTTGAACGAATTGCCAAGTAGAGAGAATCTAAACATCTAGACTGGACTAAAATCTCAGTCACCGGAAGAAAACCCGACCTAGAGCAGAAACCCAACACGCTCGAAACCATCTGCTAATAAAAAGGAAAAAACAACCATACAAAGGAGCAATGGAACAGTAACGCACAGAAACCATACTCAGCAAGACCCAAGCTGGGTGAAAACAAGGATTCCGAGAAGGTAAACAAGGAAACAGTCATCAGAACCCCGGCACGAAGAAACGATACCCGGACTGCGCAACCGAAAGGACCCAAAAAAATAGAGGCCGAACCTCAGCCTAGCGAGGCTAAGCTGCAAGGGAACACAAGATAGAATAAAAATGACTAAGCACAACAATCTGGCCAGAAGCCAGCCCCAAAACACATCACACAAGGTGCCAGAGAAAGCACTAAACATGCTCAGTAAAGCAAATCAAACCAAGACAGCTAAAGCCAACAACATTCACCATCGTACACAACATTTCAGCAGGGACGAAACATTTAGTTAAGAGACAGTATCGGAGGGAGGGGGGGAGGGATGAGTATATACATCAGAAATACGCACAAAAGACTGCCTATACCAGTGGCATAAAAACAGGAGAAAGAAAAGATAAAGGCAACAACCTAAGCCAAAAACAACAAAATTCTCCATCCAGCAATCGAAATCTTAGAGGTAGGCAAAATACTGTAATAGATCACTATGGTTCAGTCGCCTAAAAAAGAACAAACCAAAGTTCAGGAGCAAAAGAAAGAAAGATCTCATTGAACACCTCAGACCTGCAAAGAAGAAAGGTATAGTAGTAATAAGCAAAACTGAAGAGATAAACTCAAATAGCATTAAGTGAACGTAAGCAAAGTAGCGCCTCATCAAGACGCTTAAGTTGTAAAGCTAAAACAATATCTTGATTTAAAGTAGAGGACCAAAAATTGGTGAAAAATAAAAAATCAACAATGATAGAGTCGATCGTAGCAAATGTGTGCGTGAAAATCGGCTTATTCCTTTCCGACCTAATCACCCATATAATAGTCATGAAGAAGAGGATCCAAGAAGTACGATATTTTTTATTAATAAACTGAAGAAACCAACATGAAGACATTTTGGAAGGGAGAGAAGGAATTTCCCAAGCCAAAATGCAAATCTTCCATAAAGGGCGAATGAAAATGCACTGAATGAAAATGTGCTCAACGTCTTCAAACTCAGTAGAGCACAAAGGCATAATTGACCCCAGGCCAGGTTCCTTTTATTAAGCACCTTCACAGTGAGAAGCTTATTGTGGAATGACAGCCAAGAGAGGATTTTAACCTTAAGAGGGACACAACTACTCCAGATAAAATTAGAAGATCACTGATTTGATTAATGAGCCATTAATGCAATAGCTATAAAAAGTAGATATAAACCATCTGAATAACCATCAATACCAAGGGTACACACCGTAGTCGGATAACCCTCACAATCAAAAGTAAACAACTTGATACATCGACTACTACATAAATTAAAGCAGATACAAATATAGATACATCCACAGTATACCAAATCACATCTGCCTATCTGTCGAAGAGAAGACACACAACTGATCACCACGGCCGGTCCTGAGTTTTCGGGGGCCCGAGGCGAAATCCCGAAATGGGGCCCCCATACACTAAAAAAAAATATGTACACAAAAAAATTGTACATTGTTGAAAGCAAAATATGCAAAATATATAAATTTGTTTTAAATCACCTAAATTTAAAATCTCAAATTCAATTCAAGTCTTCAAGCCTAAACCCAAATAATGTTTTAAAAAAAATTTAAAGGCTCAAATAATTATTTTTGTGGTCCCCAAATAAAGTCTTTTTTACGCTCGAAATACGTGCCTATATTTACAAGAAAATTACAAATTTGAGGGCCCCTAAAATCGCAAAAATGCTGGGGGCCTGAGGCGGCTGCCTCACCCGCCTCAAAAGTGGGGTCGGCCCTGCTGATCACCTAGTCCCCAAATGGCAACTATTCTGTGTCGTCCAAAAGAAACATCTTTCTCACTCTTGCTTAACACGTTCATGCATCAACCAGATAAAAAAATTATGTATCATGATGAAGAATCTGTTAATATGAGTATGAAAATAAGCCTCACTGGAATTTTTTTCCCAAACTGTCCTACTTTTTGAAAGTTTTTCCCAAATTGCCCAAGTTTTTTTAAAATTCCCAAACCGCCTCACTTGGCTTTCAAAAAACCGAGCTTGGTTAAAACCAACTCGGTTTTTCGAAAACCGAGTGTGGTCTTTGGAAAATCGAAGACTAACACTCGATGTTTGAAAAGCCGTGTTGGTTTTAACCAAACTCGGTTTTTCAAAAACCGAGTGTCGATTGGGGATATTTCCCCTCTTCGTCCTCATTTCTCTTTCTCTCCATTCATACTTTTGGTTATCTCTTCTTACTCTTTCTTTAACTCCGAAACCCAAAATCCTAGCTTCCCATAATTGACCTTCTACCCACAAAAATTTCATCTCAATCTAAATATATTTACTAATTCTTTCCTAACCTTATCACCTTCCACTCTCAAAACCTTAAACACATCTTCTTGAAAGATCCATATTTTGGAATTTTGATAAATCTGAATAGGATAGCAACTTCAACTCTTTTACCCAAATATCTACGGGTCTATCCTTGAAGCTTGTGAAGGTATGATGAATATTGGCCTATAATTTTGTACATTATGTATAGATTTTGTTTGTGGGTAGATAATAACTCGCATATTCGTATAAATATACGTAGGTATGGATTTGTAGATTCCTATTTGGTTATACTTTGGTGGTGAAATAATTCGTGATCTAAAGATCGGTTGTTGATATAGTGCGGTGGATCATGAAATAGTTTGGGTACCTCGTACCATTACATTGGCAGAATTAGTTGAGAAAATTTATGAAGTTACTAATTGGGATAGGGATCAATGGAATGTGAAAATTTTAGCTCGATACGCAGCAGGAAGAGGAGATGGTCAGTATTTTATGATAGTGCTCGTATCTACTAATAATGCTATGAAGTCAATGATTGCTAGGACACTTGATCCTAATTGTACTTGGTCTGCATTAGAGTTATATATTCAAAAAATTCAAATTTTGAATGCTCAGCCACATGATATTACTAGTTCAAGCTTCGTAAGGGTAGTACCTACACAGCAGATGAGGTCTAACACCGTTCAAACTTCACAACCAATCCCACTGTCCTCACAGGAAGACACCTTCATAAATACAACAAATCGAGATTCTACAGATGTTGAGTTATCACACCAACCTAGTCCGGTTCATGACTATGTTCCAAATGACACTGTATTTGAACACTTTCAAAATGCTACCATTCACAACGAATTATTAGACGATGATGAAGAAGAGGAAGAAACAGACGATGAAGTTGATGGAAGTGTAGAAAATGATGATGGGGATGAAGATGATGATATAGCAAATGTAAATCCTATGAACAGCAGTTCTAATGAAGTGAGAGGTACTGATAGCTATGCAATGTTAATGCTCATATTACTAGGAGATGACACAAGGTGCTAGAGTACATCAATTTCCACAAGAGTCGTCTGGTTCATCTAATGTAGATGAATTGTACATTGGACGGGAATTTGTAAGTAAAGAGTCGATTCAGCAGGCTGTGAAGTTGTATTCTATCAAGAAATATCGTGAATTTGTCACATTGAAATCTTCACCGTCACTGTATACTGTTAAATACAAAATGACACCTAGAAAACGTATAATTGAGGAGATCGTGCAAGGTCCCCCAGGAATAAGTGATGGTGGATGCCCTTGGAGATTACGAGCAATTATTCCAAAAGGCGGGACAAATTTTGTGGTGAAGAAGATAGATGGGCCTCATACTTGTACGAATCCCACGTTGAATCAGGACCACTGTAAAGTTGATTCTAACCTTATTTGTAATTTGATTGTAAGTGTGGTGAAGAAGGGGATTGGTTTAACACCGCGGGAAATTATTGAGATAGTGAAAGTACAATATAATTATCAGATTTCATATAAGAAAGCTTGGATTGCAAAACAAAAGGCGATTGAGAGGTTGTTCGGTACCTTCGAAGAGGCATACACGAAGTTGCATTTTCTACTATCAGTAATTCAAGCTGCAAATTCAGGAATCGTTGTCCACTGGAATAAATATGAGTCTAGTCCTAGCAAAGAAACATTCAAGGGAGTATTTTGGGCATTTGGTCCTTCGATTGAAGGTTTTAAGTCTTGCATACCTGTTATTAGTGTTGACGGAACTCACTTGTACGGTAAGTACAAGGATTGTTTGCTAATTGCTGTTTTCCCAGATGCGAAGATTGCTTATTTCCATTTGCATTTGCATTAGTTGATGGAGAGAGTATAAATACGTGGACATAGTTCATGAGTTGCAGTCGGTATTTTGTCACCGATCGCACTGAGTTGTGTGTTATCTCTGATCATCATGCTGGTATATTGTTTGCTATGAAATTGCAAAATGGAGCTTAGAATGAACCTAATGCATATCATCGTTATTGTATGCGTCATTTTGCTACAAATTTATTCAGTAAATTTAGTAGCAAGGCATTACAGAAAAAGGAAAAAATTATAGCGTGTCAAAACCAACCCAAAATGTTCATGACCAAACTCACTGAACTTGAAACCATTAATGTCGAGGTGGCTAATTAGTTGAAAGAGAAGCCGGTTGAGAAATGGGCACTTCATGCAGATGAAGGTCGAAGATACGGCATAATGACTACGAACCTGTCAGAAGTCTTCAATTCGGTCTTGAAAGGTGTCTATAGTTTACCGGTAACTGCGATTGTTGAAATGATCTTCTATCGTTTAAACTCTTACTTTACTACTCGTCGACAGGAAGCCAATAAGCTTTTATCTGAAGGGAAGATTTTTGCTTGAAGAGTACATGAATTAATCGATAGTCGCCGTGAGAGAGCAAACCGACATGAGATTACAATGTTTCATTATCAACCTGGAGTTTTTTTCCGTGAGAACGGGTACACGCATGGTAAGTGGAGAAAGGAAGGGTGAGAAATTGCACACTGTTAACTTGGGTACCAAAACATGCACATGTATGAAATTTCAACTATATCATATTCCATGTTCTCATGTATTGACAGCTTGTGCATATCGTGCAATCGATCACAACACTTTTGTTGATAAATTTTACCTTGTCACGTCATTAGCACAAACATGGGCTCCCGTCTTTCATCCAATTCTAGATCCAGCATATTGGCATACTTTTGATGGTCCACGACTCGTACCTGATGCTAGTTTGTGACGTTCAAGGAAAGACCGGCCTAAATCCACGAGAATACGCAACGATATGGATGTGAGAGATATGTCTAGCAGGGGTACGAGGATGAAATGTTCAAGATGTGGTTTGGAAGGATACAACAAGTGTCAATGTACTAATAGAGGATCTCAAAACATTTAATTTGATTATGTAATTTCGAATGTGTTTGTGTTCGTAATATGTAATTTGAACTATGTACTATTTTTTGGGGTTTCATTGTGGAAAATGATAGATTATATGCGTTTAAATGTGTTTGTAATTGGATCTCAGCCCGTAGGTTAGTTTTTAAAAAACATACAGGAAGAAGACTCGGCTTTTCAAAAACCGAGTTTAGTATAAAGTAGGTCGGTTTTTCAAAAACCGAGTTAGGAGCTGATTGTTTTCCAGAGAAGAAGCTTTCTCTGGAAATACAACTTCTTCACAGTCTTTTTTTGAAAAAACGATCAGCTTTTAACTAGAGGACGGTCACACTTGATGGAGCTTATCATAACAATACCATATAACCCACAATCTCTTAGCATCTCATGAATCCGTGGGTGCATTGGTAGTGGATGACCCGCCCTAAATCTACACTCCTTAGAATCACTGTTCCACACATCGTGCGAACGATGCATCGGTTGAAGAGTGAGGAGTGAAGGGTCGAGGGGACCTGGGCCTCCAGAAGGAATATAAGATGAAGAAGGGACTGAAGAAGAAGGGCACGCCTCATCTAGATTGGTTGGAACCTACATAACAATAACATTTACATCAATAGACTGAAATTTCTTTTTAGTGTATGATAATCAAACTAATCGAATATAAATAATTAATAACTTACATTAGTACCCTCGGTACGACTACGACCACGACTACATCCACGTCCACCGCGAGGAGGTGGCCCAAAAGAAGTATGTAGTCCATCGCCACGAAGAGGTTTACTACTCTCTCCTCCCTCCACGATCCCCATTGTTCGTGCCATTTACAGTATAAGAAATATCACTACAACTTTTAAAAAAATTGTTATTAACTACACCAAAATATATAACCTATATATATAATCTATATATATAACCTACATTGTTATTGTGCTTAAGTGTTCAAATTAACTAAAATTGAAACCACAATTGAAACTAAAATTGTTATAACCTACTAGAATAATCTCTTTCAAAATTACTCTTCCAAAATTCACATTCAATATTACTCTTCCAAAATTAACACAAAATGAAAATAACAAAATTAAGCTTGAGAAATATACCGTTCGAGTAGGAGAATCTCCCCCAATCGCAGTCTTCACCACAATCTTCAGCTCCAATTTTGAAAAAACAGCAAATTCATGGATATTTGGGTTTAGGGTTTTAGGGTTTACAAAAGGATGAAATTTGTAGATGAGATTGGGGGAAAATCAAAATGAGATGAAAGATGAGAGTTTCTTTTGGACTAACCGGCCAATTTGATGGGTAAATCAACAAAAAAAACAAGAATTTCGTTGGGTTTCAGAGAAGAAGTGGAGAGTAAAGAGAGTGAATAAAAGTGAAGTGTCGAAATCAGATCTGGTTAAAATCTCTCCTAAACGACACTCGGTTTTCGAAAAACCAAGTTTGGTTAAAAACAACTCGGCTTTTCGAAAACCGAGTGTTAGTCTTCAATTTTCCAAAGTCCACACTCGGTTTTCGAAAAACCGAGTGAGATAGTTTTGAAAAAAAATGAAAAAAAAAACTACGGCAGTTTGGAAAAAAATTTCAAAAAGTGAGACAGTTTGGGAAAAAATTCGCATCACTGTGATCTAAGCCAAGGTATTAACAAGGAAGCTACAAATCTCATTACATTAACGGTAGACACTTGTACACTACAGCACCTAGTAAAAAGAAAAACGAGTTAATAGAAGGTTCTAGAATCTGGCACAATTCATATCTGAATCCGCTAAGAAAATATTTTTTTTTAGTGGATTTATATGACCAATGAAGAATTCTTGTGGGTCCTCCACCTCTTCTATCTTCTTAAAATTTAGGACATATCAACTCACTTATTGGCTATATATTCAATAATGGATATTTTGGAAAAAAAATTTTGTTGTCGTCGCCTATATACTCATTTTTTGAATTTTGAACGAACAAAAAGGCTATATTTAGCAGCGGAAATAGATTTATCAATATTTTATAAATCGGAAGAAGATTTACTGTCTCATAGTGGAACGGTATATAATTTTTCGTCTGAGACAAATTTTTTAATTGAGAAATGATCGGACGGCATATAATCTGCCGTTTGAAGAATTTAAAAAAAATGGAATAGGAAGATGATCTTCCCTTTGGGGAAAAGAGAGAAAAGGCCAATTTTTTGATTTGTGTTGGACGGCACATGTGTCGTCCTTCACCTTTTTTTTTTATATATTTAAATTAAGGGACGACAGATGATTTGCCATCCTTCACACTATTTTAAAAAAAACCGCAGATCTTCAAACGGAATATGATCTTCCGTTTCGTTAAAAAAAAGCCATTTTTTGAGTATTGACGACTGCAGCATTTAAGCTATTTGTTATTTTAAAATATCCATATACCTATTTTTTAACTTAAACGACAATAGATACCATTATGACCCAATTTAAGTATCCTAAGCTATTTGTAGTAAGACAGTAATTGCGTTTGGTTTGTTGTTTTTTTTTTTTTTTATGAATATTTGGTTTGTTGTTTTGAAAACAGTTTTCTGAAAACAGTCTTCTGAAAAGAGTTTTCTGAAAACATTTTTCTGAAAATGAGAGTGTAAAAGCTGTTTGGTGAAAACAGTTTTTTTGGAATTTAGAGTATAATGTATGTATAGGTTTGGTTGTATGTATATACTGTATACAGTATATATACTCTGATACATACATGTTGTATACATATACATACATACTGATATGTAATAATATAAAATATTTTATTATTGTTACCGCTGATTTCGGTGTGGGGGTAAACAGATAGAATTTGTGAATCCGAGAAAAACCTGAGCAGTTGACTCAGCCTTCTTGCTCCTACCGCGACCTGCAAGGAAGTGCGAGACACCGGGGTTGATTCCGGCGACGCACCCTCCGACGCTCTTGTCAGTAATCAGAAAAAGATTAAGAAAGAGCTTAAGTGGTGAAAAAGTGATTAACCTGGTCATGGTGGTAGAGGGGTGATATTTATAGTCGCCAGCGGAGCGGTTAGGGGGCCGGATTTCCCGCGTAACAGCCAGGAGAGAAATCCTCCTATTCTGTTTTGGGAAATTGGCCCCTGATTCCCGGTGGGAGCTAATCAGGCCTGTTGAATTGATTTAGTCAAATCAAGGGCCCTGATTCTCCTCTTGGTGAACTGGGTTCGTATCGGGTCGGGACCCGTGCCCAGTTAAAGTGGATCCATTCGCGGGTGGTTGGTTCTGTGAGAAGGAGGCCCAATACCCGTTTTGGATCCATCTGTATGTGAAATTACCTTTTTACCCCTGTGCTTCAAGATTCGTGCTCGATCTGGACGGTCCCGATTTAACCCTATTTTTAGCCATATCACGAGCCCCCCACTCCTAAAGGCTGAGTGTGATCAGACTTTGAGGAGTAGTCTAACTGTTTTAGTGGCTGGTGGAGTTGTATCGGAGTCCAAATGTGGGATCTTGAACCTAGAAAGGGGGTAGTGAGGTAATTTTTTGGATGCCGCTTGCTGTTCTCTGGTCACATCGGGTATTTGAGGGTTTTTATCTATTTTTTCGGACTATTTATTTAATTTTGCGACGTGTTCACTAATCGTTCGGGGGCCTTTAACAGCACATTCTAGGCAATAATTGTTCGTTCAGGGGTTCGAAAATGTGCCCCCAAATTTCCAATTATTTTCCAGAATTTTTAGTTAATTTTCCCGAATTTTTAGCAATTTTGGCGCCGTTTTAAATAAATAAAACGATTTAAATAAATAAAAAACGATTTAAATACCGATGGATGACGTGGCTCGATCTGAGCCGTTGATCATGGACGAGCACGAAATTCAGAAAGATCTGACGGCTGTTACCGCTCGGCAGCGTTTTTCTCCGTTTACGAGCTCGGAAAGGCGCTTGCTCGGCTGCCGACCGGAGGTAGGGGGTTCGGCAGGCCGAACGACGTGGCGCTATCTGAGCTGTCGGATGCTGGTGCGCATCTCGAGACGGGCGTGGTTCCCAAGAAAATGCTATCTTGTCTTTTAGCGCACGTGGCGCCATCTGAGCCGTTCATCATGGGGAGCGCGAATTTCTGAGAGATCCAACGGACTAAGTAGCTCGGTGTCTTTTTTCTCCATTTACCAGCTCGGGAAGGCACTTGCTCGGAAGCCGACCGAGGAAGTGTGGCTTCGGTCGTCCGAGCGTCGTGGCGCTATCTGAGCTGTTGGATGTTGGCACGCATCTCGAGACGGGCGCAGCTCCCAAGAAAACACTATCTTGTCGTTTAGTGCTCTCGGCGAGATCTGGGCCGTCTGATCGAGATCAGGCGCGAAGGTTGAGGGGAAAGTGAGTTTTCCCCGTTTACACGCTCGGGAAGGCACTTGCTCGGTGGCCGACCGGGGGCCTGTGGTTTTGGCAATCCGAGATGACTCTGTTCCCAAGGGTATTAATGGTGCTTCGGGACTTGCGCGGCGTTCCGCCTCCCCAAGGTCATTAAGGATAACTCCCTCAATTAATACACGGCGTTTCAACTTCCGAGGGTCATAATGGCTGGTTCTTGGGGGCAGGCTATAAGTACTCCACTCCCTTTGTCATTTCAGTAATGTTGAGTTTTTGACCTCGGTGGTATCTGCCTTGGGTAGCTTCTCTTTTGAGGTCCGGAGGGGTGGTTGCTCTTCTGCCTGGTTTTCCCTCTGTTCCTGACGGCCCCAAAGTGGATGTCAGGAGCGGGGGGGGGGGGGGGGAACGAGGCAGTAGTGGTGACGACCGTAGTCCAGACCCGATGGATGAGTTACTTCGGAAGGACGGGTGGTCGTTCTTCCACCAAGATCTTCGGCCTTCTTTGGTTGCTCCGAAGTGGGTGTCAAGGTAGGCAGAGATCCTGGTGGAAGAGGTGATCATCCATGTCCGAATCCGAGGGGTAGCGGTCGTTCCTTTACCATGATTTTTCCGGACCATTTGAGCTCGTTGTTAGCAACTGTGAAGGCGCGGTTGCCAGAGTCCTCTGCCAGGCCGAGCCTTCCAGTTGCAAACAACTAGCTCGGAATGGTGCGCTTCTCCAGCATGTGTCGTGGCTCGGACTTCCGGACCGTCGGAGCTCGTTGTTGGCAACTGTGAAGGCGCTGTTGCCAAAGTCCTCTGACACGCCGAGCCTTCCAGTTGCCACCAACTAGCTCGGAATGGTGCGCTACTTCTGATATCTGAGTGTTGATGGGCCCCCTCCCATCTCTGTCTTCCTTCCGGGCTGCTGGCTTCTGGATGTCATCCCGGAGGAGCCAGAGATGGGGGGAGCGCCGATCTGTTTTTGACCGGGGCCCGTGGGTCGGCGGAATACCGACTGAGACACGGGACCTGGGGGGCGCTCGCCGAGGGCGGTGCCTTAAAACTTTGAATCAAAATTTTTCCTGGTTCCTCTAGACATAGGTGGCATGTCCGAGGGTTCAGGCGTCCGAGCAGCGTGGTGCAACCCGAGCCGTTGGATGGTGGCGCGCATCTCAAGACGGGCGCCATTCTCCAGAAAACACTATCTTGTCGTCTAGTGTTCTCGGCGAGATCTGGGCCGTCTGATCGGGATCAGGCGCGGAAGTTGAGGAGAAAGTGTGTTTTCTCCGTTTGCAGGCTCGGGAAGGCACTTGCTCGGTGGCCGACCGAGGAAGTGTGGCTTCGGTCGTCCGAGCGTCGTGGCGCTATCAGAACTGTTGGATGTTGGCACGCATCTCGAGACGGGCGCAGCTCCCAAGAAAACACTATCTTGTCGTTTAGTGCTCTCGGCGAGATCTGGGCCGTCTGATCGAGATCAGGCGCGAAGGTTGAGGGGAAAGTGAGTTTTCCCCGTTTACACGCTCGGGAAGGCACTTGCTCGGTGGCCGACCGAGGGCCCTGTTGCAGACACGTTTGGATTGCTTGTAGCTCGGATTCAGATCCCCTGGAGCCGAGCTGGTTGACTTGGTGATGGAGACAGTGGTGATGGGCCTTCGCGACGTTTCGAGAGCAGCCCAAAAGTCGCAAACTTTCGTTTGGAAGTCCAAGGGACGTTCCATTTTTACTATAAATCTTCACCCCACCTTTAGACCAAGTCTCACTTTTCACTTTTACTCTCTCTCTTCAGTTTTTACTTTGCTTCGAAGTTTTTAGTTCTCTGGTGGCGTTGCTAGCTGTCGCAGTAGCGTTCCTTGTTTCCGGCGAACTTTCCGACCGCACCTGTCACTTCAAGGTCAGTCTCTTTCCCTTCTCTTTTAGGAAAAATGGTTAAGATTTCGGATGAGACCCCCGCCTCGGAGCAAGCCGTTGGCCGAGGGGATAAAGGGAAGGGAGTTGTTGAGCCGAGTGAGCATGACGTCGTTCGTCCGGACAAAGAGGGCGAAGTGGCCGAGCTACCCGAGGAAGTCGTGGCGGAGTCCCGAAAGGGTAAAGGCGTGGTCACGATAGTGGAAACGCCGAAGAGAGCGGGGGCGTTCGGTCGGCAGCCTATCGCCCTGTCGAGCATGGGAGGCGTCCGGGACTACGCCGAGGATACCTTGGAGAGAGTCACCCAAGGTACGGCTAAGCTGGTGGAGGAGAATGAGCCTAGGCAGCTGTCCGAGGTAGACCATAGGATCTCAACTCTTACCGAGACCGATCTTCGTCTGATCCGAGAGGGTTTCCGGATCCCGCTTGAGTATGTACTGCTCCTCCCTGGGCCGGGATTCCGAGCTAACACAAAGTCCTCGTCGGACGTGTGCGTCTTTCCGGTCGACTCCCTTATTGCCGGACTCCGCTTTCCCCTCCACCCGTTCGTGGTTGAAGTCCTGGTCTGGTACGGTTTGAGTCCCGCCCAACTGATGCCGAATACATGGAGGCACGTCGTGGCGTTCGTCCTCCGATGCCAAGAGGTCGGCGCCAAGCCGACTATGTTCCTCTTTCGGAGTCTCTTCCGACCTTGCCAGCCAAGGCGGGACGAGCAGAGGTTTTTCCTTTCTCCTCGGACGGGAGTTAAGTTGATCGAGAACCCGGACTCGATCAAACATTGGAAGGAGAAGTACTTCCTCGTCCGAGCCCTGACGCCATGGGTGATACCGACGGTTTGGGCGAAGGAAGGTCTGCCCAAGCGGACCAAGAGAGAGGCGCCGCTGAGTGATGAGGAGGCGGAGGTCCAGAAGAAGCTCCTCGCCCTGCCAGCGCTAAGCTGGAAAGATATTACGGAGGAGCATCTGTTCCGTGGGGGTCTCAGTCCGATCGACCCTCGTATGCTTCTGGTATTTATACTCTTTGTTTAAAGTTCATGAAAATTTTTCTAAGTTTTTTCATTCGGCTTTTGCAGAGACGATGAAGCTTGATTACAAGGCTCTGGTGGCGAAGGGCAGGTCAGAGCAGGAGAAGAAGAAGAGGCCATCGGCAGCGCCTCAGGACAGCCGAGCTTCGAAGAAGCCCTCGGTCGTGAAGGCTGCCGACCAACCAAAGGTCGCGGTCCTCAAGGAGGGGGAGATCGAGGTCCTCGTCTCTCCGACGAAGGTCGTGGTCCCCGAGCAGGGGGGAGTCGTGGTCTTCGATCCCCCTGCCTCGGATGCACCTGCACCGACCCCGAAGGCGGATGCTCCCGGTTCGTCGAGCAGCGTGTTCGGGGTGAAGGATGTGCTGTCCCTCCAGGTTCCGCCCCTCACTGCCGATGCGGAGAAGATCTTGACCGAGCGTCATAAGCAGATCTTCGTCCCCGACTGGCAGGTGATGAACATCGATGGCTTCTTGGGCGACGGGAACATCTGCATGGAGGCGGTGAGGCACCTGCCGACCCCGAAGGATCGAGCGACCCTGAAGGCCGGGATGGCAGGGGACGCCGTGATGCAGATTGCCCGGAATACCATGTCGGTAAGTAGGCCGAGCTCTTCTTCATCCAAATTTCTTCCTTAGAATTTCTCCAAGTTCTTGGATTCGGATTTTAACGTGTTGTTCTCTTTTAGACCCTCTGCCACTTCAATTTCCTTGTCGAGGAGTTGGCGAACAAGGAGCAGGAGAAGGAGCGGAAGAGGGCGGAGCGCGTCAAGGTTGCGAAGCAGCTTGATGCCGAGCTGCTTCTCTCGGCAAAGAGGGCTGCCGAAGTGGGGGGGTTGGAGAAGCAGCTGGCCGACGCCATTCAGCTGTCGAAGGACACGGCGGCCAAGCTTGAGGCCTCGGAGAAGGAGGCGGCCGAGCTGAAGGATACGACGGCCAAGCTCGAGGCGTCGGTGAAGGAGGCAGCTGAGCTGAAGGAGGAGCTGGACAAGGCTCGGTCGGAAGCGGAGAAGGCTCGGAAGAGGGCCGAGAAGATCAAGGCCAAACACCTCAGGAAGGTGAAGAAAGTGAAGAAGGCCGTGCAGGAGGAGGCCGCACAGCACATGCTCCAAAACATGGTGGATGCCTATGGCCGAGCCTTGCAACATGTAGCCGCCAAGAACCCGGGCTTCGACACGTCCTCCTATAACTTTTACGACCCCGTGGAAGGGGAGGAGGGTGTCCCCGAGGGGTTGCTTGATCCTGAGGGGGAGACGGAACCCGTCGGAGACCCATGGGAGGCCGAGGCCGAGGACGAGGAGGAGGACGACTCCGAGGAGGAGAGCAGGAGCGAAGGCGGAGGCGAGGGCGATGGCGAGGACAAGGCCGGGGGGTCGACGGACCTGAACGACAAAAAGGTCGACCCCTGACTCGGTTGTCTTTTTTCTTTTTTGTCTTTTTTTGTAAGCCTAACTGCGGACTGGCCACCGCTGTTGTAGAACTTTCTCTTTGAACTTGAATGAAAAAATGTTTTGTTTGGCCAAAATTTGTCCAAGTGTCGAGCCTCGGATTTGTGTGTGACTAGTTGTAGATGTCCCATCGGATTTATCTCCACTTTTCAGGTGAAGTTCGGTCCGATTACGGAGGTTGTATACCTTCGGAAGGAGCTGGTGAAAATGAAGGGCGAGCTCTTTCAGAGCCGGTATAATCGATTTCTCCTGCTCGGCAGGCTGGAGGAGACGAAGGCAGCTCTGCGGAGGTACTGTCGCGAGCTGTGGCAACTGCGGAAGCACCCCCCAGCTTCTTGTCCCGAAGGCGAAGTCGAGAGTCTCCGTAGAGAGCTAACTGCCACCGAGCAGAAGAATGACGACCTTTTGGCTGAGGTCCAATACTTGGAGTTAGCGGAGAAAGAACGTTCGGTGGAGGGAGAGAAACTGACTTCCGAACTGGAGAAAGCGTCAACCGAGCGCAAGAGGCTATCGGCCGAAGTCGACAGGCTCAGAAGGATCACGATAGATAGGGGGATCGAGGTCACCCATTATCGAAGGCTTGCGACCGATAGTGCCAATGCCTCGGGCTCGTTGAAGGCCCCTCGACCGAAGAAGTTGGCGAAGGACGACGTCTTGAGGGATAGAATTATCAAACTGGAGGAGGAGATCGCGTCGCTCAAGCCCGTGCCGGAGAGAGCTAATGTTCGCAGCACGTCGTGCACTCGCGAGGAGAGCGAGAGGGGGATTACGTTTTACGAACTTGCGACGCGCTCGCCTATGACCAGGCGGAGTCCGGCCGATGCTCAGAGCAGCGCGGCTGTTTCGTCGAGCGGGGCTTCGGTCGATGCCGCTGTTAGGACCAGCAGTGAAGGGGGATCGCGCTTCGTTGGTTTAGGGTCGAGCTCGGAGGGCAGGCCTCGTCGTCCTCGCATTTTCCTAAACCGAAGCATTCCCCTTCCGAAGAGGCCCTGATCATGTCGTTTTCCATTTTTGTTGGTTGTTGTAAAAACCTAATTGTGGGGTCGGTTCGGCCGTCTGTAACACTATTATGTCTGAATGCGAATCTTTTTGGAAAATTTTCAAGTGTTAGACTTCGGCAGTGTATTGAAATTGTGTTATTCGTTTTCCCTTCCTTTCAGCTCGTGGTGACGATCCATGGCTCGGATTCCGAGCATTCGAATGATGACTCCGAATCCGAGGCCACTTCTGGGACGGTGGTTCTGAGCCCTAGGAGCGCCGATCTGAAGTTACGCCGGGCTGAGAGTGAGCGGGCCCACCTTTCGTCCGTCCTCGATCTCCGGGAAGCCGAGATCCAACGCTTGGAGAATAGGATCGTCGAGCTGAGCCCCGTAGGAGGGGATGAAGACTCGCAAACCGCATTCAGCAACGCTCTTCGGGTTAAATGCATTCGGCACAACCAGTCGAAGATTATAGCCGAGCGGGATGATTTGCTCTCGGAGATTCGGCACTTGCAGGCTGTGATGGCGAAGCTCCGGGGGGGCGCAGGGGAGCTGCCAGCCGAGGAGGACGAACAGTCTAGTGAGGATGTTTCCATATGAGAGACAAGTATAGTAGGTCGGGCGTTGTGTGTTTTGTTTGCCAACACTTTGTAATGGAATGTTTTGTATTATGCGCCGACCATTAATAAAATTCCCTTTCATTGCTTTGCATATTTGTCTTGTTTATAACTGTGTTGGTCGTGCCGAGGTCTTTGAGCCGAGCGCGTTATTTTCTTCGGCGAGAGTGTTGAACCGAACGTGTTCCAACGAGTACGGTATTTTGTCGTTTAGCGACTCTGACACGGTACGGTACGAATTCCTAGGCGGCTCTGTCCCCAAGAAAGTGCTATTTTGTCGTTTAGAGCAGGTGGTAAGATCTGAGCCGTCGAACGTAGGCGCGAATCTCGAGGCGGCTCAGTTCCCAAGAAAACGTTATCTTGTCGTTTAGCGCAGGTGGCAAGATCTGAGCCGTCTGATCGAGATCATGCACGAAAGTTGAGGGGAAAGTGTGTTTTCTCCGTTTACAAGCTCGGGAAGGCACTTGCTCGGTAGCCGACCGAAGGCGTGGGTCTTCGGGCTTCGGCGAATAGTTAGGAGAGTTCGGATTATGTGCCCGAAGTGAGTTTGGGGGGACTGGGAGCAATTCCGAACGGTGGTATAGTTCAACGGTTGTGGGAGCAATTCCGAACGGCGATCTACCCCTGTTTCGTCCGGAGACGAGCCGAGGAAGTAAAGTCGAACCGAGTGTTGGACTTCGAACCGTCGGTATAGTTCAACGGCTGTGGGAGCAATTCCGAACGGCGATCTACCCCTGTTTCGTCCAGGGACGAGCCGAGGAGGTAAAGTCGAGCCGAGTGTTGGACTCCGAACCATCGGTATAGTTCAACGGCTGTGGGAGCAATTCCGAACGGCGATCTACCCCTGTTTCGTCCGGGGACGAGCCGAGGAGGTAAAATCGAGCCGAGTGTTGGACTCCGAACCATCGGTATAGTTCAACGGCTGTGGGAGCAATTCCGAACGGCGATCTACCCGTGTTTCGTCCGGGGACGAGCCGAGGAGGTAAAGTCGAGCCGAGTGTTGGACTCCGAACCATCGGTATAGTTCAACGGTTGTGGGGGCAGTTCGGAACGGCGGTCTACCTCTGGTCCGTCCGGAGACGATCCGAGGGGATGAGGCCGAGCCGAACGTGGACTTCGAACCATTGGTTGAAATCACAATATAAAAAGCAGGTGATAAGAGGGGAGAAAAACATGCGGATTCACAAACATAATAGAGCTTTCTTTATTGATATTTAACGGCGAACCGTTTTACATTATACAATTTGTGAAAAATGGGCTACAAGTCGGAGGACTGGAATGGCTCGATACTCCATGTTACTTAGAGCGGTGCCGGAGCGCTTTCTTGGTATTTCAGGAGGTGGTCGGCATTCCAGGTCCTCGGAAGCTCTCTGCCCTCCAGGTCTTCAAGGCGATATGTTCCTGGCCGAACAACTTTCGTGATCCTGTACGGCCCTTCCCAGTTCGGGGCTAGCTTGTTCTTCTGACTGGGGAGGGATATAGCTAGCTTTCTCAAGACCAAATCTCCTTGTTTAAGGTTGGCGGGCCGGACCTTCCTGTTGTACGCCAATTCAACTCTTCTTCGGTAGATCTGTTGCCGAATCGATGCCCTTTCCCTCAGCTCGTCTATCAAGTCCAATTCTGCTCTGAGGACTCTGGCATTCTGTGCTTCGTCATAGGCTGTGAGCCGAGGGGAAGGTATTCCGACCTCAAGAGGTATCACTGCCTCGGACCCATAGGTGAGGTTGAAGGGGGACTCGCCTGTGGGGGTCCGTTTGCTCGTGCGGTAGTTCCATAGGACGTTGGGGAGTTGGTCGACCCATAAGCCCTTGGAACTTTTGTCGAGCCTTTTCTTGATACCTGCAAGGATCTGCCGGTTGGCATTTTCTGCCTGTCCGTTCGACTGAGGATGGGAGACGGACGAGAAGCGCTGCTGAATGGCCAGGTCGTCGCATAGAGCTCGGAACGCTGCGCCTGTGAACTGAGTCCCGTTGTCCGTTACGAGGACACGGGGGACTCCGAACTTGCATATGATGCTCTTCCAGAAGAACTGTACCACTTTGTTCTCGGTTATAGTGGCAAGGGGCTCGGCCTTGACCCACTTCGAGAAGTAGTCAATGGCTACGACCAAGAACCTGAACTGACCCGGAGCTGGAGGGAAGGACCCTAGTAAGTCCATGCCCCACATTGCGAAGGGGATGGGACTTGATAGGGAGGCGAGGTTGGCCTGAGGGAGGCGTCGGATGCTAGAGTGTCTCTGACAGGAACTGCATTGCCGAACGTGTCGCTCGGCGTCTTGAAGGAGGGTCGGCCAGAAATACCCATAATTCAAAGCTTTTTGGGCCAAGGACCTAAATCCTGAGTGCGCCCCTCCGATGCCTTCGTGGAGCTCTTGCAGGGCATATTCGGCCTGATCCGGAGAGAGGCACCTTAGGTACGGTCGGCCGTCTATCTGAGAGAAAGAGTGTTTGTACAGGATACCCTCGATCAGGACAAACCGCTCGGCCCGGGTCCTGACTCGGCGAGCCTCTTTGGGATCCGAGAGCAGAACTCCATCCCTTAAGAATTCTATCAATGGCTTCATCCAATTATCTTGTAGCATGACTGGCAACGACTCCGCCGAGGCGGGCGTCTCGTCTTCGATGCTCGGCTTAGAGAGGACTTCGATCAGCACGGTCTGTTCGAGACCTTGAAGTGAGGACGAAGCCAATTTGGAGAGGGCATCAGCCTGTGAGTTTTCTTCCCGAGGGACTCGTTCGATGGTGGCCTCTTCGAACCGGCTCAGGAGGTCCCGGACCTTGGCGAGGTACTTCGCCATTCGCTCGTCTCGGGCCTCATATTTGCCCGAGACCTGGTTCACGACTAGTTGGGAGTCACTGTGAATCCGGAGGCGTTGGGCTCCAGCACTTCGGGCGAGTCCGAGCCCAGCGATGAGTGCTTCGTACTCCGCCTCGTTGTTCGAGGCCTTGAAGTTCATGCGGATTGCGTACTGGAGGACGAAGTTGTCAGGGCCGTTCAGTATGATGCCGGCGCCGCTTCCTTCGTTACAGGACGATCCGTCCACAAAGACTGTCCAGACGGGGGGTCCTTTCGGGATGTGGTCGGCCTCAGGGATAATGGACTCCACGATGAAATCGGCGAGGGCCTGCGCCTTAATTGCCGTCTGAGGCTGATAAGAGATGTCATGCTGACTCAGCTCTATGGACCACTTCATTAGCCGACCCGAGGTCTCGGGCTTGTAGAGGACCTGCTTTAGAGGTTGGTCGGTGGGGACGACGATGGAGTGGGACTGGAAGTATGGCCGAAGCTTCCTCGCCGCTGTGACTAGTGAGTAGGCCATCTTCTCTATCTTCGGATAACGGAGCTCGGCGTCCCGGAGGACCTTGCTCACGTAGTAGATAGGCCTTTGGGTTCGGTCCTCCTCTCTCACTAAGACAGCGCTCAAGGTCTGCTCGGAAGCAGCCAAATAGACGAAGAGGGTCTCGCCCGAGACAGGTTTGCTGAGTAGAGGGGGGTTCATCAAGTACGCCTTCAACTGGTCGAATGATTCCTGTTGTGGTTGGCCCCATTCAAAACCCTTAGCTCCCCTGAGTGCTTTGAAGAAGGGGAGACACTTTTCCCCCGACATCGAGAGGAACCGACCGATAGCTGCGAGCCGACCGGTGAGCTTCTGCACCTCCTTGATGTTCCGAGGCGGGGCCATGTCTAATATGGCCTTAATCTTCTCGGGGTTAGCTTCGATTCCTCGCTGGCTTACCATGAAGCCGAGGAATTTTCCCGAGGAGACCCCGAACGCACACTTGTTCGGGTTCAGCCGCATGCTGTGCTTCCTCAACACGCCGAAGGCCTCCTGGAGGACGGCTACATGATCGGTGCCGTGGATGCTCTTGACGAGCAAGTCATCAACGTACACCTCCGATCTGGCTCTGGAAGACCTTGTTGACGAGGTGCTGGTAGGTGGCGCCTGCGTTCTTCAAGCCGAACGGCATTACCCGGTAGCAGTAGAGGCCTTGGTCGGTGACGAAGGAGGTCTTCGGAATGTCCGGAGGGAACAATCGGATTTGATTGTACCCCGAGAAGGCATCCATGAAGCTGAGGAGCTCATGGCCCGAGGTGGCGTCGATAAGGGTGTCGATGTTTGGGAGCGGGAAGGGATCCTTCGGACACGCCTTGTTCAGGTCGGTGAAGTCAATGCATATCCTCCACGAGCCATTGGACTTCTTGACCATCACAACGTTCGACAGCCACTCGGGGTAATTTACCTCCTGTATGAACTTGGCCTTTAGAAGTTTATCAACCTCCTCCTTGATGGCCTGCTGTCGCTCAGGAGCAAACTTTCGCCTCTTCTGCTGGACCGGTTTGCACCCCGGTTCGACACTTAGGCGATGGACGAGCAGCTCCTTGGAAATGCCGGGCATGTCCGCGGCCGACCATGCAAACAGGTCACGGTTGTCCCGGATGCATTTTATCAGGTCCGAACACAGTGCGGTCGGCAAGGATTTGCTGATGAGGAATTTCTGGCTCGGATCCTCGTCTGAGAAGAGCACCTCTTCTAGCTCGTCCGCCGGCTCGAACGTCTGGCGGGCCTTCGGCTCGGGGATTTCCAGTGTCTCGAGCGAGAGCACTGGTCCCCCGGTGGAAGTCATGTAGCACTTCCGGGCTGTTTCCTGGTTTCCCCTGACTTCCCCTACTCCCGACCGAGTGGGGAACTTCATTTTCAAATGGTATGCCGAGGGGACAGCTTCCAGGGTGGCTAGGCCGGGTCGGCCTAGAATAACATTATATGCTGCTGGGACGTCAACGACCATGAAGTCCATCGGCTCGGTCCGGGTAGTAGGGGTGCTTCCCGCAGTAACGTCCAGAGTTATCACCCCTTCGACGGTTACCGGGACCCCCGTGAACCCGTGGAGAGTGTAACCGGCCGGCTTGAGACGGTCTCGGGACAGCTGCAGGCCTCGGAAGGCCGAGAGGAAAAGGATATTGACCGAACTCCCGTTGTCCACCAAAATCCTCTGCACCTTGAAGTTGGCCATACGGAGGTCGATGACGAGGGCATCACAGTGTGGGGTTCGGACCCCTTCGAGGTCGGCATCGGAGAAAGATACAGGGACGCCAAGACCTTTGGGAGGAGGAGCACTGTGAACCGAGTTGACCTCTCGGATGAAGGCCTTTCGGGAGGTATTAGAGGAGCCCCCCATGGGGCCTCCATGGATCAGGTGCAGAATCCTTTCCTCCTCGAACTCGGGCGTTTCCTTGCGCCGCTCGGAGCGCTTGTTAGCCCCCCGAGCCGGAGGAGAATTGCGATCCGCCCGATCGTTCGCCTTCACGAACTTGGCCAACTGCCCCCTGCGGATGAGGGCTTCAATCTCATCTCTCAAGGCCCGGCAGTGTCGTGCCCGTGGTCTCGGTGGTAACGACACCACTTATCTTTGTTCCTCCTCTTTGCCGGGGTGTGCATCCTCGGAGCTGGGGGGATGACCCCCTCTTTCTCCACTTCCATCAGGATAGTAAAGACGTTGGTAGTGAGGGGAGTGAACTTTTCGAACCTGGGGGGAGCGCGGCGCTGACCGCCATTGTCCTTCTGAGCTTTCTTGGACCCCTCTTCCCCCATCGCCTTCCTCTTCGAACCCGCGGAGGGCCCTCCGAAGCTCGGAAGGGCTTCAGCCTCCTCTGCTCGGATGTACTTCTCGCACCTCAGGAGGAGGTCGGCGAAGTCATGCGGCGGTTTCTTGGCTAGGGACGATCGGAGGTTGGCGTTGAGGACGTTCAACTGGAACGCCACAGTTGCCACCGACTGGTCTAAGGAGGCGATAAACCTTACCTCTGTGGTGAATCTTTTCACATAGTCCCGCAGCTTCTCTTCCCTTTCCTGCCGCAGGTTTAGCAGGGACAGACTTGTCTTCTCGGCTCGCCTGCTACTCATGAAGTGAGTAATGAACAGTGTTTCAAACTGCTCAAACGAGAAGATGGAGGAGGGGGCGAGCTTGGAATACCATTCCCGAGCCGACCCCCTGAGGGTGGTAGGGAAGGTCCTGCAGAGCACAGCGTCGGAAGCTTGATGGATCAGCATCAGGGTCTTGAAGCTTTCGACGTGATCGACCGGGTCGGACTCCCCTGAGTATGTTTCAAACTGTGGCGGTTTGAAACTCCTCGGTATGTAGGCCTCCATGATCGACCGTGATAAGGGGGGTCGGCTGGGACGGAATGTTCCTGCTCGGGACTCTTCCTCCCTGTCCATGCGGCCGATACGCCTTTCCACCTCATGGAGATGGCGGATGAGGGCGTCGTCCCTCTGCTGGTAATCGTATGACCCCCCGGACTCCTCTTCATAGGAAGGGGAGCGTGGACTGCGGTACCGGTAGTCCTGGGACCGGCGAGGGCTTTGTTGCCGCTGCCGGCGGCTGGGAGCCGGGGAAGGGCTCCGGGTTCGGCGACGAGGACTGGGATCCCTGGGGGGCGTCGGAGCCCTCTGAGCATTCTGGACGTTCTGCCGAAGGTTGAGAGCCTGCAGAACGGTCTCCTGAAACTGGAGGAATTCGGCTCGACTGATAGGCACATCTCGGTCCCTCGGATGACGCCGATCCCCGGGGGAACGGGACCTCCTCCTTCGGCGCTCGGGGGACGCCGCTCGGCCTCTGCGGTCCGGAGACCTTCTGCCGTCTCGGCGACGTGGGGACCGCTCACCCTGACGCTGGCAGGAGGCTCCCTCTCGGGCCCGCCTCTCGTCAAGATGGGTGCGGAGGTCGTCGTCCTTCTGGCGGTTCAGAAGTGTGATACGGAGGTCGGGATGATGAGAAGCCATCGAGTCCGAGGACCCATTATGGACCGAGACATGGCCCGGATTGAGGGGCTGCTTCTCCTTCCGACCGTTATGACCGGACGGACCATTGTTGGGCTGCTGCTTGGGAGGAGGAGGTGGGACCTGCTGGGTCGGCGGAGGGAGGTCGGACTGTGGAATAGGATTGACTGGGACTTCATTCGCCGGGTCAGCGAGGTTGCCCACACGGTTCGACCCTCTGGATCTGACCTTCTTCGGCGGCATGACTGCAGAGGACGACGGGGAATGGGCTGAGGCTGTTCGTGTGGTTTTTCCCACAGGCGGCGCCAATCTGTTACCGCTGATTTCGGTGTGGGGGTAAACAGATAGAATTTGTGAATCCGAGAAAAACCTGAACAGTTGACTCAGCCTTCTTGCTCCTGCCGCGACCTGCAAGGAAGTGCGAGACACCGGGGTTGATTCCGGTGACGCACCCTCCGACGCTCTTGTCAGTAATCAGAAAAAGATTAAGAAAGATCTTAAGTGGTGAAAAAGTGATTAACCTGGTCATGGTGGTAGAGGGGTGATATTTATAGTCGCCAGCGGAGCGGTTAGGGGGCCGGATTTCCCGCGTAACAGCCAGGAGAGAAATCCTCCTATTCTGTTTTGGGAAATTGGCCCCTGATTCCCGGTGGGAGCTAATCAGGCCTGTTGAATTGATTTAGTCAAATCAAGGGCTCTGATTCTCCTCTTGGTGAACTGGGTTCGTATCGGGTCGGGACCCGTGCCCAGTTAAAGTGGATCCATTCGCGGGTGGTTGGTTCTGTGAGAAGGAGGCCCAATACCCGTTTTGGATCCATCGGTATGTGAAATTACCTTTTTACCCCTGTGCTTCAAGATTCGTGCTCGATCTGGACGGTCCCGATTTAACCCCATTTTAGCCATATCAATTATAATAAACATATTTAATAATATACATATATATATTAATATATAATAATTATAATAATATATATGTAATAATAATATATTCAAATTATATATTAAACAATTTATTATAATAATAATAATATATATAATAATATATAATAGTAATATATAATAATAATAATAATATATATTCTAATAATAATAATAATAATAATAATAATAATAATATAATAATAATAATAATAATAATAATAATAATAATAATAATATATAAAATAATATATAATAGTAATATATTATATATTAATATATATAATAATATATTATAGTAATTTATAATAATAATAATATATATAATAATAATAAATTTAATAATATAATATAATAATAGTATATATAAAATAATAATATATTATAATAATTGCATATTATATAATAATATAAAATAATTTATTATAATAAACATATTTAATTATATACATATATATAATAACATATAATAATTATAATAATATATATGTAATAATAATATATTAAATAATTTATAATAATAATAATAATAATTTATAATAATAATATATATATAATAATATACAATAGTAATTAATATATAATAATAATAATAATAATAATAATAATAATAATAATAATAATAATATATATATATATATATATATATATATATATATATATATATATATATATATATATATAATAATAATAATAATAATAATAATAATAATAATAATAATAATAATAATAATAACAATAATAATAATATATAAATATATTTAGAGAGAGGATGTGAAAAAACAGAAAATAGTTGAAGTGGAGTTTTGTGAAAACTGTTTTCACAAAACAACCTAACCAAACGGATTTTGGGGTTTTGGAAAACAAAAAAAAAAGAAAAAAACAACAAACCAAACAGACCCCAACCTTTATGGATATCAATGACATAGAGAATTTGATCACATATATCCTAGTCAAATAATTTACAAAATAAAATAGCAATGATACTAGCAACTTTGTATATTAGAAACCAAGAGTTTCTCTCTCTAGAAAATTCTAGAGAGAGAAACTAGATCTGAAAAAAGAGCCACAAAAAAACCCTTGATCTAATCTCCTAGGGGCGGCGGCGGCTAGCCCTCAGTGCCGCACCCCCCCCCCTTCGTCCCCCCTGACCTCTCCTTCCTTCCGCTGCGACTCCTTCGCGGTTGAAGACGAAAGGCCACGGAGCTCCTCCCGCTCTTGACGAAGTGGCGGGCGTTCAATTGATCGCACCTCAATAGACGAACTACATGGCGCTCCTCCCTTGATGTAGTCGCCGACGCCGAAGCCCTTGCGCCTCCCCTGATCGCCGTGGTCAAGATCGCTGTGGTCGAAATAGCCGTGGTTGAAATCAAAGTGGTCGAGAACGGCTTAGAGCTGGGATGGCCCAGATCGGCTTGATCCAGGACGTTGGAGGTGCGCCCCCCCCACCCCGATGACGACGACTGCCCACCTCATGGCGTGAGGTTGGTGGTTCGGTGGGCTCTGGCTGCTCTTGCCGACTGCTAAGGAGATGCGTCGTTTCTCCCATTTATTCTGAGGGAGGAAGTTTCAAGATTACCAGCTGGTTAAGAGAATCTTTTGCTAATTGGAAGCTTTCAGGATTTTGGCTTGTCATATCTGTTTACCAGGAACAATTCAATTCATGGTTGTGTGGGGGGAGTGGAGAAGCTGCCTGGGATCGGTGTTGCACGGTTACGGGGTTAGGGCCCAAAGACGGGGTCCCCCCATAAGTGCGCACCTTTACAGCACTAGGTGGGGCTTGGGCCCGCAGACGGGGTCCCCCAATGAGGTGTCTTGTAAAAATTGGTGAGGTGGAGATGTATATGTTTTTGTCGGTAGTAGGGTAGTCGCACCCTGAATTCGATACCCGTTAATCAACGGTCACAGGTTTTGCAACAGCGCCGCCACTACGCCCTCATCAATAAACATGCAATCTACAACATCCACCGCCCGTAGGGGCGAGAGGGGAAGGTGATGCTTTTGTTAGTTGTGATTGTTTCGGGTTTTACGTGAGAGAGAGAGAGAGAGAGAGAGAGAGTAAAGATGTTGTTTCTCTCTATTCTGTGTTGGTGTCTGTTAGTGTTTGTGAGAAATCACTAGAGAGAGTAGATGCATGTAAGGAGCAAAGGTATCCTCTTCACGGCTCTCTTCTTGTCGGTGTTTGTGGTTAGGGTGACCGAGTGTTGTGATTGGTGAGAAATTGCTGATGAGAGCTATAGCGTGACAGAGGTGAGTACCCTCTCCACGGCTCTCCTTTTGGGTGCGACTTTGATTGGGCCATGTGTGAAGTTGCGCTGGTGAGGTAGAAGGATGTGAACAGCAAATTTTCAAATCCCACATGATTCATTTCAGGTGGGTGTGCGCACACCGTGGAGGTGGGTGCTCGAAGTTTGCTTGACGGACATACAATTAGTTGGTCCTCGTAGTTTAGAGAGAGAGCTGATTATATGTACTGGTCATGTCGCTTCATTTTTTTCTGTCTATAGGTTGTAATTTGTCCCAGTATGCTGGGGTTGTTTTGTTAATTTCTTATTAATGAAACAGGATGGCCTTATTCCGTCTTTTTCCTAAAAAAAAAAAAAAAAATTGTATATTAGAATAATCCGGTAGCTTGCCGCCCTCACACTTTGCTCACCTCACTCTTTTATTTTTAGATTTCTTTTTCGAGGATGAGAAAAAAAATCCTGTGGATCAACCACTGTAGGCAAATCGTATAGAGCATAACCAGCATGCATCTCAAAGCACGTATTCTAGTGATCTAATTTTTGAGGATGAGAAATGATTATATATATATATAGATCGAATGTTGAAGGCAAGGTCAGATAAAGTATAAATGCCATACATCTATTCTAGAATTTTTTGCCGTACTGACCCACTTTTTGAAAATATTTAGTGATCTGATCCGCTTCCAAAAATATTTAGCGATCTGACCGAGTTTTGGACACGTCAGTATAAACCGTTATTGAAAATAACGTCATAGGTTATTTTTATGCCGTCGTTTCCAGTAACTGGTATCTTCAATTTTTTTTTTGCATGCCACTGTTTGGAGTAACGACATTAGTTAACTTATTTCCAATCGTGTACTCTCTGACTTGAAAAGAAATGCAAGTGTGAAAAAAGTTTATAGTTGATGCCGTTGTTTGAAACAGCGACAACAGTTTATTTTATTACTTATACTTGGTTAATCTATTTTTGTAAACTGTTTAAAGAGTATTATAACTGATGTCGTTATCTCCAACAACGACATCAGTAATTCGAATGCCGTTCTTGGGGATAGCAGCATTATTTATAAGTTGTTCGAACACTTGGAATTTTTTTCAAGTCAGAAAATTCACAGTTGTATAAAAAATGTACTGATGTCGTTTTTTTCAAACAGCGGCAAGCTAAAAAAAATTAAATTGATGCCGCTTTTTGGAAGAATGTCATGGTAATCAACTATGCAGTTATTTCTAATAACAGTTTATGCTGACGTGTCCAAAACTGTGTCAGATCGCTAAATATTTTCGGATGTGGATCGGATCACTAAATATTTTCAAAAAGTGGGTCAGTACGGCAAAAAATTCTTTATTTTAAGGGGGTAATCTTCGAGGATGAAAATAGCCCTATAGATCAGATACTATAGGCAGATCGTATGAAGCAGAAATGACATGCATCTCAAAGCTCTTGTTTTAAGGATCTCGGTGGTTCAGATTTATTTTCCACCTTAAGAGCATCTTTAGTCGTTGGCTATTATTTCAAATTTTGCAAAATTTGGCCTAAAAACTCCTCCAGTCGTTGACCAAATACCCAAAATTTGTGTTTGAAAGGAACAATGGCGTACCATATTTGGAAAGGGATATAGAAATTTGAAAAATATAGATAACATAAGATCATATTTCGTCTGTTCAAAAAATTTCCCTAAAAGTTATTGGACGAGACATGATATCTTGTCCCAATTTTTTTTTCTTTTTTAATAGAACGGACGGGAAATGATCTCCCGTCCGTGACTTTAAAAAAAAAACGTCTGGCGGGATTTGATCTCCCGTCATTTAAAAAAAAAAATTAAATTAAATGTTGAGAGAATTTGATCTCCAGTTCGTGCCTTGCCTTTAAAAAAAACAAAAAAATTTCAGAAATGATTTGATCTCCCGCCGTGCATTTTTATTTATTTATTTATTTTTGGACGGGATTTGATCCCTTATCCGTGATTTTTTGAAAAATATTTATTTTTATTTTAAACATGAAGATAAATGATCTACCATCCGTCAATTAAAAAAAAAGCCAAATTTTAGGTTCAATTTATTACAACTAGAACCCAAAAATTCTATTTCTCAATGCCAAATTTTCTATTTTTCAATTTTTTATTTTCTCATTTTTAAATATTCTGTACATTATTGTACAAGATTATGCTAGTTTATTTTTAAGTGAGACCATTAATACATCACTGAGGTCTTTTTGATTGATACCTTGGTCTTCATGTAGGATGTGGGGGTATTAATGCAAGTTGCATATTTTTTATTTATAAATTTATAAATGTAGTAATTCATGGTGGGAAAAAGGAAAAACATTAATTGTTTTTTTGGAACTAAAAAGGAACCTATTGTTGATAAATGATAATTAATATTCCGACCTTTCCCTTGTACGAAAGGACCAGGGAGGATTGTTTTAACTCAAAATAGTTTCTAATAATATCAAAAAATGCAATATTTGTATATAATACTAATTTAGTCAAAAGGCTTCAAAGGTATAACAACTCCTAACCAAATCGATAAATTATTGGTTGAATGTAGAGGATTAGAGAAGTATTGATGGCACAACCAATCCACATAACATAAGTTTTTTTTTTTTTTTGTAATGGAAATTTTAATTGTAGGACAAGTTATTTATAGCTTGTTTTTTTTTGATAAACAAGATGGTCCATGCCATCGTTTCATTAATGATCTATTAAGGAAACAAAGTAGAGCTTACATAAGAGTTCAGTAAATAGGAATTACAAAACATTACATAATAGAGGAAATAATAAAAGCGATAACTAATCCATCGAATACATCTACTACACCATAATCTGACAGATATCCAAAAGGTACTCATGTACTGCGACCAAAAACCATCCAAAAGCTGTCAGCGCCCCTCGCTAAGCTAGCGGAAGCACTCAAGGCCCGCCGAAAATGCTGTGTCTACTCTCCCTCAGCAAACCTCATCCTTTTTGTAGCCTCCGTGGCACCTGCCCAGTCATGAATTAACATAAAAATCTTATTCATAAAATGAGGAAACTTATTTATAGCTTGTTATTACTGCATTGTATGTTTTTTTAACTTTATGCTAAAACTGGGTCTTTCTTTTGATGTAATAGTTCACTGTTTTATCGAGGAAACAAAGTAGAGAATTTATACTTTTTACTCAGAAAAGAGTTATAGTTAATTGCAAGTTAAAAACCCTTATCTTGCAACTTTTTACTTCCAAATTTGTAATATAAGTTATTATTTCTTTTAAATAAGAATGGTGCTCATATTTTGCATTTTTCTAAGAAAATAATTTTAAAATATTGCGAATCTCAAGTTGGAGGACATCTCATTAAGATATCACAATTTTACTCAAGAAAAAAATAAAAAATAAAATAATAATTAATACCTTTTGAATTTTAAGATAAATAAAATTCAAAAAATTACTTTGTTTCTAAAGGATATAATTGTATGAAAGGTAAGATTACTTCTTTACCTTAATCTAGTTATTATCACCAAACAAAGTTGGCAAATTAATTGCGTATATCTCTATAGTGTGTTTGGTTGGACTTTTACATGTATCACATGTAACTTTTCAATTAATCTCTAATATTATAATGGGAGAAGGCCTTAGTGTCATTTGTAAATATTTTGTCATTCTACCAACCCGTACAACACACGTGCATAACTATTATAAAGGAGGCCTTAGGTTCAAACCAAGACTGCATCTAAATTTTTATTTTAAAAAACTATATTTATTAAAATATGCATCGCACGTGTAAACTACTAGTACCTTTAATAAAAAGACACATGTCTATTCATAATTTTGCTTATCTTTTGACAGAATAAATGAGACATCCATTGATCTACCGATTCGGGTGTAAATAAACTCCAAACCTTATCCAAAATCCTTCCTACAACAAGTGATTTTTTAACCTATAATTTGAAAAAAAAGACACGTGTATGTTCATCATATTGCTTATGTTCTGAAAGAATAAATGAGACATCCATTAACATATGGGTTCAGGTACTAGTGACCTCCCAACCCAACCCAATATGATACTCATGACTTTTTAATCTATAGACATGTGTCCATTCGTTGTATATTGTTTATTCTTTGAAAGAATAAATGAGACATCCACTAACTTATCGGTTTCGGGATTCAAACCTCTTTATCCATTATGACCCACACCACACATACACGTCCAAGCGGTTCCGGTCATTTTCTAACAATCATAGTTACAACCCCACCACCCCCATTTTCATTTTCGTACATTCAAAGAAAGTAGTTGTAATGTTGTATGAATAAAATTCAAGTTCAACCCCCCTACAATTAATTTTCATTTCCTCTTCATCATCATCTTCTTCTTCTTCTTCTGCACTCAAAAGAAAGACTCTTCAGATTTCTTCTCTTTCTTCTTGAATTCCTAACAACTAATTAATTAAGAGTTAGTTGCATACTCTTCGTTTATTGATATAAACAACTATTAATTCCTAACAACTAATTAATAGCTCAATGGATGAGTACGAGGAGGCCCTTCAAAAGCTCAAGCTTGTTCACACTCTTTTTCAGCACTTGTGAGCTTTGGATTGTGTTCATCATCATCACCTTCTTCTTCTCTTGGGGTTTTCAGGTAATTTTAGAATGTTTTTTAACCCTTTTTTTTTTTTTAAATTTTAATATCAATAATTCTTGTATGTAATTAGTTGTTTATTTTGAAGTATAGTTTATTGGGTTTGATTTTCTTTTCTTGACATATGTTTGTAATGCATGTTAATTTGTATTTAATTTTATTTAACTTTCTTTGGTTTTCAGGTAATTTTACAAAATTACTTAATTTTTTGCCAATCACAATAATTATTGTAAAATGATTAGAAAAATAGAATTAATTTGGTAAGAACTGAGTACTAGTGAGAAGGTATGATTTATTCTGTTATTTTTTAATTTATAAAAAAAATAATAAAAGTGACCCACTTTTTTAATGTTGTTGGGAAAATTATTGGGTTTGTAATGCATGTCTTTTTAATTTATTTATTTAAGTTTTATGCCTACTTTGATTCATTTTGTTTTGATCAAATTGAAATTATATTAAGTTATTTTGACAAAATAATGCATTATATTTTTCTTGAATTTGTTCATGGCTTTCTACATCTATAAATCATATCATATATAACCGTTGGATGAAATCCTCCCCATTTTCTCCTCAAAATTTGGGGAAATGGGAGGGAAGCAATCTTTGAGATTCGGGCACCCTTCATCCAACGGTCAGATGACTTGTCTATTCATGCAATTTTTTCCCCCCCATTTGAAAGTAGATCTTTGGTTGGATATGGTTTTTTCCTAACTTGATCCTTCATGTGATTTTGTTTTCACTTCATAAAAAGAATTAATTATATGAACTGAAATTTCATAAAATTGGTAGGAAATTATTTCGACCCGATATAGTTGTGAAGTTGCTAAATATCATCACCACAAGTCCAAAGATAGAATTAGGGAGATATATGATGATTGATCGATTCGGGTCAACATCTTGCATGTCTTCTCTAAGGTTTTTCTTCAGAGATAAGATTCGGTTTGTTCTCTGATTAACATGTTTTACTCTTGCTTTGCTAGTTTAGATGTATCGCTTGTTTATTACTTAGTAATTCTATCTTCTTTTGATTGGAGAAACGAAGATTGTTATGTTGGTTTGTGTCTGATGTTGGATGGTAAACTGCGCTTTTGTTGTTGTTGTTGTTGTTGTAGCTTGCTCTTTTTATTAGAGTGATTTTCAGTTAGTTTTTGCTTACACTAAAGGATGCCCAATTAGTGATGGAGGGCCACTTGATTGTACTCAGGCGCATCGATAAGCTTTGAATTGCATGATTTCCTTGATTAGCGAGGGTGTCATTTCTTGTTGTCTAAGTATAAGTATCACACAGAGGATACTGATTGAGTAAGAGGTCCCTCCACTTAAATTTGTCAGCGGAGAGTATCCATTTCCTTCCCGAATGTCTGAAAAAGATCTCCAACTTTCATTCATATTAGTCTGCATGCCACTAACCCGTATTTACATATCCTGTCAAAAGCAGTCATAATTCTTTTTGGCGCAGCAGAGACGGAATCTTTGATTTGTAGTTTTGGAAGATACAGTATCAGAAAATATAAAATGGTTATGTGATGTTATTATTAGACTTTGGTTTATGCTACAAATTTTTTTTTTCAATATCTGCGATGTATGAATCATATTCTATAGATCTTCAGTTTGTGTATTCTTCTTTATCAATTCATGCGCACCTTAACAAAAGCATGTTATTATTTGGTTTTTCTACACATCTAACTATTTCGTTTTATTTTGTTGTTTTAGCTGTACCAATATTATTATATCAAGGAGCAACATGGAGAAATTCCACCAATTTATCATCAGTCTCTTCCCTGCCGTTTTCCTGCTATGCCTTTTTCAGCTCACTGCTTCTGAAACAGTGGAAACTGAAGCTCTCCTGGAATTCAAAAACCTGTTAAATGATCCACTTAATCACCTCAAAAGCTGGAACGATGACAAACACCCCTGCCAATTCACTGGAATCATCTGCCACTCCGAATCTATGAATGTCATCGGAATTTCACTTATGAACATGTCACTTTCAGGGAAATTATCACCTTCCCTTTCTTCCCTCCGGAATTTGAGTTCGTTGCAGCTTCAATGGAATCTTATTTCCGGTGCCATTCCTCCACAGTTAGCCAACTGCACTAGCCTTCAATTTCTCAATATGTCATATAATAGTTTCACTGGCGAGGTGCCTGATCTTTCATCATTGCAGAAATTACAAGTTCTTGACTTGACAAAGAGTGGACTTACGGGGAAGTTTCCTTCATGGGTTGGGAATCTACCTGAGCTTGTCCATCTTGCCCTTGCTTACAATGATTTTGAAGAAGGAGAAGTTGTACCAAGTCTCGGAAATTTGAAGAATTTGAATGTCATGTTCTTGGCACAGTGTAATCTGAAAGGAGAAATACCGTCTTTCATTTCAAATTTGACATCACTTGGTACTTTTGATTTATCTCAGAACCAAATGTCAGGGGAATTCCCGATATTTCTTACGAATTTGCCCAAACTTTGGAAGATTGAGCTTTTCCGTAACAATTTGAGCGGAGAGATCCCCCCCGAGCTAGGAAACCTCACAAGTTTACGTGAAATTGACTTGTCTGTCAACCAAATGACCGGAAAAATTCCTACTGAGGTTGGCAACTTGAATCTTACAGTTTTCCAGATATATCGTAACTACTTATCGGGCGAAATACCTCAAGGGTTTGGGAGCATGCAGTTCCTAGATTCCTTTTCGATTTATGAAAACAGTTTTTCTGGCGAGTTCCCTGCAGACTTTGGTCGTTTCTCACGTCTCAACTCTATTGACATATCTGAGAATAACTTTACTGGTCCGTTCCCGATGTTCTTATGCCAAAACAACAATCTTCAGTATCTGCTTGCTCTGGATAATTACTTCTCGGGGGAGTTTCCGGATTCATATTCAACCTGCAAAACCTTGCTAAGGTTCAGAGTTAGCCAAAATTACTTGAGTGGGAAAATTCCTGATGGTGTATGGGGATTGCCTTCTGCTGTAATCATCGATCTAGCTGATAACGGTTTCAGTGGAGGTATTTCTTCTGATATCGGGATGTCTACCAGTTTAACTCAGCTATATGTGCAAAATAACAAGTTTTCCGGAGAACTACCAGCAGAGATTGGCAAGCTTTCTCAGTTACAGAAGATATTTGCTTACAACAACTCTTTTTCGGGGCAAATACCATCTGAAATTGGTGAACTTAGTCAATTATCATCTTTGCAGTTGGAAGTCAATTCCCTTACAGGGCCAGTTCCGTTGGATATCGGTAAGTGCAGTTGCTTGGTAGACTTGAACCTAGCACAAAATGCACTGAATGGGAATATCCCGTCAAGCCTAACCGTATTGACTTCTCTCAATTCACTCAATTTGTCCAACAACAGGCTTGTTGGGTCAATCCCTCTGGGGTTACAAGTGCTTAAGCTAAGCTCCCTAGACTTTTCCCATAACCAGCTATCTGGAACGATTCCTCCCGAGCTTCTCATTATAGCTGGAGACAATGCTTTTTCCAGAAATCCAGGATTGTGCATTGATCAAAATTCGGGAAATCACTGTAAATTTACATCTGGACATAAAGGATTTTTTGGAAGAAGAATTGGTGTGGCACTGGTAATAATGCTGATTATGTTTGTTCTCATAGCTGGGCTTGCCATCATCAGTTACCGGAACTTCATGCTCGAACAAAGCTGCAAGAATTCGGACATCGAAAATGGTATCTACGATCAATCAAAGTGGAAGATGGAGTCATTTCACCCAAGTGAGCTCAATGCAGAAGAGATATCAAACTTAGAGGAAGAGAATTTGATCGGAAGTGGAAGTACAGGTAAAGTCTATAAACTCGAACTCAACAAGAACAGAGGGACGGTTGCGGTGAAACAACTATGGAAAGGAAAAGGAGCTAAAGTCATGATGGCAGAGATTGGAATTTTGGCGAATATAAGGCATAGGAACATACTGAAACTTTACGCCTGTTTGACAAAGGGAGAGTCTAGTTACCTAGTTTTCGAGTATATGCCAAATGGGAATTTGCATCAAGCTCTTCGTCGACAAGTTAAGGGGAAGCAGGCTGAATTGGACTGGAATAGAAGGTATAATATTGCATTGGGGGCAGCAAAGGGTCTGATGTATCTGCACCATCATTGTACACCTGCTATTATTCATAGAGATATCAAGACTGCTAACATATTGTTGGATGAGGAGTACGAAGCAAAAATTGCAGATTTTGGGATTGCAAAGGTTGCCGAGGACTCAGATAACAGCTGTTTTGCCGGTACTCATGGTTATATGGCTCCTGGTGAGTCTGTTTATTGCTTGCTTATCATTCGGTTATTAATAAACTTTTACCAAGTATTTAATTTAGAATACATTTGTGGTTATTGAATTCAGAACTTGCATACTCCCTCAAAGTATCAGAAAAGAGCGATGTCTACAGCTTCGGAGTTGTACTTCTTGAACTCCTCACAGGTTTTACTCCGACAGAACCCCAATTTGGTGAAGGGAAGGATATCGTCTACTGGGTTTCAACACAGCTCGACGGGCAAAAAGTTCGAAGCATGTTTGACTCTCGAATTTCAGATACTGCATCAGATGATATGATCAAAGTACTGAGGGTTGCTATTCTCTGCACCAAAAAGTTGCCGTCTCTTCGTCCTTCAATGAGAGAGGTTGTCAACATGCTTAACGATGCTGATCCTTGTCGCGTCAAGAATTTTGTCAAGAAGGGCTAAAAATTTTGTAAATGCAGTTCTTGCCATATATCGATGAACTTCAGATCGGTATTGGTGCATTTTGTATATAAATTCATCTGTTAGCTTAGGCTAGAAATTGTTTTAACTTATCCTAGCCTAGGATTTAGAGGCAGAGGAGATTGGTATAAATTATTCAGTGCAGTTTATTTCTCAATGTGTGCAATTCTAAGGTACTTATTCTAAGATTGTGGTGTACTTCCCTGTTTTTTCAGTGCAAATTGATGTGTTTTTTTTTTGTGTGTGTGGCTTTTTTTAAAGGATTTTTAACCTGATGTATCATAAAACTTGGACACAGATAATAAATGCAACCTTCCAAAAAATTCATACAAATATACTACACAACTAATTATCACCAATTAAACATTACAGTAGGCCAAGTCCAAGGATTCATCCATACTACAACATATCAGTAAGATCACAGCTTCGATTTGAAAAGGGCGACATGTTTGAGCCTATCTGCAATATCTGCAACTGAACCGACTGCAGCCAGAAGAGACACAACTAAGGAGATGGCGCTCAGTACCTGGAGAAGCACCCACCTGCACTCGCCTCGCTTCATTTGAGCCTGGGCAATGTAGATTGTTATCGGGAAGTACACTGTCAGGGGCCAAAAGGCGACAGAGCCCAGAAGGCCCATGATAGCGTTAAAGAACGGGAGCATCATGGCGATGAGAGTGGTGAGGACGACAAGGAGAGTGCGGAGGAGGAGCTTGCAGAGGGTGAAGTTGAAGGAGGCAGAGGAGCAAGGAATAGGGATGGTGTATATCTTGTGGAAAAAGGCGCAGTCCGGGTATCTCTTTGCTAGCCATTCCTCGTACTTTGCATAAATTGGTTGTCCGTAAACCTAAACCAACAACCAAAAAATATATATAATGAATGTTCATTGTGAAACGAAAAAAGAGAAGTATGTTTCTTCACTGTACTACGCCAGAAATGAGAAGCAAAAACAAATTACATATGGTACAAGAACTATTCCATTACCATAGGTTACCGTTTATGTGAAATAGTGCAGATAAATGAGAAGGAAAAGGTTTCGTGCAATGCATGTGTCAGAATGACACAATCTCGTTTCGCTTGCTATGCAAATACATTTCTCAACTAAGTACATAATCAGCAAATTTTACTCCCAATCAAAGGTTACTCCTTGGTTTACTCGATAGACTAGAAACTAACTAATTGAAATGTATCTTAAAAATAGGTACCTGATAAGCACCAACGAGATGAATAAGCACAGCAACATTGGCAATGTCGACCAGCCAAAACGGCTCATAGAAGCCAGTGAGGATGTTGCCCGGAGCTTTGTTGCCAAAAGCCGCATACCCTACACAACCCAGCGACACATAGAAGATGGTTGTAACTCCTATCCCATATAGGGTAGCTCTCTTCATCGTTTTGTTCTCCGGTGGTGGCGATTTCAGAGTATCCTTCATTCACAGACAAAAATTGAATAACAACAATGTATTTTAACCGGAGATAGTACACCTTAAAAGATTATATTATATAGTACATTTTAATTAGAAATATCATCACGTATCGGTTTGAGTTTAAATAAAATTTCGTTAATTGTATTTGTGTGAAGTATATTGGAATGTACCTGGATCTCAATCAGAAGCATGGCGTAAGTGTAAGCAAATGCAATGTTTCCTAAAGCCTGGAAAAACTGCCAAGCTTTGGTGGATGCAGAGATACTATGAACACCTCCAACCTTAACTCCCAAGATAGTTCCTCGAACAGAATGATGCGAAGCAAACTTTGCGACGCACAAACCTAAGCTGATAAAGGAGTAGGCAAATGACATTAGCGCAGCTACAACTGATATCAGTGTTATCTTCTCTAGGTTTGGGAACTGGGAGAGCACGATCTCTACTAGACCAAAAATAACCATGTACAGGTTCCCGGATGAGCTGCAGTGCGCATCTTGTCCGTTCTTATGGAAGCAGTTTGCACGGTCGACTGACCTGTTGAAAAAGTTAAAATACATTAGTGAGTCAATGAATGAGAACGAATGTGCACTACACGTGCTAATAATCTAGTAGCAGTAGTTAACGAATAACTCACATCATACTGGTGGACGCAACAATCGTGTACCCGATCATAGTTCCCCAGAGCATCGTATATTGCGCTATAAAACACACAAAGACATCTCTAGGCCCTGCAATGTTAAGAGTTTATTCTTCAAATTAGTAGGAAAGTTAAACAAAAACAAATCAAATTCCTAATTGTTAGAATTAATTACCAAGGCAGGATCGAACAACATCCATGTACGTGTAGTTCCTCCTCCCTTTAACCGGATCTGGAGTTCGGTAACAGTCGGAAAGCAGGATTGCAGTGTAGTAAGTGACACAGGCGCAAGCAATGAGCGCTATGGGTCCAATAATCCAGCCCATTTGGGCGACGCTCCATGGCAGTGTGAGCACTCCTGATCCAATAACGGCCGTGATTGCATGTGTGGTTGCTGTCCACACCGTCCCTTCATATAGTACACCACCGCATGATTAGGAAATGCTGTTAGATATTATGTTTAGTCTCATATTGGATTATGTATCAGTTTAGTATTTGGTTCCCTCTTATATATATAGGAGACATTGTACTCAATTATAATCAATCCAACAACCTTTTCTCAATCTCTCTGTTAACCTTAACATGGTATCAGAGACCTAACCCCAAATTTCTTTCTCCCTCAATAATCCCTAACCCTAATTAAACAAACTCCCAATTTTTCTTTTTCTGTCTAACCTATGTCTATCAACAAGCACTCCCGAGCAAGACCCTTATCCTCGTCAACAATACCCCAATAACCAGACGGCGACTCCTATGATTCCGATGAAGAAGAAGAAGAATCAGAATCCCCGCATCCCGAATCTCGAATCCCGAATCCCCGAATCACGACTCCTCTGATTCTCGAATCCCCTAGCACCATATCCCTCACTCCTAAACCCAACCTACTCCCGAATACCAATCAACTCAAACTCCGATGAAGAAGAAGAATTCCTCCGACGAAGCACCCAAACCCGAACTCCCTTATGAATCCCGACGCCACCACTCCCGCTGCATCCTCAAATCCCGCACAACCGCCTCTCTCCCATCTTTCCCAAAACTCTAATCCAAGCACCTGAACCCGTACCATACTATCCTACATCCCAAATCAAACTCGCCCCAAACTCAAACCCCACTATCCTAAGAGCATCCACAGGGGTTTGCTATTTTACCATTTTATTAATTTTTTAGCAATTGATGCGCTGTGGTTTGTTATTTTGCCATATTTTTTAGCAAAATTACTACAGTAGATTGCTATATTTGAGAGAAGATTTGACAAAGTGCATATTATAGCTGGACGCAATCCAAATATTTTATATTATTTTTTGGGATCCGAGGAAACAACAACACCTTCCCGATTCATGCCTCCTCCATCACTCCAACGTCAGCAACAACAGCACCATCCCGATCCCCATCTACATCCCGATCCCCATTTACATCCCGATAGCAGCAGAAGCACCGCCGTCATCCCGATCCCGGCCTCCTCACTCATCTCAGCATCATGCATATCTCTGCCCCACTCCTTCTTCCGACACCAACAACAGTAGTAACATCCCGATCCCGACAACAACAACATTGCTGTCTACATCCTTTCAACAGCATCTCCAGTACTCTTCCTCCTCACCGTACATCTTCCTTTACATCTTCTACCATGACCGTTGCTCCAACTTTGCCATCTCCTGCTGATTGGGTCACTCTTCAGCATTGCCTCGCTCAACTGGAACACAAGCTCTTGGGTTAGTTTGTCACTGCTGACCCCTCTACCCCTGCATGCTCTGTTACTCCCAGTATGGATTCTTCATGGATATTAGATTCTGGTGCATCACATCATCTTACTAGTAATTATACACTACTCACCACCAGCACTGCACTTTCCTCTCACTCTATCCCTTCACACGGCCGATGGCTCACAACTTCTTACTACACACTCATGATCTATTAGCTCTTCCACTCTCACATTGTCTTATGTCCTTTATACTCCACATTTATCCATGAATCTGATTTCCATTAGTGTGTCGTGCGATAATGTTCTTGTCGTTACATTCAATTCTTTAGGTTGATCCATTATAGATTCACATGGTGGTCAGGAGTTTGAGTGTACTAGTCGACAGGATCGTCTACATCATCTATATTTTTTACTTGCACATAGATCTCATCCTAATTTTTGCTGGTGTGTCCTCTGATGTTGATCTGTGGCACAGATGTTTAGATCATGTTAGTGGGTCTCGTTTCAGGACTTTAGCTCATAGTGGTGTCCTTGGTCATCTTTCTTTTACACATTTGTCTGTTTGTCAGTTGGCCAAATACATAGCACTCTCTTTTAATAACAAAAGCACTTCTCAGCCACCCAAAATTTTTTCAACTTATTCATTCTGACATATGGGGACCTATTCTGTTCCTTCTAGCAAAGGCTATTAATGTTATGTTGCCTTTATCGATGACTTCACTCGATATACATGGTTTTTTCTTATGCGCCAACGATATGAGATTCCTAATATTTTCCAGTTCTTTACGATCATGATTCACACTCAGTTCAGTGTGTGCATCAAGATTTTTTGCTCCGACGGTGCTCGTGAGTACACTTCCACTACTATAAGATCGATCATTCAGTCTCACGGCACACTTTTTCGGCAATCATGCCATCACACACATGAGCCGAATGGTGTAGCTGAACGCAAGAATCATCACATTCTTGATACGTCTCGCGCTATTTTACTCTCCTCTTCTATTCCTCGTCCTTTCTGGGCTGAAGCTGCCATAACTTCTGTTAGCTTCATTTACATCACTCCCTTGTCTACACTATCTCGTACGATACCTTATAAGGCTCTTCATTACTCACCACCGGACTACAGTATGGTCCGTATTTTTGGGTGCACTTGTTACTTCCTTCTCCCTCCCACTAAGCGCACGAAGCTGACCGCTCGTGCTGCTAAGTGCGTTCACCTAGGTATTAGTTCAGAGCACAAATGATATCATTGTTTTGATCCTTGGCGGGTCGTATCCGTATTTTCTGACATATCTCCTTTGTCGAATACTCTCCTTACTACTTGTTCTTTCCTGAGGATACTAACTTTCTCGATTCCCCAGTTGTTGGGCCTACCTCCCTGGACACATCTTCCCACATTTTCTTCGATCCTACTCCTTTGGCTCCTCTCCCATCTCATACAGACGTTACACATATTGTTCCTCCTACAGCAACACCTCTCACACCACCTGCATCATCACAGCATTATGCACCTCCACCACCTGCATCCCTACCGCCGCATGCACCCTCCCCCACCGACCCTACCCCCACATCTTGACAATCCACCACCGGTTCGTTAGTCTAAACGTTCTACTTCAGGCATCCCACCGGCACGTTATACACCTGATGCCACTGGTCCTTCTGATTAGTTTGGCATGTCACCCTAACTTCCTACTCAACACAGTTCCATGCATATCTCACTGCTATACACTCTACATGTGAGTCCAGAACTAGGAGGAAGCAATTCAATATCCCGAGTAGCGGGAAGCTATTGCAGATGAGTTCAGTGCATTTGATCAGGCTGGTACTTAGGATATTGTTCCACTACCAGTGGGCGTTTAGCCTGTTAGCTACAAGTAGATTTTCAAGGTCACATATCGACCTGATGGCTCCATTGAGTGGCACAAGGCCCATCTAGTTGCTCGAAGATTTACTCAGGAGTATGGCATTGATTATTATGAGACTTTTGCTCCAGTTGCACAGATGATTACAGTTCGCACTCTTCTTATCATCGTAGCCATCTGTCAGTGACCATTATACTAGATGGACGTGAAGAATGCATTTCTTCATGGTACCTTATCTGAGGTTTTTTACATTTATCCACCTCCTAGCATTCTCACACCTCCTCGTCATGTTTGCTGTCTACGTTGAGCTATATATTGTCTGAAATAGGCCCCTCGAGCCTGGTTTGAGTCTTTTCTCCGTGTCATCACACAGGCCAATTTCAGTCAGAGTTCCCAGGATCACTCTATGTTTATGCGATCAACACCACAGGGGAGAGTAATTCTACTATTATATGTTGATGATATGATTATTACTGTGGGTGACTCCACAGGTATTGCATCCACCCAAAAATATCTTCACCAACAGTTCCATATGAAAGACCTTAGCAGACTATGCTACTTTCTTGGTCTATAGATTGCTCATGGATCTAGGGGGATACTCATTTCTCAACGAAAATACACATCATACATTATCTTCGATGTATGTCTCTCTGACAGTCGATCGGCCGATACTCCCTTAGAGCTTCACGTGAAGCTTCCTCCCACAGATGGTGAGCTCCTTCTCGATTCTACTACATACAGACAGATTGTTGGACAGCTTATCTACTTATACATTACCAGATCCGATATTGCTCATGCAGTCAGTACTGTCAGTCAGTTTGTTTTCGCTCCTATATCAGTTCACTACAGTGATCCTCTTCGAATCCTCATATCACTCGCTCATTATTCATGTCTTCTACATATAAACTGGAGTTTAGTTCATGTTCAGATTCAGATTGGACAGATGATCGTACTACTAGACGGTATCTCATAGGTTTCTGTTTATTTTTTTGTGGTTCGCCAATCTCTTGGTGAAGCAAGAAACATGCAGTTGTTGCATGTTCTTCCATAAAGGCTGAGTACAGAGCAATAATAGCTACTACTAGAGAAATTGTTCGTTGACAGTTATCAGATATGAGTGTCACTGTTAAAGAAGTTACTCATCTTTATTGTGAACCAAAGTGCATTGCACATTGCAAGTAACTAAGTCTTTCATGATCCAACGAAACACATAGAGATTGATTGCCACTATGTGTGTGAGCATTTTGGGACCATTTCACTTCATTTTGTTATCTATTCACAACAGATAGCAATCTTCTTCACAAAATCCCGCACTTTTTAGAGATTTCGATACTTGATGGGCAAACTCACATTGTTCGACCTATCATGAGTTTGAGAGGGGGTATTATATATTATGTTTAGTCTCATATCGGATTATGTATTAGTTTAGTATTTGGTTCTCTCCAATATATATGAGATATTGTAATCAATTATAATCAATCCAAAAACCTTTGTTCAATCTCTCTATTAACCTTAACAAATGCAATGCATGCAATTTTTTATTTTCATAATTTTAGTCGGTTTCTCATCAGTTTTTCCGTAAGTATGATAAATAGAGATGAAAAGCAGGAAGAATACACATAGTAGTTAATCACTAGTTTCTTTTGACTATGAAACCAGAATCACTGTTAGGAATGTGCCTTGAATACTTGTGGTTCATATTAGAAGAAGGTAAGATGAAGCATGGAGGTCGAAGCGTCGAAGAGAGTAGAAGAAAACAGAGTAACAATAGTGCAGGCAAAGTTGCGGTCGACTGTCCTAAGTTGTGGTTGACCGCACCCCCGACCGCACACCCAACCGCAGTTGTACTGGGTTTGGCCGAGAGGAGGACGGTCGACCGCTGTGTTCGTTTTGGGCATCGATTTGTTAAGTCGTTTCAGCCCAATCTTTAACTCCAAGTTAGATCGTACAACACCTATTCAGTTACTTCTTTTTCAGGTTATATCGGACGACTGAGAATCAATATTAGACCTAGGTTTCTCTCTATTCTTCTATATATATTGTAAACTCCTCCAATATGATAGTAGAATACTTCATTGTTTCTCTATTGCAAAGAAAGGCTCGAGAGAGTGATAGTTCTTGGTGAGTGAGTTTAATTCCTTGTATTGAGTAAATCAATAACTCCTTGTAATCTCTTCTAGTTGAATATCATATCTTCGTATATTTCCCTCCGAATTAAGCAAAAGCTAACCGGGATAAGTCATCGTTGTGTTTGTGTTAGTTTGGTGGATCTACTTGCTTGCTCAATTTATTCGTCTCATCTATTTCGACTTCCTCATTGCTCTATTTAGTTCCGCTGCGAAAACAGGCATTGGTTGACGCCCCAATCCCAACAACTGGTATCAGAGATTCAGGTTGCTGAGTCCCTTGGTTAAGATGACAGGCCACAATATTTTGAAGATCAAGCAGTTCGATGGAAAGATCAATTTCAATCTTTGGAAGACTGACATGTATGATGTCCTTGTTCAACAACGTGTGCAGTTAGCCGTTAAAAAGAAAGAAAAGCCAACTGATATGAAGGATGACGGTTGGGAAGATATTCATGAAAGAGCCATAAGTCTGCTTCGACTATTATTGGCGGACGAAGTCAAATGCAGATTTCTTGAAGAAATTGATGCGGCAAGTTTGTGGGAAAAACTCATAGCTGACTATTCTGCTTCGTCGTTATTAGATCAGATGCATTGGAAGAAAAAATTGTTCCGTTTATCTATGAAGGAAGGTATCGATCTCCAAGACCATATTACAGAGTTCAATACGGTATTATTTAAGCTTAAAGCGATCAACACAGATGTGTGTGAGGAAGATAAAGCTTTCAACCTGATATATTCACTACTGGATTTGTACGAGCCTTTGATCACTACCATGCTACACGGTAGATCTTCCAAGGAGAGTATTTCGGTAGATGGTGTAATCAAAGCATTGAAGGATAATCAACTTAGGAAGGAGACTCAGAAATCACCGTCTATTCCCACAAGTTGTCTAGCAGTGGATGGTCCTTCAGGGGAAAGACAAAGTGCTTTGCAAAAGGATTCGATCTGTTGCCGATATTGCAAGAGGCCAGAGCATATCAAGAAAGACTATTGGAAATTGCAGAATCAGGAGCACAACGAATGGGAATTCAACCGCTAATGTGGTTAGTGCCTTTGATTCAGGTGATTCGTATCTTCTTGTTTCAAATTCTTTAGAAGTGGATTCTAGTTGGTTTCTTGACTCCGGGAGTTCTCATATTTGCTTCGAGAAGGAGTTATTTTCTACTTATAAGTCTACTACAGGGCGTTGTGTGACAACGGGAACTGGAGAGATTTGTAAAGTAGTGGGTGAGGGGGTAGTTGAGTTGAAGATGCCAGGTCTAAATCTGTTCACTTTAAGGAATATTTTGCATATTCCTCTGCTGAAACGGAATCTGATTTTCTTGGGAACTCTTGATGCACGGGGTTGTAGGTATATAGCTCGAGGTGGAGTTTTGTCTGTTTTTCAGGGTCGTCGTAAGGTGATTAGAGGTATGAGAGTGGTTGGGCCAAGCCAAAATAATCTTTACAAGCTTTGGGAGGTTCGAAATACTTGCGCAAGTGTTACTTCTTTTCCTGTTATTCCCGCAAACTCAGCTAGTTTGTCGCAACTAGATTCATCAAGACAAGACCACGACGTTCGAATATCGTCGAGAGGTGGAGAAGGCCTAAGGGTAGGTGGAGTTCGTGCAGAGTTTGGCAACTCCATGAGTACATCTACGGAGGTGTACCCTTGAAGGGGTATACTGGATTTGGTGAGATTGGGTAGAGATTAGTTCAACTAGAAAAAGAAGCTATTGTTCTAAGTCTTTTTTGGAAGTGGAATTCATTTGAGTTTGGAGATGAATAACACATCATGTGTATGCAATTCAAAGTGGAGTTTGTTAGGAATGTGTCTTGAATACTCGTGGTTCAGATTAGAAGAAGGTAAAATGAAACATGGAAGTCAAAGCGTCGAAAAGAGTAGAAGAAAACAGAGCAACAATAGTGCAGGCATAGTTGTGGTCGACTGCACCCCCAACCGCACACCCGACCGCAGTTGCACTGAGTTTGGTCGAGAGGAGGACAGTCGACCGGTCTTGTTGGACGGCCGACCGACCGCGGCGATGCGTTCGTTTTGGGCCTCAATTTGTTAGGTCGTTTTAGCCCAATCTTCAACTCCAAGTTTGATCGTACGGCTTCTGTCCAGTTACTTTTTTTTCAGGTTATATCGAACGGCTAAGAATCAAGATTAGACCTAGATTTCTCTATTCTTCTATATATATTGTAAACTCCTCCAATATGAGAGTATAATACTTCATAGATTATTTTCTCCATTGCAAAGAGAGACTCGAGAGAGAGATAGTTCTTGGTGAGTGAGTTTAATTCATTGTATTGAGTGAATCAATAACTCCTTGTAATCTCTTGTAGTTGAATATCAGATCTCCGTATATTTTCTCCCAGATTTAGCAAAAGCTAACCGGGATAAATCATCGTTGTGTTTGTGTTAGTTTGGTGGATCTACTTGTTTACTCAAGTTATTCATCTCATCTACTTCGACTATTCGTCTCATCTACATCGACTTCCTCATTGCTCTACTTAGTTCCGCTGCGACAACGGATGTTGGTTGACGTCCCAATCCCAACAATCACCACTATCTTAAAATGATGGATTCCATTCAGAAGATTCCACTACAGAAATTTAAAGAGATGGGAATTTTATTTACTAATGGAAAATGGACCCCAATTAGGACCACAAAAATCTTTAATAATTTCTTCTCTGTCAATGAAATCATACACTTTGCTTTTAAAAGCAAAACAGAGAAGATGCAGCAAAAAGGAATACTATTCCTACATAACCGATACGATATTCATTTTTCCGGAGTATCATCAAGATTTGTGCCTAATCGAAGCGATATTACTGGTGAGTTTTCAACAGGATCATCCTATAAGTGGACGCTACTACTTTTGAAGATGCTTCTAATTAGGTGGAAAGATTAACCATCTGGTATCATATACCATTAAGACCAAGACCATTAACCATATGAGATCGAATTAAGTAAATATTCTATTGCTTTAAGGTTCAATCATGATTGCAACAGTTTGTTTTAGTTATAGAGAAGGAAATGATCATGTGTTAAAAGAATTATGAGTCATGAAAGTTTAGTTTTTTTTAAAAAAAATAGATAAAAGGCATGAAAAGATGATACAAATTTCTCTTTATGATGGTGGAAGCCAGCTCCTCTGCTCTCCCCATTTTAGGAAATGAAACAACCTAATAATTCATTGCCATGTATAGGTTGTGGTCACTGTTGGAAATAGAGGTTCGGATGCACTACATGCATGTATCTAGATATCTTCGGTTATCTTACATGTAGTCGATTGATACTTATTTGGAGGTAAGATACATGCATGACTTCTATCTTTTTAAAATATACTAGTAATTTACACATCTTAATAAATATAGTTTTTTAAAGTAAAAAATCAGACGTAGTCTGGGTTTGAGCCTAAAACCTCCTTTATAATAGTTATGCACGTGCGTTGCACGTGTTGATAGATATACAAAAGATACTAAGGTCTTCTCCCATTATAATATTAGGGATTAGAGATTAGAGATTATTATACTAGTAATTTACACGTGTGATGCACGTCTTAATAAATAAATATTTTTTAAAGTAAAATTTCGATGTAGTCTGGCCTCGAATTTGAGACCTCTTTTATATTGGTTATGCACGGGCAATGCACGTCTTAATAATTTTTAAAAATAAAAAATAAAAACTCTGAGATAGTGAGGACTCGAACTTGAAACCTACTTCATATTAGTTATGTACATGTGTCACACGTGTTAATAGATTGACAAATGACACTAAGGCTTTCTCCCATTATAATATTAGATATTAGAGACTAGTAATTTAAACGTGCGATGAACGTTTTACTAAATAAATAATTTTTTTTTTTTAAAGTAAAAACTCAGACGTAGTCTAGATTTGAACCTGAGACTTCATTCATATTAGTTATGTACGTACGTTACACGTGTTGATAGATTTACAAATGACACTAATATTTTCTTTTATTATAACTAGTATAATGTACGTGCAATGCACGTTTAAAAAAAGTACAGTCATCAAATTAAATGAATATATATTGAATAAGAAAAAAAATAGTTTATATTTGAATGTTTTGATTTGGGCTACACGCGCGGTGCACATTTATATTTGTTGGGTATAGTTTGAACGTGTATTATACGTATTTATATATTTACAAATTTAGAGTTCGTTTGTTACAAACCCCAACTCTCCCATTAAAATAGTAGAGAAGAGATATTAGAGATTAGACATTAAAGATATATTTGGAGATATTTTAACTCCAAATAAACCGAGGGGCTTTCTGGAATCGAAGTTTGGATAAGATTAGTGGAGGCTAAAGCATCGTTCCAGCTGGATCGTATTATGGAGTTGAGTTACCTCCTATTATCATATTCCCCCCAATAACTGTATGTATCTTAACCCCATTAATTCCAATTTCCAAACAAACGCCTATGAACCAAAAGATGAAGGTACAAATATGCAACATCTAGCTTGCATTGCTCGATCTCTCTTTTTAATTTTTTTTTTTAGAGAAATCCTACTTTTATCTAATTGCTTAAACTTCCTAATTGTACTATAAATTAAATAAAAACATGCAGAACCTCTTCACTTCAAATTGAGACATGCAAATTACAGGATGTCAACATAAAAAATTCAGAGAAATTAAGTAGAGCAAATTAAGCTAAAATTTAGTGTTCAGCAAACCCAATTAAGTGAAAAAATTGAAATTAAAAAATAAAATTAAAATTAAATATCAAACAGAAAAATAAGTGAAGTTCAAATGTAATCTGAGGAGAACTTAGTTTACTCCACTATTGCATGCATGCAAAGGTCTAGAGAAATCTAGAAAGATCTAGAGATGTCAATGAAACCCACACACATCCATCTGATGCTGAAATTTTAAGTTAATTTGTTTTGTTGAATACTTAAAAAGAATTTAACGCATAGCATATATACCTGTTCTAGTTCTTCCATCATCATCGACCGTCTCCATCCTCTCTCTCTCTCTCTCTCTCCCCTCTCAGTCTCTATGACTGAATTTGGGTATTTCTCTTTATATATTTGAGGCAAAGTGCTTAAATTACCAAAGTGCCCCCTACTTTTAGCAAAGGTTTACTCATGCTACCTTTTACATGAAGGATGAGGGGGCCCCCCCCCGTTCCCTGCTGGAAAGAAGGCCAGTTTATGGTGAGAAATGTGAGTTAAGGCTTCAGAAGAATTTTAAGGTTATTATTTTGCATCGATTATTTGTAGTGCCTGTTCCTATAGTATAAATTAAAAGTAATAAATACACTTAGTAATCCCGTCCATGCCCTTATTGTTATCCAATATTGAAACAGTGAACCTCAATATAACTGGTGATTCAAGTAAACATATAGTTGTTATTAAATTATATATATATATATATACTAGATTTGCCCGTGGGCACGTGCCTACGGCACGTCTTCTTTGAAACGATACAACACACAAAAAACCCTGTAAACAGTAAAACAATAATTATGTAGTTCAAGTTTAAATAGTATGACAATAATTAGTTGTAAATAAAAGTTCATGTTTCTATTAGTATATGTTGAAAAATAATTATAAATGAGAGTGTAAATCCAACTTCTTAGAACTTTAAGGATGAAAAATGATGAAATTTAACTGTTGAAGAGATATTTGCTATTTTCAATATAATATATGCAATTAAAAAAAAACATAAAATTTCTGAAAATTTTACAAACCTGAAATCTTAAAATCTAAATTTTAAGTAAATAAAGAAACAATGGGAGAGCGAGACAGAGAGAGAGAGAGAGAAAAATATGAAAAAGTGAAGGGAGAAGAGAGGAGAGAAGAGAGAGATAGTAATAAAGCAATGAGTATTTTAGTTTTTGGGAAGGGGGGGGGGGGGGGGGGGGGGAATTTAATTTTGGGGTTTGAAATTTTGGACAGGAAAATATGTTTTGGGAGAATCAATCTAGACCATTGGTTTTAGGGGAGATTGAATGAGAGCCACCTGATAGCTTTCTTTGTAATTTATTATATATATATATATATATATATATATATATATGAGTCATGCTATTATGAGATGGTGAGATGGAGTGTTTTTTTGTTAGATGGGCGATTTGAATCATTCAAATCTCGATCACACCGTTTATATCATTCTACATGTCATTTAGATGGTGTGTACAAAATTTTGAGCGATTTGGAGACCTCTAGCCTTTGCATCAAAGCGTTCAACACATCATGAAGATGATGTGAAATACATATATATACATTTATTTGAATACTTTGATGCATAGGCTAGAGGTCTCCAAATCGCTTGAAATTTTGTACACACCAACTAGATGATATATAGAATGATGTGAACGTTGCGATCGAGATTTGGATCATTCAAATTTCTCATCTCACAAAATACATCTTCATCTCACCCATCTCACCATCTCATTTTAGCATCTCTCTCTCTCTCTCTCTCTCTCTCTCTCTCTCTCTCTCTCTCTCTCTCTATATATATATATATATATATATATATATATATATATATATATATATATCTCACACAAAGTTGTTTTTGTATTTTCTTCTGTTTACACTCCTTTCTTGTTTTTTGTATATATATATCATGATGCTTATATACATGTCTTTTGATTTTATTGGGGGAAAAATAGAATAATCTCTCCTCTAGGAGCATGTTGGAAATGCACTAGTTACCACAAATTAGTAATTCCTTAGTAGCAATTTATTCTTGCTATGATTACCTATTCTTAGAATGTAATGTTGTAATGGTAAATTTTTGGATGGTGGTAACCAAGATAGGTCTCTCATGTAAATGAAGAAGCTCATGGACAACTCGATTTTTTTTCATAGAGTGTCATGGGGACAAAGCAGTATTGGTTGAGGTCTTTAGAGCATTCAGTGTAATTGACTACCCCCGACCTACGAGGATCTATGGATAGGTCCCAAGTTCACTAATGAGAGACATGAGATGAAAGACGGTTGGTATATCGCTATCGCCGCAACGATATAAGTTTTATAGCTTGACAGAAATAATTTTTTACTTTCGCCAGAATGTAATATTATTTTTGGCAATTTAACTCATATTATGCATCTTATTTTATTTTGGGCAACAACTACAATGTAGGATCGAGATGGAGGATCGCCAGATCCTTCTAGATAAACGAGTACAATGGCGATGAGATAGAGATTGGTCCAACTCTTGACTGAGGTGAGCGTCACTGTTGGATTCCCACTGATATGGCTAAAAATAGGATTAAATCGGGATCGTTCACATCGGAGACGAATCTTAAAGCTCAGGGGTAAAACGTTAATTTCACCTACTAACGGGTCCGAAGTGGGTACTGGGTATCCTTCTCACAGATCCAATAACCCGCGAACAGATCCACCTCAATTGGGTACGGGTCCCGATCCGATACAAACCCAGTCCTACAGGATAGAATTAGGGTCTCTGATTGAACCAAATCAACGGGCCTGATTCGCGACTATCCTCTCACCGGGAATTAAGGGATTACATTCCTAATCTGATTACGAGGATTTTACGCCTTATCAGATCACAGGAATCACATTTCTAATCTGACCCCAACGGCGACTATAAATACCCCCCCACCTATCACTATTATAGGTTAATCACTCTTTTGTCAACTTAAGCTCTTTTTTAATCATCACTGGTTACTGACAAGAGTGTCGGAGGGTGCGTCGTCGGGATCAACCCCGGTGTTTCGCACTTTCCTTGCAGGTGTACGGCGGGAGCTCAACAGCCCAACTCCGACGAACAGGCCTGGGGTCGCTATTCAGGTTTTTCCACGAACCCACAAATTCTATCTGTTTACCCCCACACCAGATTCAGCGGTAATAGATTGTCGCCGTCTGTGGGAAAACCATACGAATAACAGCCCCCGCCTCTTCCTCGTCGATCAGATATCCAGCCATGCCTCCCAGAAAGGTCAGATCTAGAGGGTCTAATCGTGCACCCAACCCCGCGGACCAGCAAGAAATCCCTGTCAACCCCTCTCAACAACTGGGGCGGCTCCCTCCGCCCGTCGAGGACCGTGTCCAGCAGGACCTACCTCCTCTTCCGAACCAGCAACCCCCAAACGGTCCCGATCCACGAAAGCAAAAACAACCTGTCCATCAAGACCAAATATCAGTACACAACGCCTCTACAGACTCTTACGCCTCCCATAGTCCTCAGGCCCCCGACCTTCGAAATACCGTCCTCAACCGGCAGAAAGATGAGGATCTTCGCCGCTGTCTGGATGAAAAGCGGGCCCGAGAGGGAGCCTCTCGCCAGCAACGTCCAGATGAGCGAAACCCTCACCACTGAGACTATAGAAGGTCCCCTACCCGAAGAGGGATGAAAGATTTCCCCGAACACCATAGGAGAAGACCTCATTCCCCTACCGGTCGACAATATTCGAGGAACGATGAGGCACCCATCACCCGTGCCGAGTTCCAGCAGTTCCAAGCAACGGTGTTGCAAGCCCTCAACCTCCGACCCAACAATAACAATGCTCAGAAGGATCCTACCCCTCCACGGGTCCAAAGTCCTCACCATCGGTCCGTAACTCCTCCTCCGGCTCCTAGCAACCAACAGTGCATGCCTAGCCCTCGCCGCTCCCAGAGCTACCGTCGTCGCTCCCCTTCCTATGAAGACAAGTCCAGAGGCTCGTTTGACTATCGTCGAAGGGACGATGCTCTTTACCGCCGTCTCCACGAGATGGAGAGGCGCATCGGCCGAATAGACAAGGATGAGGAGTTAAGAAGAAGGACCATCCGCCCGAGCAGACCTCCCTTCTCCCGGACCATCATGGAAGCTCCTATCCCAAGAGGTTTCGAACCCCCGAAGTTCGAAACTTACTCAGAGGAGTCGGACCCCGTGGACCACATCGAAAGCTTTAAGACCCTCATGCTAATCCGCCAAGCTTCCGATGCTTTGCTGTGCAAAACCTTCCCCGCCACTCTTAAGGGTTCGGCTCGGGAATGGTACTCCCGCCTCGCCCCCTCTTCTATTTTCTCCTTCGAGCAGTTCGAGACCCTCTTCATCACCCACTTCACGAGTAGCAGGCGCACGGAGAAGACCAGCCTCTCATTGCTCCACCTCTGTCAAGAAAGGGGAGAGAAGTTTAGGGACTATGTGAGGAGGTTCACTGCAGAGGTCAGATCGATCGCCTCCCTCGACCAATCGGTTGCGACTATCGCATTCCAATCCAACGTCCTTAATTCTAACCTTCGCTCGTCCCTTGCTAAGAAGCCCCCACATAATTTTGTCGACCTCCTTCTTAGGAGCGAGAAGTACATTCGGGATGAAGAAGCCGAGAATCTCCCGGGCTTTGAGGAGACATCTTCCGGGAACAAACGGAAGAGCACAAGCGAAGAGGGCTCCCAAAAATCTCAGAAGGACGGCAATGGACGGCGTCACCCGACTCCTTGGTTTGAGAAGTTCACCCCCCTCATTGCCAATGTATCAGAAGTTCTTATGGAGGTGGACAAGGAAGGGCTCCTCCGCGCTCCCCCGAGAATGAATACACCTGGCAAGAAGAGGAATAAGGATAAGTGGTGCCGCTTTCACAGGGACCACGGCCACGACACGGAAGATTGTCGGGCTCTGAAGGAGGAGATCGAAGAACTCATATTGCGGGGGCACCTGATCAAGTTCGTCCAGAAAGAGGGGGCCAAGCTTCCCCCCTGAGGAGCCAACATACGAACCGAAGGGCTCGCCGAGCTGTAAGACTCAGAACCTCCCAGCTCTTCCCAAGAGGTCTTCACCTTATCATAGAAGCAGGATCTTGATTTTTAATAAGGCCGATGCTTGTAATCCGGCCAATAGCATGTAATAAGGGCTCACCATATTGAAGCAGCCACTTGGTTTATTTCAATAAAACTTTACGTTTTTTTCATTTGAAATTGTTGCTCTTGCTTCATCTCTACCTCTCCGAGTCATGACTCGCTGAAAGGTGAGTTCGGAGTCCAGCTTCTTCTACATGGCTACTCTCGTGACTTACTAAGCTCTTCACAATGAGTTCGGAGTCCAACACTTGGCTCGATTCTGCTTCAAATAACTTGCTCTTCAGCAGGTTAGAAGTGGTTCGCCATTCGGAATTGCTCCCACAACCGCTGAATACCTCTACCGATGGTTCGGAGTCCAACACTTGGCTCGATTCCTCTTCAAATAACCTGCTCTTCAGCGGGTTAGAAGTGGTTCGCCATTCGGAATTGCTCCCACAACCGTTGACTACCTCTACCGATGGTTCGGAGTCCAATACTTGGCTCGATTCTGCTTCAAATAACTTGCTCTTCAGCGAGTTAGAAGTGGTTCGCCATTCGGAATTGCTCCCACAACCGTTGATTCTCTCACATAAGCAGCGAGTTCGGAGCTACAGCTCTCCCCTAGAGTTTCTCCTCACACTCGTCTCACAAATGGCTCTCTTCCAGAGCCGAGCTCTTCACTCTGCTCGCCTCCGAAGCGGACCTCTTCTCAACGAGTTCGGAGCTCACAACTCTCTCCTAGAGTTGCTCCTCAAACTCGTCTCCCAAATGGCTCTCTTCCAGAGCCGAGCTCTTCACTCCGCTCGCCTCCGAAGCGGACCTCTTCTCAACGAGTTCGGAGCTTACAACTCTCTCCTAGAGTTGCTCCTCAAACTCATCTCACGAATGGCTCTCTTCCAGAGCCAAGCTCTTCACTCCGCTCACCTCCGAAGCGGACCTCTTCTTTACGAGTTCTGAGCTCATAACTCTCTCCTAGAGTTGCTCCTCAAACTCATTTCCCAAATGGCTCTCTTCCAGAGCCGAGCTCTTCCCTCCGCTCGCCTCCGAAGCGGACCTCTTCTCAATGAGTTCGGAGCTCACAACTCTCCCCTAGAGTTCCTCCTCACACTTGTCTCACAAATAGCTCACTCCTAGAGCCGAGCTCCTCACTCCGCTCGCTTCCGAAGTGGACCTCTTCTCAACGAGTTCGGAGCTCACAACTCTCCCCTAGAGTCCCTCCTCACACTCGTCTCACCGAGCTCTTCACTCCGCTCGCCTCCGAAGCGGACCTCTTCTCAACGAGTTTGGAGCTCACAACTCTCTCCTAGAGTTGCTCCTCAAACTCATCTCACAAATGGCTCTCTTCTAGAGCCGAGCTCTTCACTCCGCTCGCCTCCGAAGCAGACCTCTTCTCAACGAGTTCGGAGCTCACAACTCTCTCCTAGAGTTGCTCCTCAAACTCATCTCACAAATGGCTCTCTTCCAGAGCCGAGCTCTTCACTCCGCTCACCTCCGAAGCGGACCTCTTCTCAACGAGTTCGGAGCTCACAACTCTCTCCTAGAGTTGCTCCTCAAAACTCATCTCACAAATGGCTCTCTTCCAGAGCCGAGCTCTTTGCTCCGCTCGCCCCCGAAGCGGACCTCTTCTCAACAAGTTTGGAGCACAACTCTCTCCTAGAGTTCCTCCTCACACTTGTCTCACAAAAAGCTCTCTTCCAGAGCTGAGCTCTTTGCTCCGCTCGCCCCCGAAGCGGACCTCTTCTCAACAAGTTTGGAGCACAACTCTCTCCTAGAGTTCCTCCTCACACTTGTCTCACAAATAACTCTCTTCCAGAGCCGAGCTCTTCCCTCCGCTCGGATGCCGAGCAAGTGCCGATCCGACCCCAACATCACAGAGCCCGGTCGGCTAACCGAGCAAGTGCCCATCCGAGCCCCAAAACGGAGAAATCACTTTTCCCTCAACATTCGCGTAAGATCTCGATCAAACGGCTCAGATCGCTCCAGCAGCACTAAACGACAAGATAGTGTTTTCTTGGAAACTGTGCCCGCCACGAGATCCACACTGAGATCAACGGCTCAGATCGCTCCAGCAGCACTAAACGACAAGATAGTATTTTCTTGGAAACTGTGCCCGCCTCGAGATCCGCGCTGAGATCCGACGGCTCAGATCGCTCCACGTCGCTCGGTATTCCGAGCCGAGCGACTAGCGATCCGACCCACTCGCTCCTCTTCTTCGCCCCTAGGGTCTTCCTAGCACATCTTACAAGGGTCTTCCTAGCACAAGGATCTTCCTAGCACATCTTACAAGGGTCTTCCTATTACAAGGGTATTCCTAGCACATCTTCTCCGCCCCTAGGAGTGGAGCTCCTCTTCCAAAATCCCCAAGACCAAAGTACTTATCAACTTCATGAAGACAAGCATGTTGCGGGGCTATTTTGATCATGAAGGAGGGTGAATCTTCATCCCACTCCTTAAGAGAAGTTGTAGATCTTCGAACTAGCTTCGAAACGAGGGGTCACACGCCCCGATCGGACCTCCGTAGCACCGAAAAAATGGATCTCAATGCAGCTGCGCCGAATAGCTCGGAAATCCAAACCGAGCCACTCGCGCGAGGGAGAAACCCGAACCGAACCCGAGCAAGAATCTGAGCTCTTCCCATCCGAGCCCTAACATCAAAGAGCTCGGTCGGCTAACCGAGAAAGTGCCCATCCGAGCGTCAAAACGGAGAAATCTCACTTTCTCCTCAACATTTGTGTAAGATCTCGATCAGACAGCCCAGATCTTGCTAGCTACGCTAAACGACAAGATAGCGTTTTCTTGGGAATTGAGCCCATCTCGAGATTCGCGCCACCATCCAACGGCCCAGATCGAGCCACGTAGCTCGGATCTCCAATCCAAGCTACTGCCCTACCGAGCTGCAAAATGGCTAAAAAATTGCCTAAAAATCCGTGCTCGGATTCGCCGAACAAGATGCTAAAAAAAAAAACCACTGCCACGTCACCCGTCTTCCTTCTCCAATCTCCTGGCGCCAAAACCAAACGAGCAAAAACCCAAAACCCGATCTCTACCTCCATGCCTCGCCACCACCATGGCCGAGCTCCTTCTCTAATGCCGAGCTCACCCTCCGTCGCCGGCTGCCTCCGATGTCGAAGCTCACACCTCCATCTCCATAAAAACCAAGCTTCTCTTCAAGCTCTGTTCGTCAACCTCTGCCGAGCTCACCAACCCCATGGGCGAGCTCTGAGCTCCTCGCCGAACCCGTCGTTGCCGAGCTCTCTCTCTCTCCACTGCCGAACTCTCCACTGACGAAGACGAACTCGTCACTGCCGAAGACGAACACTCCACTGCCGAAGACGAACTCTCCCATGTCGAACTCCCCACTACCGAGCTCCTGCGACGAGCTCCTCCACGGCGCGAGCTCCAAGCTCCTCACCGAACCCATCGTTGCTGAGCTCTCTCTCTCTCTCCACTGACGAAGACGAACTCGCCATCAGCTCCCTCCTCGAGCTCCGCCGTGGCCGATCACGATGTCGAGGTCTGAGCTTCAACATCTCCTTCGAGCTCCCTCGAGCGAGCTCTCGTCACCAAATTTTGACGAGCTCGATTGCGTTCGCCAAGAGCAACACACCTTCTTCTCCACTGTCGAAGTGTCGACGAGCCCACAGCCAAGCTCCGTCGACACCGAACCCAACTCCTCTAGGGCCGAGCTCCGAGCTTCGCCACGTTCACCACGACGTCGAGCTCCACTCCCTTCCGTCGAGCAACACTCCTCCACTGTCGAAGCTCGACCTCCCCCCTCCACTATGAAGAGCTCCAACGATGACAAGCATCGAACCCATCGTCAAGCTTCCCTTCGCAAGCTCTTCTCCTTTACCGAACGACCTCCCGCTTCGTTCACCGAGCTCGCCGGGCTCCGCTGGCGCTCACAGGAACGGAGTTAGAGTTGAGGACGGAAACGGAGTCGGGGTCAGAGGCGTCGTTGGGTCAAAGTCTGGGTCGAAGGAAACGAAGAAGAAGAAGGGAAAAAGAAAGAATAGAGCTGGCGGGAGAGAAAAGAAAAAAGAAAAAAAAATAATAATATTTTTTTTTGCCACGTGGCTTCACCACATTGGCTGCGCGAAATTGGGCGTCACCCCCCGGTCGGCTGACTGAGCAAGTCCCCATCCGAGCTGAAAAGTGAAGAAAAATGATACCGAGCAACTCCAACCGTTGGATCTTCGCGAAAATCGCGCAAAAATTGATGAACGGCTCAGATCGCGCCATGTGCGCTAAACGACAAGATAACGATCTTTTGGGATACGCGCCTCCTCGAGATTCGTGCTGGGATCCGATGGCACAGATCGCGCCACGTGTCAGGTAATATTTAATTAATTAATTTATTTATTTAATTGTTTTAATTATTTAAAAAATCCGAAAAAATATTTAAAAAATCGGAAAAAATTAATTAAAAATTCTAAAAATAATTATTAATTCAGAAAAATTATTTTAAAATTCTGGAAAAATAATTATTAAATTAGAATAATTAATTAATATTTTTGATAATTAATTATTTAATTCGGAAAATGAATAAAAAATTCAAAAAAATGAGAAAAAATCCAGGAAAATCTGGAAAAATCACCAAAAATCCAGAAAATTCTGAGAATATTTTTGGGCATTTTACAAGCCCAGAATAACACCGTTACATCCCAAGCAAGACCCAAAACTCCCTTAAGAACACCGATAAAATCCCGTACGCCATTAGAACAGTAAAACTACTCCTCAAAGACTAAAAAACTCAGTCTCTAGGAGTGGGGGGCCCGTGATATGGCTAAAAATAGGATTAAATCGGGACCGTTCACATCGAAGACGAATCTTAAATCTCAGGGGTAAAACGGTAATTTCACCTACTAACGGGCCCGAAGCGGGTACTGGGTCTCCTTCTCACAGATCCAATAATCCGCGAACAGATCCACCTCAACTGGGTACGGGTCCCGACCCGATCAAACCTAGTCCGACAGGATAGAATTAGGGTCTCTGATTGAACCAAATCAACGGGCCTGATTCGCGACTATCCTCTCACCGGGAATTAAGGGTTTACATTCCTAATCGGATTACGAGGATTTTATGCCTTATCAGATCACAGGTATCACATTCCTAATCTGATCCCAACGGCGACTATAAATACCCCCCACCTATCACTGTTACATGTTAATCACTCTTTTGTCAACTTAAGCTCTTTTTTAATCATCACTGGTTACTGACAAGAGCGTCGGAGGGTGCGTCGCCGGGATCAACCCCGGTGTTTCGCACTTTCCTTGCAGGTGTACGGCGGGAGCTCAACAGCCCAACTCCGACGAACAGGCCTGGGGTCGCTATTTAGGTTTTTCCACGAACCCACAAATTCTATCTGTTTACCCCCACCCTCTAGGGTTTTGTTGGAGGGATCTCTCTGGCTATGTTTGTAATCATTATATTGCTTTATGTCAGCCCCACTTCCCAGTATACAGAAGCACATGCACGCAACTAAGGTCCAGCGAATGATACAAGTATTTCAACTCACATCATTCATAAGTTGTATAATTTATAAGCTCAACAATATATGAAAACACATCCACACTGACAGTAATCGATAATACAGTAATCAATAATCAATAATCGTGAATCAATAATTAGGAATCAATAAATCAGGAATCAATAATCAGGAATCAGTAATTATGAATCAATAATCAAGTCAATCGTGTAACCTCAGTATATCAGTTTTTTTATTAACCTATCTAATGCACTTAATCTTGTGTCTCATATCACAAGTTCGGATGCATATCAATCAAGTAAACGTTTGGACTAAAGTTGTGAATTCTACAAAATTATGTACCCGGGTCTTCTAGTGACAGTATCAATAAAAAAGACATGTAATCAAATATCAAGATCAATAATCACTAATAGAAAATACGGGACCCCTTCTGAGTACACTCTCCTTTATTGTCCACTAGTAAGTTGTGCCCTTTATTACCTAGCATGTCATTATTTTATCATATTACTTTTTAGGGTATTGGATTCTAGAGGTGACTACCGCAGATTCTAGAAGTGGCGCCCGCCGATACCTACGATGTAACACTTAGCTCTACGTGGCACTTAGCTCCAAGTGGTAGTTTTGTCACCAAAGACAATAGCAATAACCATAACAATAACTAGATAGTATCAAGGCGGTAATCAAGAAAGTATCAAGGGCGGTAATCATGAGCATGTCAAGAGGTGAAAACAAATACATGTATCATGGACAATAATCATGAAAGTATCAAGTGGTATATGCAAATGCATGATATAAAGACAATATGTCAATCTGCTGTATCAGTACAATTTATCATGCATGAATAACAATCGTTATATGCATCGAATATACAGGCATGTATTGGGAAAAAAAATCTATATTACTGCTTTTGCCTGGCAAAGAACAGATTGATAGGCATAGTTACTGGACTTAGAATCTGTCAAGTGAGTAGGCATTGGATTCGGAAGAGAGTCTAGTTTCTATAATCTCAGATAGAACTAGATTTGTATTCTTGTAGAAGCAGGAAATTAAGTTTTAGTGCATACATATGTTGTTACCCAGATTTGTTGATAGTGTCTTTTATTATATATATATGTGTGTGTGTGTTTGAGTGAGTGTGTGTGTGTGTGTGTGTGATAAATTTCAGATAACCCTACTTAAGTTTGCACCTTTGGCAGTTAACCATACTTAATTTTTTTTTGGAAGAAAACCCTACTGAAGTTTTTTTTTGGCATACTCCACACTTAGAAAATCCTAGAAAATCCCACAAATGGCAAACAAAAATTATGAAACTTTGTGAGTATGTAGGATTCACCAAACACAAGATACATGCACGTATCTCGCAAATCGTGAGTCGAAACTCGCTTTTATAAGTTGGGTTAGCTTGTGTTTGGTGAATCCTACTTACTCGTAAAGTTTTGTAATTTGTGGCTGCTGTTTGTGAGACATTCTATGGTTTTCTAAGTGTGGAGTATGCCAAAATGCCCAAAAAAATAACTTCAGTAGGTTTTTCTTCCAAAATAAATTAAGTATGGTCAACTGCCACACACACACACACACACACACGCACACACACACATATAGTAGGTTTGTCTGTTGACACGTGCCTAAGACACGTCTTCATGAACGATGTAGCATATGAAAAGCCTTGTAAACACAAGGAAAATGCAGGCAAAGCAAAACACATAAAGAAAATGTAGGTAAAGCACATAAAGAAGTTAAAGAAAATCCAGCATGCTAGTATTACTGCTAACCATCCAGTTGTTGAAGAATGTCTAATTTTGTAGCTCCTCCTTTTAAGCCAAAGTGAAGATATATGAGAGAGAGAGAGAGAGAGAGAGAGAGAGAGAGAGAGAGAGAGAGAGAGAGAGAGAGAGAGTGAGTGAAGAGAGGAGAGATATAGATTGTAAATTAAGTGATGATGGTTTATGTTTTGGGAGGAAAAAGTTTAGTTTTGGGAGGATGAATGTGAGTCATTGATTTTGTTTCAATTGAAGGAGAGCCACTTGATAGCTTTTTTTTCAAATTGCTTTGTGATTTATTATATATATATATAATAAAAGACATTATCAACAAATATGGGCAACATCACATGTTTGCACTGAAACTTAATTTTCTGTTTCTACGTGAATGCAAATCTATTTCTGTCTGAGATTCCAAAAAAAATGACTCTCTTCCGAATCCAACGACTACTCACTCGACAGATTCTAAGTCCAGTAGCTATGCCTATCAATCTGTTCTTTGCCGGTCTATTGCAGAGGCAGTAATATGGAATTTGTGATGTGTCAGTACTAAAACCCTAATATTTCACAATCTATAAATCGGTTTGCAAAACTGTAAGATGTTTTAGATTCTACACTCGAAGTGATACAACATGAACATAAGCATTTGAAAATATAGTCATTCTATTCGAATAAACATGGCACGCGAAAAGGAAACTATGGATCGGATTTGCCGATGAATCAAGAATAAAATATAGTGATGAAACAAGATTGGGGGGCTCGATCCTCCCCCTCGATGCTGTGGAGCTCCCCCAAGAGCAGGGACAAGCAAGCTCTGAACCCTTAGAAGAACTAGCATAAATCCCCTACTCCCAAGAGGATCAAGTCAAGTGCCTGCGGGTGAACAAGGCACTCCCACATCAAATCAAGGAGCAACTCGTCACTTGCATTAGGGAGAAACAAAATTTCTTCGTTTAAAACACCGAGCACCCGATGAAGTACAACGAGGGTGCTTAATGCCCTCCCCAAGTAGTTAACTTCAAACATGTAATAAAAAGGACTAAAGAGTGTCGAACCCACAAGGACTAATTATTTTACTGAGTACCGAAATTTACTAGATTAACTACTATTTGGAAAATCGAAATTCAATAAAGAAAACAATTAAATTAAATTAATTTAAAGAACTAACTAAATTAATTAAAATGAGCGGAATCTGAAATTTTGTTGTTTATTAACTGGAAAACTAATTCTAGGGCATTCGATTTCACCTAGTTTATCTCACACAATTCATAATTTCATGTAATAACAAATTTTACTTTTCCAAGTTGTAGACCAAAATCGCCTAATTATTCAATTTTTTTCTCTCGAACGACATCAAAAATATCTTCAACTAACAGTTTGTCATATCTCTATACAAATTTAATTAATTAGAGACTCATTAAGTTCTATGGATTTCTTTATAGTCACACAAATCGCAATAAATCATCTCTAATCTCGCTCAATTAATGGTGTTTAATTCTATAATTCAAAATCACAAATTACCTCTCGGTCTCTCAATGATCCAATAAATCATACAAAAGTTGGGCAACCAATTGTAAGCATTAAGAACAAAAAATCAAACACACAACCATGGACAAATAGAAAAATAATATGGAATTAAAATTGTGTACTCAAAACTAGGCTACATCAAATCTCTAGAAAAATAAAATTAAATCATAATGAATTTGCAACTAACAAATATGTTCATTAATTGCATAATAAAAATTAGAGAAGAAGAAAAAAAAACTAGGCTATTTTTTTTTTTTGAAAAGAAGAGAAAAAAAAGTTACAAAACAAAAAGAGATTTCAATTAGGCTTACCATTACACTTTTGAGTTCTTTATTGTGCTAAAGCATTAAAATATTTTTTTAGCATAGACAATATCTTATAAAGAAAGATTAAGCATACCTATTTACTTAAGGATTATTGAATTTCAAAATTCCTTACACAATTGTGACAGTCATGTGTTATACATAAAAGAAAAATATGATGCTTTTTCTTGTGATTATCCCCTTTGATCTAGTCTTAAATAGAGTTTAAGTAAATGGAGTGATAATGATAAAATAATTAAATGAATAAAGTTCTATCTACTCCAATGTTTTGAGTTGCATAGTAACTAGGGGTATTCATCACCAATGTTTACTTTTACGTCGAACGACAATTTAAAATATGAGTATGCAAAAACACTATAAATTTGTGACTTGTTGAGTAACCGGGTGAATTCACCACAAATGTTTGCATTCGCTTCAAAAGGCAAGTGACTACTTAGAGAGAGACAAAAAAAAGGGAAAAAAGAAAAAAAAATTCTAGTTTGCTACTCGGTTTGCAGTAGTGAGAAGGGGTAATCACAGATGGAGTTGTTGCATGATATAATTACATTAATTGCATGACAAATATGATTGGGTTTTAAATTATGAATGAATAATTGCACTGAAGAAAGTGAGTATGTTTGGTTTTACTTTATTTGCTATTGTTTATATTTTCAATAGAAATTTTGATGCTTGCATGATAAGATCTCTAAGTGTGATGAGTTGAGCCTACTTATGATTATTCTTCTTTGATTTATGGTTTTACTTTCTGCTCGAGGACAAGCAAAATTTTAAGTTTGGGGGGTATTTGTTGAGTGAAATTTCTATATAATTTTTTAGTCCTCTTTAATGCATCAAAATTGCGAGTTCTCGTTTACTTCTTTGAAATTTTTCTTATTTCTTCTCAATATTATTTGTTTGTTTGTTTTTGTAGGAATGAGATGGATAAGTGCAAAAAGTAGGCATTTTTGGTGAAATCATGGAAGAAAACAAGGTTGAAGATTTCAAAATTTGAGCACTCAAATGCGCGTGTTTATAAATTGGCCCTTTGAAGAACCAATATAAAATTTTATAACCAAGTAGGGGGAGCCAGGAATGGGATAGAGAAGGTGCTGGGGTTGGCGGCTCGGAAATCAAAAAAAAAGTGCGGAGTGGAGACCAGAGAAAAAAAAGAAAGAAAAGAAAGTTGGAGCACGGTTTACGAGTCGTGGATTTTCTGCAAAAACGAGTTCTTTCTTCTCTCTTCTACTTTTCTAATTTTTATGCAATCAAAGAATATGTCTGTTAGTTGCAAATTTTTTATGAACTAATTTTATCTTTCTAGGGCTTTGATGTAGCCTAGTTTTAAGAACACAATTTAATTGTATATTATTTTTCTATTTTTCCATGGTTGTGTGTTTGATTTTTTATTCTTAATGCTTACAATTGTTTGGTCAACTTTTGTATGATCTATTAAATCATGAAGAGACCGAACAGTTAATTTGTGATTTTGAATTAATAAAATTAAACACCATTACAAGAGCGAACTGTTGTTAATGTGACCATTAAGAAATCCATAGATCTTAATGAATTTTCAATTAGTAATTTGTGCATGAGCTATGCCAAATAATTAGTTGAGAATATTTTTGATATTGCTTGAGAGAGAATATTGAATAATTTGGAGATTTTGGTCTACAACTAGGAAAAATAATTTTTTTTATTCACATGGAGTTATAAATTGTGTGAGATTAACTAGGTAAAGTCAAAAGCTCTAGAATTAGTTTTGCAATTGATATGGCTAAAAATGGGGTTTAATCGGAACAATTCAAAATGGACACGAATCTTAAAGTCCTAGGGGCAAGATGGTCATTTCACCTACAGACGGGTCCGAATTAGGAATCGGTCCCTCCTCTTGGACCCGCTAACCCATGAACGGTTCCGTTCAGTTGAGAATGGGTCACAACCCGTTAGGGGCCAACTCAACAGGATTGGAGGAAATCCTGACTCGCCCTGATCTTGAGGAGGTGGTTATAACCACCCTTATCCTGCCACATCGGAAAGGAGGGATTCACTCTTATCCTGAAAGAGATCCCCATGAAGACTATAAACCCCCCCTACATCCTACTGTAAAAGGTGATCACTCTTTGTGTACTCAAGCTATTTCCCTTTACTTTTTCTGGTATTGACAAGAGCGTCGGAGGGTTCATCCCCGGGATCCATCCCGGTGTTTCGAACGTTCGTGCAAGTCAGCGGGAGCACCAAGGAGTCAACTTCTCAACAGGGATGAAGGGAGATCTAGCCAGTTCGAGTTCCTCACGAACCTACAAATCTCATCTATTGTCCCCACACCAGAATCCAGCGGCAACAACAATTAATAAACAACAAAATTTCAGATTTCGTTCTCTTTTAATTAGTTTATTTCTTTCATTTAGATTAATTTAATTTAGTTGCTATTTTTTATCATCTTTTCGATCTTCCAAATAGTAGTTGATCTAGTAATTTCGGTACTCGATAAAATAATTATTTCTTGTGGGTTCGACACTCTTTTCACTTATCTATACGACTTGTTGCGATTTTGTACACTTGTAATAAAAAATTGATGTGAATTATTTGCAAGTATAAAAAATCGCAATAAGTACTACTCCCTCCGTTTCACTTTAAGTGATATTTAGGTTTTTTTTTTGTTTCACTTTAAGTGATATTATCCAATTTCCCCCTATTTTTTCCAAGAAAACCCTTATTTATGTTGAAATTTTGTCTTAATTACCCATCTTAATCCTATCAAATATTCTTAGAAAATTGTAGTTTCAACTTTCTAGATTTTATTTTCTCCAAAAATTTAATGTCGACTGTATTGGAAGAAAAATTAGTAATTCTATTTTCTCTTGAAAACAGAATTTGTATTGAGAAAATATTAATTACAATTTCTTGAAATCAGAATCTGTATTGGAAAAAGAATTAGTAATTAAATCATGGAGACTTATTAATAAGGGTGTGGAGGGAAAAAAATGTTTATCTCATCCTTCCTTAATCTGTGTGTAAAACTCCTGAACATCACTTAAAGTGAAACGGAAGGAGTATAGTTAAGTGAAAAGAGTGTCGAACCCACAAGGACTAATTATTTTACTGAGTACCGAAATTTACTAGATTAACTACTATTTGAAAAATCAAAATTCAATAAAGAAAGCAATTAAATTAAATTAATCTAAAGAACTAACTAAATTAATTAAAAGGAGCAGAATCTGAAATTTTGTTGTTTATTAATTGCAAAACTAATTCTAGGGCTTTCGATTTCACATAGTTTATCCCACACAATTCATAATTTCATGTAATAAAAAATTTTACCTTTCCAAGTTGTAGACCAAATCTCCTAATTATTCAATGTTTTCTCTCGAACAACATAAAAAATATCTCCAACTAACAATTTGTCATATCTCTATGCAAATTTAATTAATTGAATACTCATTAAGTTCTATGGATTTCTTTATAGTCACATTAATCACGGTAAATCATCTCTAATTTCCCTCAATCAATGATGTTTAATTCTATAATTCAAAATCACAAATTACCTCTCGGTCTCTCAATGATCTAATAAATCATACAAAAGCTGGGCAAATAATTGTAGCATTAAGAACAAAAATCAAACACACAACCAAGAAAAAATAGAAAAATAATATGAAATTAAAATTGTGTTCTTAAAACTAGGCTACATCAAAGCCTTAGAAAAATAAAATTAGTTCATAATATAATTGCAACTACCAAACATGTTCTTTGATTGCATAACAAAAATGAAAAGAGAAGAAGAAACTCGTTTTTGCAGAAAATCCACGTCCTCAAATCCGCGCCTTCTACTTCTTTCTTTCTTTCTTTCCTTTTTCTTCTCTCTCTTCGCCTCGAAGTTCGGGCGTAGGATTAGGGTTTAATTAAATTAGATTAGGATAGTTAATTAGGATTAGTTAATATTATTAGATAATTAATTTATTAATTTAAAAATAAATACATTAAAATTAATCTATTAAAATTTTAAACTAATAAATTAACTAACCCTAATTTAGATCCACTCAACTTTGATTTTATTACAAAATTTCATTCCACCCCTAATTTGATCGAAATATTTTTTACTAATTCTTTCATGGGTCAATTCGTAAAAACTTTTATTTGGGTGCTTTAATTTTGAAATCTTCATCTTTGTTTTCTTCCATGTTTTCACCAAAAAAGCCCACCTTTTGCATTTATCCATCTTATTCCTACAAAAACAAACAAATAAATAATATTGAGTAGAACTAAGATAAATTTCAAAGAAATAAACTAGAACACGCCATTTTAATGCATAAAAGAGTACTAAAAATTATATATAAATTCCATGCATCAGGCCGACAATTATAATGGTCACAACATGTAATAAAGGCTAGCAACAAAGCAGCCACGTAGTTTTATTCTTCAATAAATTTTCAATATTTTCCTTCGAGTATTCTTGTACAAGTCCATCAAATGCAAACAATGAGTTAAATATATGGTTCACCCCCAAGCCACACCATCCCTTCACTAAGCATTCCAACGGACAAGTGCGGAGTCCACTCATGGTTCATAGAGCCGCTCAAGCCACATGCTCCCGAGCAAGTGCACGGGGTTCAACTGTCCATTTGAGTACTCCAAAAACTCGTCATCACCTTGTTCAGAGTCCATTCACGGTTCATACGACCACTGTAGCTACATGCCCTTGAGAAAGTATGCGGGGTTGACTCGTCGTTCGAGTGCTCCTGAAATAACTCCGGACAAGTGCAGAGTCCATTCATGGTTCATAGAGTCGCTCAACCCACATGCTCCCGAGCAAGTGTGCGAGATTCAGTTTGCCATTCAAGTACTCCAAAAACTCATCATCACCTTGTTCGAGTCCATTCACGGTTCATAAGGTCATTTTAGCTACTTGCTCGCGAGCAAGTATGCGGGGTCGGCTCGTCATTCAAGTGCTCCTGAAACAACTCCAGACAAGTGCGAAGTCCATTCATGGTTCATAGAGCTGCTCCAGCCACATGCTCCCAAGCAAGTGTGCGGGGTTCGGCTCGCCATTCGAGTGCTCTCAAAACTATTCATCACCTTGTTCGGAGTCCACTCACGATTCATAGAGTTGCTTTAGTCACTTCCCCTAGCAAGTGTGCGGGGTATGGCTCGCCATTCGAGTGCTCCCAAAACAACTCCGGACAAGTGTGGAGTTCATTCATGGTTCATAGGGTCTATCTAGATACTTGCTCCTGAGCAAGTATGCAGAGCACGGCTCACCATTCGAGTGCTCCCAAAACTCGTCGTCCCGGTGTTCAGAGTCCGCTCGTGGCTTACTGGGCCACTCTAGCCTCTTGCCCCCGAGCAAGTGTGTGGAGCTCAGCTCGCCACTCGAGTGTTCCCAAAATAATCCCGAACGACTCTCTCCTAGAGCCCAGCGTTGCTCTTCATCCGCTCACCTCCCGAGCACCCTTCTTCCAATTGAGTTCGAAGCTCAACTTTCTCTTAGAGTTGCTCCTCAAACTCACCTCCCAAATGACTTTTCCCAAGAGTCTTACAAAGATCTTCATAGCTCCTCCATGGTGAAGCTTCTCTTCTTAGCCCACATGAGTGAAGCTCCTCTTCGAAGATTCTAGACACCGAAGCTCTTCTAAACTTCATAGAATCAAGGATATTGCGGGCCTATTTTGACTCTAAAGATGGATGATTCTTCATCTTACTCCTGAGGATAAATTAGAAATCTTCAATTCACCTTCAAAACAAGGGGTTACACGCTCTAATCGAACCTCTGTAGCACCGAAAAAGTTGGTTACAATACAACTGTTATACCCAGGAAAATAGCATATGGCTATTTTTTGTAAAGTAATCCGTGCACAGTCAAGATTTGCACACGATTACATATTTTTCTAATAATTATCAGTTTTAATTGAGAGATTTCAGATATTTGAACTATTCTGAACCCAATAAGATAGACTCGGGATATCTTCTCAATTAAAATGTAGATTGTCCCGATTGTTTTGAGAAGACAATTTTCGGGAGAAAATAATAATTTTTATATACTTTTATAGATTTTAAATTTAATATATTGGTTATTTTAAATTGAGCCAGTACATGAAATGAATGTGGATTCTATTGTGCACAAGGGTTAGAATTGGGGTATGGTGACCTAGGGTTCCTTGACCTAAATGGCTTGGATCTTGATGAAGATCCAATGGTGGAAACAATTCACCATGTGTGGTTAACTTATGGAGAATGAGAAGTTTCCAAGGAGTTTCCAGGAAACTTCCAAGAAGCTTCTACTTGATGTGTTGGAACCTCATCCTACAACACATCTCCCCTCACTCCACACTACTCCATCTCCACCCTCCATCCTCCATTGAGATTGGCAGGCCCATCCTCCAAGAAATCCTAACTCCCTATCTCCTATAAAACACCCACTCCATCCTCTTCTCATCTATTTTTTCTTCTTGTCATGTTTTTGCTCCAAAAATAAAAAGTAGAGAAGAAGATAAAGGAGGAGTCTTTGAGTAGGGGAAAAGAAGAAGAGTAGTAGGGTGGGGAAAGTTCTACAAGCAAGGAGCAAAGGAAGGAGCAAGCAAAGCTACAAGGAGATTTTTGCAACTACATGTGGGTGATTCTTTTAACTCAAAAATTAGTCTTGTTATGAGTATGTGATATTTTAGCATGTAAAAGTAGTTGAAGAAATTTTGTTTATAATGTGTGATAGTGGCATGCTAAGAAAAGAGAATTATATGGTATTCTTGAGCTTTTGTTAAGAAGTATGTTTGTGAGGGAGAGTTTGGGAATTTCTTGCTTTCAAACGGTTCGGAAGTTTAAGCTCAAATTTTGGGGATTTGTTCTTCTATTTATCTAAAGCATCCATAATTTTTTTTCATAATATTTGGAAGAAATTTAGTAGCCCAAACAATTGGTTCAAATCCGGACAGTGAGCAGCTGAAAATGCTACTGGCTGTGAAATTTTGCTGTATCTTTCCGATTTTTTAACTCAGTGTAGACTGGGTATTTTGAGCTGAAAATGTTTTTGGACACTCTTGTATGTGTCTAAAACTATAGTTTTAAATTTCATAATTTTTTGAGGTCATTTGATACTTCAAAGAAATTGTAGAATGCGACTGGTCTGGTTAACAGAACAGAGTTGACTGTTTTTTTAATGAAGTTCACATGACCATAGCTCCTTGTGTATACATGAGATTGCTATGAAGTTTTTTAAGTAGCTTTTGGTATGGGTCTATTTCTCAAAATTTAAAATTTTTAGAGGTCATTTGATAGGGTTTCAAAAATAAATCGCATGTAGTAGTAAAAACCCTGTTGAAATAGTAGCTGAAATTTTATCCTATGTTTGAGGAGTCATAACTCATTGTGGGTTATGAATATGAATGCAAATTTTGGACACAATGCATAATGGAGTGGTATATGTGTGGTTTAATAATCTCAAATTTCATGAGCATTGGATATAAGGTTGATTTGTTATTGAATTTCAAAGTGGACCAAGTTCAACCTAAGTTAGATCGACTAGTGTATAAAGGTGTATAATTCTGGAATTATTTGTTAAGAATTTGGAAAATTGATCAACTAGATATTTATAGTAGGGAGTCATAGTTTTCGAAAACATCCGGAATATTGTAATTCCAGTTTGTAGGTTGAAACTTATGATTTTCCAAAGTCTGTGGCAGATCCAGTCTTAGTTGAGTCATTGTTGGCTAATTGAACTAATTCTTTCCTGTTTGTGCACTTGATGGAATTTGGTGTTTTGGAGACTTTAATGATTGAATCTAGGGATGTGTTCAACTAGGAAGTTGTAGTAGACACCCCGACCTTTGTATGGAATCCATAATCAAGTGATTCTGATGAGTGAACAAATTTTTATGATATCGGAAAGGTGCAGCGAGTGCATGAAGGAGCGTACAGCTGAGAGTGTATGAGGCTTATATGGTGTCAAGATAATTGAACGTAAGGAAATGGTTAACTGGAGAGTTGTAGCCTAAGGTCTTATCTTTCCAAAATGGGTAGTATCAAGCATTTCCGAATTATGTGCTGGAAGTTATGGACGTTGCAAGTTTAGCAACCTGTTGTTTAGATTAACCTCAAGCTTAAGTTAACTCGGGGACTCGAGTTATTTTAAGAATTTGAGGGAGATGTCAACTGGGGGATTACGGTAGAGTCTCCTACCCTTCTAGAAAACCGGATTTTGTTGCATTCCGATGAGTGTAGCTTGGGTCGTAGTTACTGTTATTACTTGAACTACTTTTATTGGACAATTAGTGAGAAATCTTCTACATACCACAGTGTGGTGATCATGAGCTATTGAGTTTCAAAAGATATTTTTATCATTTCATCTGGAACTTAGACAAGTTCTTGTGCTTAGTACTCATGGTGGGTATGAGTGAGTTGGGAGATAGCTCCGGTCGATTGTGTTTGGTGTCTCGATGTCTGAGTCTGTCAATGGTCAGAAATTGGTGGTTATGTGTGCTTACCTTCATTCAAATTATATTGCATCTTTTTGGCGCCGTTGGACTACTCGTTGAGGGTCACGGGCCGGGGTTATTGGTCGATGACCTGTGAAGTTATTGGGAATCAGTGGATGTGATTTCCGTGATGATTGTTATTTTAACAGACCAGTCAGGCTCGACATTGTTTGATCGACACCGAGTGTGTTTGGATAACAACATGTTTTCAGTAAACTGCATTGATTAGGTTTCTTTTATTGTTTTGCTTAAAGACCGAATTGGTGTTAGGGGTGATTCCCTATAATTAGATGCATTCTGAGAGTTGACACTAGGTGGTGATAACCACGGAATTGTCTTTTCCTATCATTAGGGATACGTGCTACAGTGCGTATCTTGCACTGTTGATTCCTAAAGTACTGTGGTAAGAACAGGATGTCGATTTCCTAGTGGATAGGGGGTTTTAGACCTTCGAGGCTGTCATGTTCTATGATTGGTGGACACGAACGAATCAAAATGGATCTTCCACGCAATGGATATGTTGCTGCATATCTGTTAGTTCGTCATGGCTTTTGAGTGGGGTCCGGGCGTCGGGCACTAGTGGCAAATCGAGACACCACTAAGTGACTGCAGAACGGATGAGACCGATTAATCTGCAACCTCCTCAGCCATGATCTATCTATCAGGAACAGAAAGTGTGCAATAATAGAAAGTATTGCTTGGCGAGGATTCGAATCCTTGAAACTGGAGAAACAGCTTGATCTGGGGCATATGTAGTATGGGATGCATGTGTGTCCAGATTCTTGCTAACATTAGATTAAGTGCATCTATTTTATACTCTGCATTTTGTATTAGACTTCAGTTTTTGGCTTACACGAACACTAGGAAATCAGGATGCACATTTTCTTTATATTCAAGATGAATTGTGGGTGTGCTAGTTAGAGATCGCTATTTTCTTATCAGCATTGCGTCAGTAGAATTACTGACATACCCACTTAATTAGGTACTAGATACCGGGTCAAGAGGGCAGGAGAGCCAACCCAGCAGGGCATCCAAGTGGAGTGGTAGTATACAGATCTACCATTTGAGCGGGTGCATAAATATCAGAGTAGTGCAGCAGAAGGCTCAAGCCGCGGGGCAAGTCCCAGGGAGGTAGATAGACCACTCAGCGGAATTTCGGTAGGGACCAATCGATTGCCGATCTGGAAGACAGTCGATAGCTTCGCAAGAGGAGTTTGAATATTTTTGTAATCAAGTTGTAATGAGTTTATGTAATTTGTATTCCTTGTTCAAGGACAAATTAATATTAGTAATTAATGATGTAATAAATCTGATGGCAATAAAAAGTTTATAAAATTTCTGTGTTATTTACTGTGTTGAGATGCATTTGAGGGCAAAGATTCTGGTTGTGTCACGGATGTCCGATAACGGGAATCCGGGGCGTTACAACAGCTGCACCGAGCCAACAAAAAGTTGACAGAGTCAGCGGTCAATGGTCAAAGAGCCACATGTCAGCATGCCAAAGCATCATGGTGGTTCGGAGTCATGCGCTGGACCAACGTGTTTCTGATCGAAAAATTAAGGAAAATCGTTGACTGGTCAACGGTCAATGGGATGCATGTCGCGCAGCCGAACCACCTCTAACGTTCGGTGGCTTGCACCGAACAAACATGTCCCTGATCTAAAAATCAAAGAAAACAGTTGACTAATCAATGGTCAACTGGACACGTCTCGTGCAGTTGAACCACCTCTGACATTCAGAACTTTCCGAACATGTCGAACCACCTCTACTTTTGCCGAACTTGTCGAAGTTGCCGAAGTTGCCGAACTCATCATCAAACTTGCCAAAGCTCCTCTCCAAGCTCCGACCCATCTCCTCTAGAGCTCGAATCCTTTCCAAGCTCCAAAAGTAGCCGAGTTTCCCTTGCCAAGCTCTTCTTCATAACTCTTTCATTGCGAAACTCTTTCTCGTAGATCCCCGATGACCAGACTCTTCTTAACTTTATGGAGGCAAAGACATGGTCGGTCTATTTTGACCCTAAAAATGGGTGATTCTTCTGCTGAATTTTGAAAAGAAATTGTAGATCTTCGAGTCAGTTTCGAAACGAGGGGTCGCATGCTCCAATCTTACTTCTATAGCATCGGAAAAGTTCATTATACTGCAGCACCATGTAGATCTCTCAAAAGCGTGCCACCAAGTTAAATAAAGTATGATAGCTAACTTCTACAAGAAAGCAAGTTGGTCAAGTGGTTAGGTTGCTCATCCCACTTCTCAAAGAGCTTGGGTTTGATTCTATACAACTCCATCTTCAGCAACTTATTTTGCAGCCTAGCTGCATATTGCACGTGCGCCACACGTGCTATTAAAGAACAAAAAAAAGAAGCTACAAAAGAGAAAATGGCCGGATCTCCTCATGATCCATGCTCGTACGATCGACGCTTCAGATTTTGCCACATCATTAGCTTAAAAAACATGTGTACCACACGTACTATGTTAAGCTTCAAAAAAGCATGTATATTGCATGTGCTACGCCGTGCAAACGTGCCCCCGAACAGAAAATTGTGCAAAATTCTCTTTAAAATCTATGCCAGATTGTGATCAATAGTTGGGATTCGATCAAAGAAAAAGCACGTGTATCGCGCATGCTACACCAAGCTTTGAAAAAGCACTTGCACTGCATGTGCTACGTCGAGCAAACGTGCCCCCAAACTGAAAATGGAGAAAAATTATCTTCAAATCCTGTGCCAGATCATGATCAACGGCCAAGGTTCGATCAAAAAACACGTGTACTGCACGTGTTACGTCGAGCAAACGTGTCTCCGAGCTAAAAATGACAAAAAATTTTCTCCTCCCGATCCTTGCTCGATCTTGATCGACAGTTGAGATTTGAAAAAAAGTCAACATTCAACCGTTGAATGCCACGTGTCGATGCGCCGAATGATCGTATAGCAACAACAGAACCGAACTAAAAGGGAAAGAAAAAAAACTGCCTCCCGATTCATGCTCGATTGTGATCAACTGTCGTGATTAAATAAAGGTAATATCTTTTATTTAATTGTTAAATTGAATTAATTATTTAAAAATTCTGAAAAATATTTAAAAATTTGAAAAATTGCTAAATCGGAAAAATATTTTTAAATTCCGAAAAAATAATTATTAATTTAGAATAATTAATTAAAATTTTTGAAAACTTATTATTAAAATTCGGAAATTGAATAAAAATTTTGAAAAATGATTCAAAATTGGAAAAAGTTCAAAAAAATCTGGAAAATTAACTAAAAATCCAGAAATTCTAAATTTTTTTTGGTATTTTAAAAAGCTCAGAATAGCACCGTTACACCTCGAGTAAGATCCAAAAATTCCCGAGAAATCTGATAAGTTCTGTAAACCATTAAAAATGGGTGAACTACTCCTCCAAGGCTGTGAAACACAGTCTTCGGGAGTGGGGGCCTGTGATATGGGTAAAAATAGAACTAAATCGGGCATGAATCTTAAAGTTCTTAGGGGTAAAATGATAATTTCCACTATAAACGGGTCCATGAATGAAAATTATTCATCTTTCAAGCGCAATAATCTGGGTTGTCATAACAGGCCCATGCAAATGACTCCAGATCATTTAAACATAATTTAAACTCATGATTATCTATAAGAGCCGGATCAAAAACCATCTCTCTTATCTAAGGAGAGTTTAAAACTTACATACTCTTATCTCTTCATGAAGAAGAGATAACAATCCAAAAACACCAGAAAGTAAAGATAAATTATTATCTTGAAACTAACCCCCAAGACGACTATAAATACCCCTCTACCTCCACTAAAATAGGGTAATGAGTATTTTCTCCACAAAAGCTCTCTTATATTCTTCTTGAGTTCTAACTTGAGCGTCGGAGGGTCTATCGTCGAGGTCAACCTCGGTGTTTCAGACTTTTTGCAGGTCAGCAGAGGCGATCGTCACCACACGAATCAGATCCAAGGCGCAAATAAGTCAGATCAAGAAGTCAACATTAGTTGAAAGCAGTCATTACTGATGAAAGTCAAAAGGTCAGTTTTTTATTGTTTTTTAAAAGAACTCATATCATCTGTTTGCTCCCACACGAAATTAGCAGCAACAATAGCCCATGACTAGAATCAGGAAATGACCTTCGAATTGCATTCTCCATTGCAAGATCTTGATCCGTAATAATTAATATGGTGGTTGTCCACACATTGCTTCAGTCCATTTTTCAAACAACCAAATGAACGACTTAGTCATCTCTTTATTTATGAATGTTCACCAAAGTTGACATACTGGCCATAGTGATTAACTCCGGTAAATGGGGCAAAAACCTACTTGTACTCATTTGTGTCATATATCATATCAAAAATTAACACATCACCAAAATGCTTATATGCTTGTCCGGCAATAGTATTAGCCCAAAATACATGTGTTAATTTGTTGTTTTCATCCACCATATAATCAACACAAAATGAAGGATTCATCTCCTTCTCCTCTTGCAAATGCTCCATTAATAACTCCGCATCATAAGCTTTCCTCTCATATCTATCTCTTTGCAAAGAATTTCTAATGTTTTTTTCGATACAATTAATATTACTGAAACCATCATTTTCTATCTCCATGAAAAACATAAACTCCAAAGTTCTTATATCAGCTTCTTTGAATGAACTAAGTAGGCTTTTTTGTGCTTCGGAAACCTTTATATTACTTCTTAAAAATTGCTGGTTTCTAGGTGTGACACAAGGATGAGTGTGCACTTCAACAAACCTTCGAATTGACCATCTTCCATCATCAACTTTTTGAATTCTTATTTGAGCCAAATACTTTTCTTTAGTCACGGCCCTTATCATTCTCTTGAACAAATTTGAAGAGCATGCTTCTTCCACATTTGCAACATCCACTCCAAATTTATCTACCGGCTTTCCATGCTTTGAGCATACAAATAGTTGTGAATATCTCTCATCGATAGACTTGTCAACCAATGTAGCTGACTTACGAACAGAGAAATCAGCTAACTTTGCATACTTTTTGTAAAATTCAAACCCTTCTTCTAAAGTATCAAATACTAGGCCAACTATTCGTTTACAATCTTCATCAACGTCTCTCCACTCGTTACAAAGTTCTTTGTTTAGTAACTCGTCATCTTCAATCTCCATTCTATAAAGGCAAGTAATAAACTATGTAAGAAAAATAATCACTTCAAATTATATAATAAAAAAACTAATTACATCAATCCATAAGTTAATAAACACAAGAAAATAAGCTATAACTGGAGAAATTTAAGAAACTAAGCTATTTTTACACACATCAATTTATCTTGCCCTGCTAATTTTGCATACATCATTTCACACTACTCTTTGTATGAGAACTAAATTAGTAAGCATCTACCTCCATTCCATTCACTTTATTCAAAAGCTTCCTAAATTAGTAAATTACATGCATCAGTTCACATTACTCATCTCTACCTAAATTAATTAATTGTCATTCACATTGTAAAAATTGCAGTCATTCACTTGTAAAAGTCCAACCCCAAAACCATAAAGTTCCATCTTTTCGCTATGAATTAATCAAAATAATAAAATTCATGAACCCATGAAAACTAGGGTTAGGATTCAATACCTGAGAGTTTCTTGGATGGACGTAGTAGCTTGGATTTCGAGGTCTCCATTGACTTGGGTTGCCGGTGATGATTACAATCGGGATTTGAGGTGGAGATGGAGGAGATGGAGGAAGGTAGGTTTTGGGTGTGTCGGATTTGAGGTAGGGTTTTGGGAAAGGTCAGGATTTTAGGTAAGGTTTGGGGGTGTTGCAGACACTCGAGTAGCGGGGAGGAGCATCGGGGGCAAGGGGTCGGGGCTGTAAAAGGGCGAAAAGGTTGAGAGGAGGTTAGAGGAGTGCCTTCTAGGGTTTTTCGATTTGGGGGAGCTCGAGGGCATCGAGCAGCGGGAAGAAGCGTCCGGGTGGATTTGGGCATCAGGGAAGAGAAGGTGAAGATAAGGAAGGTTGAGCTAGGGTTCAGTTGAAGTCTGAAACATATAATTTGGGAGTGATTTTGTGAAGGTGAAGATGAGAAGAGAGGAAAGAAATGAAGCGAAGAGAAAGAAATGACAAAATTGCCCCTCTTTCACTCTAGATTTGGGTGGAGCTGATCTGCACCGTCGGATTGCAACCAAAGGGCTGCAATCTCTTGCTCACGATAAGGGGATATCCTCACCATCTCATAATAGACTTACTACACACACACACACACACACACACACACACACACACACACACATCCATCATTAAACCTGACAACAACCTCCTTCTTAACCCATACTGCATATATATATATATATATATAGGAATGAATCAAATACTAAAGGCCCCTACAGAAGTGAGCATTAGTCCATTGCCTCCGATAAAGAAAAGCCAATCCCCATCTTCATGGCTCAAACAGTTGGGCCCTCCGAACCTAGGATCTAATGAGCAACCTATGATCCCAATTGATTCAAGGCCTTTACCTTCACCAAGAACACCAACTGGATAAGTGGATATAATCTAATTCAGTCAATCAATCCCGCATGTCTTCAGATCAAATTATATATATATATATATATATATATATATATATATATATATATATATATATATATATATATATATATATATAGTTAGTCTATTATGAGATGGTGAGCTGAGCTCCTTATGGTGAGCTAAAGATCTCAGCCGTTGGATTGAGATCCAACGGTTGAGATCTTCTCCGCACAAACTCTACAAATCTGTCTAAGTGTTGAGGGCATTTTAGAGATTTCATAATCCATCTCATGCTCATTCCTCTTCCTCTCTCGTTCCTCTCGTTCCTCTAATTTCAAAATCGATCTCAAACTCTCCCCCAAATTGAAAACCTTAGATCGTCGCCATTGAATTCCCCCAAATCCCGACGCTCCTCCTCATCGATTCATCTAACCTGCCGCTCTAAACCCACACTGTCGCCATCGAATTCCCCCAAATTGAAGATTCCTCAATTCGCGGCGGGTTTGGCTGAAGCTTGACGCCCTCAGTCTTGGACGCCCAAGTCCACCCCCTCTCACTTCCCTACCTTTCTCACTTCATTTCCAAATTGCCATTTCAGGCTCAGATTTGGGTTCTTCATCTTCAAACTGCCATTTCACAATATTTTGGAGGGAAGTGTTTGATTCTCATACATGCTTTTATGATTTATGTTCAATTTCTTGCATTTTATTTTGGTTGTGTGTGTAGGCAATGATGAGTCACGTTTTGGTATAAGTTGGTTAATTATATATGATGAGTGAGTTACTATAATTTGACACTGGATCTAAATAATTCTTTTCACTCATTTATTTTTGCAACTAAGAGTGCGCAACTGATTATAAATGAAGACCGAGAGTGCGCAACTGAGAGTCCCCCCAAACTCTCAGGTATTGAATCCTAACCCTAGTTTTATTGGGTTCATGAATTTGTACACTTGGTCTTATATTTGTATTGTTTATAGTAGAAAGTGGGAAGCTAATGTTTATGGGAATATCGTGACTACTTACTTGTGACCAATTTGCAAAGGATGGTGATTTTCCTGTTTGGTTTGGAACCAAGCCTTATTACAGATATTGCCTAGATTGAGTTCTAGAGAAAAAGAAAAAAACAATCTTGTTCACTGATTTTTTGTGCAGGAAATTGCCCAAACAAACTAGATGGGTAATATTCCACATCTTTTAGTTGCAGTTGAATTAATCTTCCGTCATATTGTTTTGCTGAATTGGCTTGTGAGCTTGACTAAGTATCTCTTTGTTCAATTTTTTTAGTGGAGGCATTACACATGACATAGATTCCGCCTAAGGAGAAAGTACCGATGACACTGATGATTGAGGGAAGATCCTCATTCTGTTTGTCCATTTAAAGTTTATTTTCGGCTTTTTTTTATTGTGTGTTGGTGTAGGCAATGATGACAAAAATATTTTATTCAAGCTTTATGAAATGGTACAAATGTTCCAAACTGTTTGTGTGCTTTGTTTATGTTGTTTAAGAGAACTTTGAGCGATGTTTATGTTATTTCCAGGCATCTTGAGCTCTGTTTATGTTGTTTATATGCATATTGAGCCCTCTTTTCAACTTTATTTTAGTCCTATTTGATATTTGGTTGAGAAAAATATCAGATTATGGCTGGAATTTGTTGGCACGGCACAATATTGCAGCCCAAGTGACACATAATTCTGATGCTTTTGTCATGCTTGTTATATACAAGGGTGTTTTGAGCCTACAATTAGTTAAACATTTTGAGATGAGTTGTGTTAGTAGTGTTGTTATCTAAGATAAATAATTACAAATCCGCTAGCTAAACCATTTCTTTCTTATATATTACCGTTTCTTAAGTGACTGAAGGTGTCAACAGATGCCGAAAATTGGATGCATGCTTTAATCAGCTAGTGTGCTCTGTAATATTATATGTACCAAATTTTTATGCATTGTAACATCTCTAACAATATATATTATTTGAGGTCTGTATATAATGACGTAACAGCTCCATTTTCATGTAACAACTCCTAATAAGGATGTAACATATTTATTTATGTTGTTTCCATGCCGATATGACACTTTTTATGTAGTTTCCTATTCATTACCAGCGTTGTTTATGTTATTTCCATGCTTTAATCAGCTTCAGCACTATTTATGTTGTCAAAAAAGAGAGCTATTTATGTTGTTTCGATGCTTTATTTAGCTTCAGCGTTGTTTATGTTGTCAAAAAAGAACTCCGTTTATAGGAATGTTTATAAAGAGCTCTTTTGTTTCTTGAGAACTGTATATAGTGTACACTTGTTTATGTTGAGGAATGTATATAATGTATATATAAAGTAAATGAGGAATGTAAATGAGCTCTATTTATAGTGCACATTTGTTTTTCTTGAGCTCTGTTTATAGTGCACATTTGTTTTTCTTGAGCTTTGTTTATGTTTGCTCCAGGCATAATTAGGTCTGTTTTTTGTTTGAGCTCTGTTTATGTTTTTTTTAGGCCAAAGAGCTATATTTATTTGCACTCAAATGAGCTATGAAATTTCCAGGCAAATTGAGCTACAAGACTTTCAATATTTATTTGCTTTCATTGTTGTTTCTAGGAAAATTGAGCTATGAAATTTCCAGGCATAAAAAGCTCTGTTTATGTTGTTCAAACCACTCTTGAACTCGCATAAAAGAGGACAATTACAAATTCATTTCATATAAAGTTAACTGCGTCAAGATTACGAATATCATTATACAAAATCAAAGCCCATATTACATTATACAAACTCGAATATCATTATACAAACTCGAAGCTCATATTGCAAGCTCCGAAAAATTATTATACAAAAAGTTACAAACTCGATGCTCATATTAAAGCATGGGTGTTGCACGGGTGTAAAAAACTGTCAAAAAAAAAAATGACAGACTGCTGCTGATGCCAGAAAATAAACAAAAAGAGCTTATGCCAAAAAACTGTCGGACTGCTGCTGCTGCTGATGCCAAAAGACTGCCAGAAAATAAACAAAATGAGCTTAGCAATGTCGGACTGCACTACTAACACCATAATCTAAAAATTTGAATTGAATTAGTAATAGGCATCAAGAAAGTAGTAAGATCATCAAAATCATGAAATTGAATTAGTCATTGGCTCAGATCACACTTGTGTATAAGGATTGTTCAAATCAAGCATGAAGATTAGCCTATGGCTGCATTATTATGACAATGCCAACTACGGTTAACTATGTCCCCCCCCCCCCCCCCCCCCCCCCCCCCCCCCACACCACCACCACCCACACACCCACCCACACACCCACACACCAAAACTCATTCTAAGTTCAGCAAGTATCCATAATTTGATACAAATACATTTAGCAAAAAATAAGGAAAAACCCCACATAGGAATCATCATATACAACCTGCAAGTGAAATCCCCAAACTGCCCTTATAATCTTAGGCAGATTGAGAAGCATAGGGGCAGCAGGTAATCAGCATATACAGCCTTCAATTGAAAAAGTTACTGCCTGGGCCAAGACCACTTCACAGTTCCATAATCAGAATAGGGGCAGCATGTAATCACTGCCTAGACCAAGACCAAGACCAAGGCCAAGACCAAGACATCAGGTGCAAGCATTCATAAATCAGAATAGGGCAACTCAAATAATTACTAGCAAGCATCCACAATGTGAAAATATTCCTTGTCCTCACTGCCTAGACCAAGACCAAGACACAATCAAAAATATATAGAGGGGGAGGGGGACAAGTTGAAAATATTGCTTGTAAAACAATGCTTATCATCACTGCCTAGACCAACACATATCAAAAGGCAGGAGTTAGAAATTTAAAAGCATTCATACAGGGAATGAAACACTTCCCTTATGGGTGAATCAACGTCACTTTTCTATCCATCATAGCAAACAAACGTGATTCTATCGGCTTGCCTGCAAACAACAATATTAGGGTAACTCATCTGACCTTATATATAACGATAATTTAAAGAAATGTGATATGAGGCATTATACAACAATAATTGATGATATCGGGAGAAAAGAATTCATCTAAAACACACATAGACACCAAAAGACGGATAAATAATCAAGCATAAATACAACAAGCTAGAAAAAAAATTCAAATCATAAAGTGTTTCGCATCACTGCCTACACCAACACACCAAAAGAGAGAATCAAACCCCAGAATGCTTAAATGAGTATCAAATACTACACTGACATACAATTGGTGTCCATCTTGTTACATTAGCAAAATCATAAGTATCCAACCATCCCAAAAATATAGTGAAACGTTCAATCGGTGATTGTCATCACTACCCAAATATCAGATGAACTGGACTGGGCTCAGATCACTTAAATGTAAGCTAAACACGGCCAAGGTTGCAGTTTAAATGCATTCCATCTAGTCAAGCTTCATTTTCAAGATAACTTCATCACATTAGGAATTGTAAAATTGTTCACCAATGTTCACCAATGTTCACCAATGTAGGGTGAGTTTATTATGAGATGGTGAGAAGAAACCCTTATCGTGAGCAAAAGATCTCAACCGTTGGATCGAGATCCAACGGTTGAGATCTTCTCCGCCCAAACTCTATAGATCTGTATAAATGTTGAGGGCATTTTAGGGATTTCGAAATCCATCTCACGCTCACTCCTTTTCCTCTCTCGTTCCTCTCCTTCCTCTCATTTCGAAATCAACCTCAAACTCTCCTCCAAATCGAAAACCCTAGATCGTCACCATCGAATCCATCTAGTCAAGCTTTATTTTCAAGATAACTTCATCATATTAAGAATTGAAAAAATGTTTACCAATATGAACAAATGCCCAAATTGCTAAGAGATAATCTTAGTGTTGAGGGCCATTTGTGGATTTCACAACACTCATTCATTTCTTCCCTTTCTTCTTTCACACTCATTCCTGAACTCTATTCAACAAATAATTCTCATGGAACACAACCAAATATGCTTCAGAATAATAATTTCAACAAACATTGCCAACTTAGATCCAGTATCAAATTATTGCAACCCACTCATCATTTATAATTAACCAACTTATATCAAAATGTGACTCATCATTGCCTACACACACAACAAAAATAAAATACAAGAAATTGAACATAAATTATAAAAGCATGTATGAGAATCAAACACTTCCCTCCAAAATATTGTGAAATGATAGTTTGAAGATGAAGAACTCAAATCCAAGCCTGAAATGGCAGTTTGGAGATGAAGTGAGAGGGGTAGGGAAGTGAGAGGGGGGTGTACTTGGGCATCCAAGACTGAGGGCATCAAGCTTCAGCCAAACTCACCACAAGATGAGGAATCTGCGATTTGGGGGCTGTTCGAGCATCGGGATTGGGGGAATTCGATGGCGACGGGGTGGGTTTAGAGTGGAAGGTTAGAAGAATCGATGGGGAGGAGCGTCGGGATTTGGGGGAATTCAATGGCGACAATCTAGGGTTTTCGATTTAGGGGAGAGTTTGAGATCGATTTCGAAATGAGAGGAAGGAGAGGAAGAGAGAGGAAGAGGAATGAGGGTGAGATGGATTATGAAATCCCTAAAATGCCCTCAACACTTAGACAGATCTATAGAGTTTGGGCGGAGAATATCTCAACCGTTGGATTTCGATCCAGCGGCAGAGATCTTCAGCTCATGATAAGGAGCTCAGCTCACCATCTCATAATAGACTAACTCTCTCTCTCTCTCTCTCTCTCTATATATATATATATATACACACACACACACACTAGATTTGCCCGTAAGCACGTGCCTACGACACGTCTTCAGAACGATACAACATATGAAAAGCCTTGTAAACAGTAAATCAACAATTATATAGCTCAAGTTTGAATAGTATGACAATAACTAGTTATTTTTTTTGATAAAAGATGGTCGAAGCCATCGATGACAATAACTAGTTGTAAATAAAAGTCCATATTTCCATGAGTGTGTTATATATATATATATATATATATATATATATATATATATATAGAGAGAGAGAGAGAGAGAGAGAGAGAGATAATTAAATAAATAAAGGAGTTATTTGGGTGGGGGGGGGGATTGTGAGAGAGAGAGAGAGAAATAATTAAATAAATTTAGGAGTTGTTTTGGGGGGATTTGAATTTGAGTTTTGGGGAGAAACTTTTGGAGGGAAAATGTGTTTTGTGAGATTAGATCTGGGCCTTTGATTTTGGGGGGGATTGAAGGAGAGCCACTTGATAGCTTCCTTTGTGTTTTATTATATATAGATATAGATATATAAGGTTGTAGATGGAGGTGGGGATGATTAGTGGTGTGGGGGCTCGGGTATTGAAATGGAGAAGGTGTAGACGGAGGTGAGTATATAGGGAAATGTATATAGGCAGTAGGGGGTGAGATAGATGGAGGTGGAGTAATGAATGGAGTAAAAAGATGTTGAGGAGGTGGCTGTGAGTTAGGAAATATAATTAGGGTTAGGGAGTTATGGTTAGGATTAATCAGGGTTAGAGTTTGGATTTAAACTCAAATTGAATAATCACAATAACTTAAAATGGGTTAAAATATATTTGGGCTTTAACATGAATCAAATAGTTACAGTGCATGATAACGAGTCCAAAATCAAAGAGGAAAATGGTCTGATAAATAAAATACAAGATTCACGTAATAAAATACGTACAGATAAAATAGGGTGTTACACTTTATGATTGGACTTGTCCCACCCTCCCATGTATATTGGAGGAGTTATGTTTTATTTCCAACTGTGTAGATTTTCTTATGTTGTGTACATTTACCCAGTACTATGAGTTTGTTTTGTTAAATCTTATTAATGAAACGGGGTAGCGATCAGCAGCGTACCCGAGTTTCAAGGGGCCTAAGAAAATCCTCAAATTGAGCCTTTTTCATGTGGACAAAATAAAAATGAGAAATTTTCAAGTCCATCATCATTCTTATGCTTCTCATTCACTACATGTTCAACTTCCTCACAAACCAATTCATTTCTGTGTTCCTCATCAACCAAAAGTTGAGGTTCATCACTTTGACTAGCCAAATTAGTTGATTTAGTGTTTTTAAAGAAACTTGTCCACTGCACCCGTTTGAGATCGGGTCAATTCTTCAATTCTTTGTTTTTTTTTTCTTCCTTTTTTCATGTCCGGAATCATACTTTCTAGGAGGCATGGTTCAAATATTAAATAAACTGCATAAAATTTAAATAGCAAAGTTAAGGAACAATAACACCTAGTTGTTGCAACTTTCAAAGTTCACTTTTCCTTCAAATCTTCAATCATCTTCTCCAATTTTACCCCCAAATAAAAAAATTGAATACATTTTCTTCTCCAAATGAATTTTGAAATTACAAAAAATACTAATTAAATGATTTAAGACATACCGCATGCAAACAATAGAGACTAATTGAAATTAGAATGAAATCAAAAGTTAGAACATAACATGTTTTAGAACATACCCACTTCGATCGAGTTGAATACCACACAATGGAAGGAGACCGAGGACGGTGGAGGGTGGGAGGCGGTCTCAGATTGAGGCTGGCTTTCGACGAAGAGTGGAGGTCGGTGGGCCGGGGTTCTCAAGAATGATGGAGGGGGTCGGTGTGATGAAATTGAGGTCTTTTTTTGCATGGGTTGAAGGATGATGATCAGAATTGAGATAAAAGAGAAAAGAAACTGAAGAGATGTTTAGAATTTCTAGGCTTATGAGCCTAAAAACTGACCCCAAAAGCAAACAGTACCCCCTTTTTCAGCCCAATATTACGTACATATATATAAGGAACTTCAAAAATATTGGGCCCATTTAAAATTGGGAGCCCAACGTAGCTACTTGTGCTACTTTGGCCCAGGTTCGCCTTGGTGGCTATATTCAACCTTTTCCCACGAAAAAATAAAATTACATTTTAAAATTTTTAAAAAAAAGACAACTCGAAATTTGAAAATCAACAAAAAAATTCATTTCAAATACGTTGTAGAAATGACCTAATAGTTTTAAATAGACATCTATATGTTCTCATAACAATAATTCAAGAGCATGAATAACACAAATATGATGGTATTAATAGGAGCCGAAAAGAATCAGATAAGGTATGTGACTAGGGTTTGAACTTTGAAATACTCGACTGCTAGAAGTACACGAAATATTATCCTTGCTTTATTTGTCTCATCTTTAACTAATTTCCCACTATGATTCTCAGGAAGTTGTTTATTAATTTGAATGTGAGATAGTATAGAAGTAAGAAATAATTTATGAGACAGATAAATATGGCATCTTCCAATATTCTAATTAGTTGCTCAAGTAAATCATGAAAACAAAATTCTGAATTATTACACTTATCTAAATCCTTATTCTATGCATCATGTGGTTGAAAAATAAACGATTTCAATAGTAATACAAATCGAACCACAAATTGGACCCACATGGTGCATTGGTGAATGACCTCCAAACCACATGATTTTTTCTACACATACATCCATTAGCATGATAAACATGATAGATGGAGTAGATCTTCCATAAGGGTCCCACCAAGTGAGTATAATCACTTTGTATGAGGAAAATTTTCTCATACAAATATGAGTCTCACATTATTCTAAAAGATGGTCGCTATTCCCAGTGGCGACCTTAGTTGGGAATGATTTTTCCTTGCTTTCTGTTAGATTTACAAAGAAATCATCCCCAACTGAGGTCGCTAATGGGAATAGCGGTCATAGTATAATGTAGTCGCTATTCCCAATAGCGACCTTAGTTAGGAAGGATTTTGCATTGCGCTTTGTTAGCTCTCTGTTATATTTGCAAAGAAATCATCCCCAACTGTGGTCGCTAATGGAAATAGCGGCCATAGTATACTGTAGTCGCTATTCCCAGTAGCTATTTCAGTTGGGGTGGATTTCTTTGCATATCTAACAGAGAGCAAGACAAATCTTGCCCAACTAAGTTCACTACTGGGAATAGCAACCATAGTATACTATAATCGCTATTTCTAGTAGCGACCTTAGTTGGGGAGGATTTTTTCTTGCTCTCTGTTAGATTTGTAAAAAATATCTCATAACTAAGGTCGCTAGTGGGAATAACCGTTTTAACGATACTAAAGTCGCTATTTCCACTAGCGAAGTTGTGTGATTTTTTCTATAAATCTAACAGAGCAAGGAGAAATCCTCCCAACTGAGGTCGCTAATGGGATTAGTGATTTCATATTAACTGAGGTCACTAGTGAGATTAGCGGTCTTGGTTAAAAGTAGTAAATTGAAAATTAAATATTACTGCTTCCCTGTTTACAACTCAAGTTTCTTCGTCTATCAACATTTACATTCCACATCACAAAATATCACTGAATTTCAACAATCAACAAATTCTAATCTCCATCTACATAACAAATTCCTACATCATAACTTCATATTTCTAATTCAACAATTACAATTCCAACCATCAACATCACAAAATACGCAAATCACAACTTCAAATCTCCATTTTCCATACCATCAACATCTCAAATTTTAATCTTCATCTACAATCAACACTAGATAATATCACAAGTATCATAAATTACTATTCTTCATCATATCGTTCGCAAAAAAAAAAAAACACATCTACCATCACAACAACAAAAAATATCACAAACATTACAAAATATAGCAAATATCTCTAAAATCAACACTAGAATAATATCACAAACATCATAAAATAACACCTCTCCATCTACAGCATCACAAAATATCACAAACATCACAAATTATTACAAGATTATAACAATATCAAAAATTTCAGCAAGATGCTTATTTATTTAGGAATCTGTGTGTCTGCGTCCTCCTCCACCGATAGTAGAAGGCTCGGTGGAACTTCTCGGGGGCCGTCCACCACACATTTTTAATTCCCGTCCTCGACCACTTGTACTAGCATCTTGATTCGTCTCGTCGTGCATAAATAAATGAGTTTTGTTAAATGCATGAAAATGAACATATTCTTCAAACAAAAAAAATCATACAAATTACATGTGGCATAGTGATACTACACGAGGGTCCTCCACTCCGGCAACGAGGCATGTTGTATCTTCTTTCACGACATTTTAAACAAGTTAGCCTCGTGCGTGAGCCATCTCTGATGTCGATGTCATTGCGAATGGGTGTAATTTTTGGCCGACCTTTCCTATATCTTCTCAGTCTCACAATCATCTATGAGTTTCATTCCAAGTTGGACAGGCCAATATGCTTGGTCTTGCGTAGGATAAAATGTAGGCGTCCAAGTAAGTGCTTAGAAATTGGTAGAATAAAATGGATCGACATAAGGATGGTAATCAACAGCCCGAGCTACACAAGCCACCAGTACATGAGAATATGGAATGTAATAGAGCTGAAATTTCTAACAAGTACAAGTGCACGTTCCCAGGTCAAGAATATGCAAATTTCCAACCTTTTGCTGACCATCTCCACTCGAATACCTGTTCTTACTTGAAATACTCCAGGATTATGATGAAACATTATAGTCTCACGCATATTAGCTCTCTCACGCATATATCGAGAATTTTATAAACTTGCAGAGACCAAATCGTCCCTTCACTTATAAGCTTCTGTGTCGATTGATGACATTCGGTAAAGTAAGAATTGAGACGATAGAACAAATTTTCGTCACAGGCAAACTACGAACCCCCTTCAAAACAAAATTGAAAATTTCTGATAAATTTGTAGTCATCATGCCATATCGACGTCCTCCAATACATACAAACTACTACATTTATTCTTACACTGCTAATCTGCTTAGCATTAAAAAATTGAGCCTACTTTGTAGTACCCCCAAAATAATTAATAATTATTTTGTACAACAATATTTGGTATATAAATAGTGTTGCATTATTTTGGGAACAACAATATTTTTCATATGAATATTGTTGCATGTGCTAATAAAATTTTGTCTCGCTTAATTGTGTTGTATGTGACATTTTATGAGAACCAATTAAGTGTTAACAAACACTATAAGTTGTATGGTATGGACACTAATCAATTGACTTCAAATTGAGCTAATAGGACTCAACCATACTAATTTGTTTATGCTATGCACACGTGAACTTCTATTACGTGGACGGCACGTGAATACATAATCATATGACACAAGATACACCTACAAATATGAACAAGGAAAACCCACAAATTTTGACCTAGGGTATGGATGATGTATAACCTTAGAAGGAGTTTATGTGTAACCCTAACCCTAAGGTTATTAATTAAGTGAGACACTTAAGAATTCCTAGAGGTTTCTACACCCACCCGCACAAACCAACACTCCTCCTACCCATGTGTGTGGCTGGCGACCCCCACCCTCACCCCTATATATATGTATATGTGCATGAATAAACCTTACTCATTTTCCATACACTTTAGTTCATCTCCCACACTCATTTCCATACTTCAAGATTAATTCTAAGTGCTATCATTTTCCTTAAGTGTTATTCTAGCTATTTGGAGCAAAGATAAGGAAGAGGAGAATCTAAGCAAGCTAGAGGAGAAGAGGCTAGGGTTGTGCTTTCCAACCATAAGGTGGGTGTTCTCCAACCCTCATGTTTTGTTAGATTCTGTATAGTGTAGTCTTTATTCCATGATATGGATTGCATGCACTTGTATGTGTGTGCTGATGATTGTTAATAGATGTTAGTGTATTTTGTAGTAGAATAACGTGGAAATGAATTCTTAATTCTGTCCTGAAATTAGGTCCCAACTCCGAAATCATAACTCATTGACTAGATGAAACTTAGGGTTAAAACTTTTACAGCAACATCTCCTGCATGTCTATAACATCCTCATAATTTTTAGTAACTTTTGGATAAGGTTTGGTATTTTAATAAAATCTGAACTCACTACTAGTTAGAAAGGAAAATAGTGCTTTTGTTGTCCTGTTTATTACACCTAATTCAAAAAATCATCTCTCTATGAATATATGGAATTTCAAGCTAATTTTTATATGTGATATTGGTTTGTGTCTATAATACATCCACAAAATTTCACGAGTTTTGGACATCATTTATTATTTTTAATAAATTTGAACTCACAACTAGTTGACAGTTTTATTAGTTTCTGAAAATTTGTATGTCTTTCAGTTTTTGATCATTTTAGCCTCTTAAATGAAGTATTTTAAGGAAACTCCCAACTAAGAACTTGTAGTAGACTCATTAACCTTTCTTTAGAACCTAAGATATCGAAATTCCAAGAAGTGTGTGATTATTACTGATTTTTATAAGTAGCAAGAACTGCATGTTAGATTTTTAACTTACTGTTTGATGCATGTAAATTGTCACCACATTAGGACCTCCTAATAGACTTAGAAATATTGTTTATTAAATTTTAAATCATGTAATGATGTGTAGTTGAATGAATGCCTAGAACAATCGTGTGAAACACATAATTATATTAGAGTTTTGTTGTAGGCATTATGCAACAGAAAGATTACATGTGAGGTGTTCGATGAAATGTCCAAACGAAGGTATGTACATATGTAAAGAGAAATAAAGTTGCAATGAGGTCCTTGACATTAGGTGAATGTGAATTAGTATATTTACATATGTGAAATAACCTAGTGTGAGAAGAATTTCAATAAGCATGGAATGTTGTGTTGGACGAAATGCGGTTATGCATGTGTACGTATATGACATACGCATACTTGTTGTGATGTATAATGCAATAATTTTGTGCAGGTCATGTAATTGTTGTTATAAGAACAGACACTAGTTGGGCGTTGTCTCAACTGTTAATTTCTGGAATTTAGTGATAAATGCGGGAGACGGATGTATGTACCGCAAACTCCTGTCGGAACCTAGGGGATAGACCCCTAAGGGTACGTCTATGCTCTATTTTATCCATCCAAATAATAAGTAAGAGTTTAACTCCAAGTTATTGGTGGAGTAGGAAAAAAGGCATGCCGGTCCACCTTATGATGGAATAACTTTTGGTAGGGTCCGGGAGTGGAGAGAGACCCCCGGTTCCGATATAACTGAATGATCATCTGCCTTCCAGGAAGTGGAGAAAAACCACTGTTCCCGTGCGGAGTGGAGTAAGAACACTGCCCTAAGCGGAGTGGAGTGATCACCAACTGCTCGGGAGTGGAGAAAGATTACTGGTCTGCAGCAATAGCGGATAAACAATATAAACTGCAACTCTACTAGTCACTAGATAAATGTAAGAAACAGGGTAAGAGTAGAAGGGTAGGTTTTCATTGCAAGGGATCGAACCCTATAATCAGAAGTAGCACAGTTACATTTACCCGATACCCGGACCTGACCCGAACCGACCCAGACCCGGCATTGGACTGGAACAAACCGATCTATACGGGACTGGGTCCGGGTCCTAAAATAAGACCTGATGCAGTTCCAGGTTCGGGTCCAGGTCCGCTCAAAATAGACCCGACCCGAATCCGGACTTAATAAAAATACCCAAAAATATGGAATTTGAATAATAGGGTTATATGGATATACATGTAAATAGTAATTGTTAAAGATAGATGCGTAAATATAATATTTATTCATGTATTTAAGTGAAAAAGTTGTTGGAACCATAGGTTATCAAGTGCAAAAATACTTAAGTGCAAATATTTATTCCCTACTACCATACCCGACGGGTATATTTTTTTAACTAGGACTCGGATCGGACCCAGACCCAGACCCGGTTCTCGCAAGTCCGGGTCCGGGTCCAATTCTTGGACCCATGAGGTATCGGCTCCGGGTCTGGGTAGTGGAGGACCCGACCCGATAGGACTCGATAGCAGCTCTAGAAGTACATTCAAGCTTGATTGGGAAGTGTAACCCCCGTTTCCAATTTTTTTGGATTTCTTTTGTAATTCTTTTCTTTTCCTAAATTCGTGTGTCTAATTTATTTAATAATAAATCTTGCTTTTCATCTTCAACCCAATTGTGTTCTTTCAATCAATTTTATTTTCTTATGTTGAATGCTGAGATTCTTATGCACTCTATTTTATTCTATTTGGGTATGCTATTAATCAATAAATTCACATTTTCTTCTTGTTAGATCAAACCCAAACCAGCTAACCCACAATCCCTCCATATCTCCACTAACAGCACAATCTCTTTTTTTTTTACTCCTAATCACTCATATTCACGTATCCCTTAATTTTCTCTATATACTAATCAATTCCCCTAACCCCTTCAACAACAAAACCCTAATCCTCTTTCCCTTCACAACCACCTACACTTAACTGACCGCCCTCTTCTTCCAAAACCCAAGCCACCTGCAACCCCCGTCCACCACTACACCTTGCCTCCATCACCATCCTGAGCGTCCACAACATCGCAGCTCCATCCCTGACTGCTTGCACCTCCATCCCCGTAGCACCACCCCGCTGCCCGCCTCTTGCGTTCACGACCACCACCTCGCCGCCAAGTCTCACCGTCAACCCAAGGCCCCTCACTGCCATCTTAACTGTAGCCCTTGCTGCCCTACACCCGAAGCTCCATCATTGCCATCATCTCGATCATCACCACCACACCGACGCCGCCTTGCTACAGTCACCACCGCAAGCACCGTTCTCCACCCCCTTTTACTGTCGCTACTCCTTCACCCTGAGACTTCATTGTCCGTGCTCGTTGTCACTGACGGTTCTTGCTGTGTTTCTACGTTACTCTCACTTGCTATTGTGCCTCCTCGTTGCATTTTGCATTGCTTGTGTTTTCGCACCATTGTTGCTCGTCGCCATTGCTGTTGGGATTCTATTCATTTGCATTCAAAATTTTCATATAAAGGGAAGTTTCCCTTGAACGAGTTTATTATTCCCGTTCAAGAATCATTTGATCTACGCAAGTAGTTTCCATTTCAGTTATCGTATTTCATTTGCTTGATACCTCTAAAAGAAGCTTTTACGGATTCATCGGTGAAACCAAGTAGTTGTTTTCTTTTCGTGCCATCCCCTTGATTCAATTCTAAGCATTATTATTGCACATCGTCATATGCATACACTACATGGAGAATAGATTCGGCTCGTGAAGCAGCACCCGACGATAGAGACAGGACGAGTAGCAGACGTTCGACTTGCATTTGTAAAATAAAAACATCTGACTTTTCACGCATGATGTCATTTGGACAAACAAGTGGCCTAGTTTGGAGATGCTGAGCAAAAGGAATGTGATCTCCTAAATTAGCATCAGGAGAGCGTTTCTCCTCCGACATTGAGGTACATAGACTAGGAACACGTTATATAGAAGAATGATGATTTGAATGCTTTTCGATTGGATATGATGTTATACCTAGATTCGTGAATGTAATGCTATGGAAGTAATGGTTTATCTTGTTAACAGTATAATACCACCCTAATGATTGAGTATAATTTTTTGTTAATTATTCCTATAAAGTTATTTGCTTGTGTATCTCATTTGTTACTAATTAATAATAATCAACTTGCTGGCCTGCTGTTTATTCCATGGTGTGTTGACTTTTTGACCCAGTTTTTGTTATAATTAAGTAGAACCATGTAAATGAAATTTGTAGCCATTTGAATTTAGTTTCTAGAACTTTCGACAGATCTAAATTTTGATTTATAGGTTGCAAGTTATCATATTTTTAGTACTGCTATGTTTTTAATTTCCAGATTGCGGTCTAGAAACACACCGACATAACTTTCTAATTAAAATACAATGTTAACAGTATAATCAAAACTTGAAAATTATCCAATAAGTTGTTAGACATTATTAGGAGTTTCTTTACAATTTTATGAGCTTAATTGATGACTTTTTAGACTCGTTATGCATACAAAAACATGACCTTAGGTTGTTGCCAGAGCACTAGTTCTATAAAGAACCAGAATTTTGACCTAGCTGTAGATAATATTATTTAAAACTTATTAAATAAGAGTTGTAGCCTTGTGTGTCTGGAATCCAGATTATCCGGTTTTGCAATCCAACATACAAATTGCAAGATATTCATATTGTCATGGTGTAACGTTTGAATTTTAGAATACAGTCTGAACTTACCTTACCTTGTTTAATTAATTGAAACTGTAGATTACATTAAGAATTTAGATCTGAGATTAATCGTGTTGTTATTAAACACTGTTAGGAGCTAAATTATGATTTTTGTAATATTTTTAAATAATTTTACAACCAACTTTTATATATAAGAATTTGACCCCGACATGCTGCCTGAACATAAAACCAGTAAAGAATGAAATTATACACCTAACTACTATAGTTATATATGTCATGGGAATATATGTTGGAACCGGCAGGGAGTCTAGCTTCTAGAACCACTGACAGAACATGATTTACTTTTCTATAGCAACAAAAAAGTTAATTTTTGTACAACAACGTCTTACTGTCCAGAATGTGTGTTTTGTGTTTTTAAGTATAACCATGTCTGGTTTTACATCTAATGGATAGAGTTAATTACCATGCATTGTATAGCCTTGACATCTCCTTGACATCATCTCGATACTTTTGTACCCACTGCATGTTCATATTAGTGTATAATAAAATAATAACAAGCCCGGGTAATATGGTTTGACTTTGTTGTGAACAATCAGAGACTGTACTCGGGAAAGGGTCCCTTATTGTTTGATTGATTATTGTTATTGATTGTGGATTATTGATTATTGATTATTGATTATTATGCCGAGTAAACGATCTATAGAGTTCACAAGTATAGTCTAAACGATCACTGTTTGCATGCACCGAACATGTGGTATGGGACACAAAATTACGTGCATTAGATAGGATAATAAAAGACTAAAAGACTTAGATTGATACTTACATTCTTGATCATGGTTATTGTTATTGACATTGAATCATTGATTGCAATCAGTGATTATTGCATCGTTAATTTTAGACCTTTGATTTTATTATCATCCCTTGTTATTGATCTTGACTTTGATCTAGTTCATTAATTCTTGATATACCATGTTTTCTTGCTCCTTGACTTACTACTACTTATTGTCCGTAACTTGCTCTAACGGACACTCCCCCCCTCCCCCCTCCTCTCTCTAGTTGATGAGCTTGCAGGTACAGGAGGAGATTTGACTGAAGGACTTGGTGAGCAAACCCTCTAGAGAATGGAGCCGCATTATTAGACAGCTAAAATTACTTCGTTCATGTTATTTCCTTTCTTGCATTGTTACTTTTGGCGTAACTTGTATTTTGGGCTTATATGACCCGAAGTTTGTCTTTCTCCCAGATGTTGGATATTATTTTGTGGATTTATTTCACGGATTATTGAAGTTTATTCATTGTTATGTGATGATTTATTCATGCGTGGTTGTGATCCTATTTCATATTGTTGAGTTAATCTGTTACAACTTATGGATGATGTACACATCATTCGTTGGGCTTTTGTTACGTGCTCGTAATCCCATATTTTGGGAAGTGGGGCATGACAGGTTTTGAGTGGTAACAGGTCCAGGTTTGGCCCTAATTAGGTTAGGCTCTAGCCAGGTTAACTCAATAATATGCGCACCACGTTGATCACATGAACATGTAATAACCAACGTATATCTGGGTACTCACCAGCTTGATTATTTTGCAGATTATGGCTCGCGAAGGCCCTTCCACTTCCCGACCCAGGGATGAATAGCCAGAAAATGCTGCTATCCTTCAGTCGATGCAACAAATGATGGCCCTACAGCAAGAGCACAATGAGTTGATGAGGGCTACCTTGGAGGCGGCCAACCGAAGCACTGCTGGACCTGCACCAGGGCTACTACCACAAAGGCCCGGTACAGTGGCATATTTCATGAGGTTGCACCCGAATAAGTACTCGAGTACCAAGGCTCGCTGGAGGCTGAGCAATGGATGATTCGGATGGAGCAGTTATTGCTAGCAGCACAGATCTCCGATGTGGATCGGCTGGATGTAATAAGCATCCAGCTTGTGGACCTTGCCCATATCTGGTGGCGGGCAGACCGAGAGGCTAGAGAGACCCATCACTTGGGCCACATTCACGGAGAGCTTCCTAGCAAAAAATTTCCCCAACGTCACCAAAGTCGAGATGGAGCGGAAATTCGTCTCTTTAACTAAGGTTGGTTGGATAATGTTATTTAATGCCGCCTAATGTTTCCTACTTCATATGTGACAATATTAATTTAAACATTATCCTAACTCAGGAAAATCAGTCTGTGGATGAGTACGCTACTGAATTTACTCGGCTCAGCCTTTTTGCAGCTGCCATGGTGGCCAATGATAAGGACAGGGCCCGCAGGTTCTTGATGGGCCTAAATTTTGACATTCAGGACTGTTTGGTTGCCCACCAGCACCATACCTATGCCGATGTTCTTGATGCGGCTAGGATCTAGGAGCAGACTCATAGGAGGATGAATACTACTCCGCGGTAGTACAGTACCCTACTACCTACTAGAGGGCCTATTTGGAGGTCAGTTCCAACCCCTTCCACAAGAGCACTACCATATTCTCCTGTTGCCCCAAGGACAGTTCAGACTTATGACTTCTGCCATAAGGTTGGGCATCTACGGAAAGACTGCAGACTAGTCAATCGCATGTGCCTTGCATGTGGTGGCAATGATCATGTGGTCTGAGACTGCCCAAGGAACAGGCTCCCTGCACCGACTAGAGGTCCAACTCAGCAAGGAGCGCTAGCTCGAGTTCAGGGCACACCGCCACTTCCACCGCAGAGGCAAGCTTTTGATCAAGGGAGGATGGCTCCCAAGGGAGGTCAGACTAGAGGCTGTGGTCAGGCCTATAACCTGACTACAGAGAAAGCTGAGAGGGCTGTTTGCGTGGTTGCAGGTATATCACAATAATTGTATTATTTGCATTCAACTCCTGCACTATTTATTCTTTCTTATGCAATTATTCGTGCATATGTCATGCATACACCTTCTTTCTCATTCTTTGAATCATCTTTAAGCATCATCTTAGTCCACTATTTCCCCGCCTATGCCTGTTTGATTCCAGTGCTACCCACTCCTTTATTTCTTTCCGCTTCGTGGATCGGCACCATTTGGCAAGTGACGTCATGCCAGCTGCTTGGAATATCACAACGAGTGGAGGCATCATCATCTATTCTAAGGTGTGCAAGCAGAGCCCTTTCCTGATTAGGGGCGTGGATTTCAAGGCCGAACTTATTGTGGTCTCCAACTCTGGCTTTGATGTTATTCTTGGGATGGATTGGCTGGGAGTTACCCATGTCGTGATTGATTGCCAAGAGAAGAAGGTAATATTCAGGCTCCCAGGTCACCAGGAGTTTGAGTTTCATGCGGGTGAGACACTATCTGGGCATGTCAAGAACTCGATGATGTAACACCCCGTACTTTAAGAGAGTAATATATATATATATATATATATATATATATATATATATATATATATATATATATATATATATATATATATATATATATATATATATATATATATATATATATATATATATATATATATATATATATATATATATATATATATATATATATATATATACTCCTGCTCTGATGTTATCCTTGGGATGGATTGGTTGGGAGTTACCCATGTCGTGATTGATTGCCAAGAAAGAAGGTAATATTCAGGCTCCCAGGTCACCAGGAGTTCGAGTTTCATGTGGGTGAGACACTATCTGGGCATGTCAAGAACTCGATGATGTAACACCCCGTACTTTAAGAGAGTAATATATATATATATATATATATATATATATATATATATATATATATATATATATATATATATATATATATATATATATATATATAATTGGGGGGTTGTGTCCTATAGAAGATTCTATAGGAGTGGTCCATGGGGGGTTATTGGTGCTGTGCGGCCCAGGGAGTGGGCAGCAGTTGTTCTGCTGCCACATGGCTGACGTGGTAGAGGTGGGACCAGGCACAAAGGAGCAGTAGGGGAGCTCTGTGCTTTGTCGACGTGGTAATGGGCCCCCTGGAAGTGGCTTTGCTGTGTGTGGCTGACGTCAGCTCAAGAGAGAGAAGGCAGGATATGGATTAACTTGATCCCATATCGGGAGATTAACAAGACTAATTAATAATAAATATAATTGTCTATGATCAAGAGTCACCTAATTGGTTAACCACCTTTTGAGAGGCATCCTGTGGTGGGCAGTTGTACTAATAAATATATAAATTGTCAGAGTATTGGGGTGGAGCGTTACAGAATGGTATCAGAGCCGAATTTCGACACTGAGTGTGGGTAAGAGTGGATGGGATGTATGCCTGAGACGGAGGTGAGGTCAGTACGCTGGCAGTCTGTCCAGGGATAGTACGCTAGAATTAGCTGAATCAGGGTACTCCACTCCACATCGGTGAGATGTATACCTGAGAGGGATCTGAGGTCAGTGCACTGGCCTAGAATTAGCTGAATCAGGGTACTCTGCTCCACATTGGCTAGAAAGGAGATCCTGCACTAGGTTGCATGCCCCGCACTCAGCGAGGACGCTGAATTCTTAAGGGGGGGTGTGTAACACCCTGTACTTTACGAAAGTAATATATATATATATATATATATATATATATATATATATATATATATATATATATATATATATATATATATATATATATATATATATATATATATATATATATATATATGCAGTAGTAGCTCTGCTGCCACGTGGCTGACGTGGCAGAGGTTGGCCTAGACGCAGAGGAGCAACAGGGGGGCTCTGTGGTCTGTCGACGTGGCAGTGGCCCCCTTGGAAGTGGCTTCACTGTATGTGGCTGACGTCAGCTCAAGAGAGAGAAGGCGGGATATGGATTAATTTGATCCCGTATCGGGAGATTAACAAGATTAATTAATAATAAATATAATTTTCTATGATCAGGAGTCACAAATTGGTTAACCACCTTTTGAGAGGCAGCCTGTGGTGGGCAGTTGTACTAATAAATATATAAATTGTCTGGGTATTGGGGTGGGGTGTTACAGATGAACCCGAAGGTTAGTACACTAGAGTCGTTGTCCACTGATGGTGAAGTTGCACCCATGGTTGTACAAGATTTTCTTGATGTCTTTCCAGAAGAATTTTCCGAGTTGCCACCAGACCGAGATGTGGAGTTCGGTATCGAAGTTCAACCGAGAATGGCACCAATCTCGAAGAGTCCATACCGTATGGTACCAGTTGAGTTGGCCTAACTAAAGATGCAAGTCCAAGAGTTTTTGGATAGAGTTTTATCAAGCCAAGTGTTTCACCTTGGGGAGCCCCGGTGTTGTTCGTCAATAAGAAGGATGGTAGTTGCAGACCCTGCATTGACTATCGAGAGCTGAACAATGTCACTGTGAAGAACCGATACTCACTGCCTAGGATTGACAATCTGTTTGACCAGCTTGGGGGTGCTTCAGTTTTCTAGAAGTTGGATCTTCGTTCTGGTTATCATCAGGTCAAGGTGAAGACTAAAGATATTCAGGAGATGATGTTCCATACGAGATATGGACATTACGAGTTCCTTGCAATGTCATTTAAAGTTACCAATGCACTAGCCGTGTTCATGAGTCAGATGAATAAGCTTTTCTCAGTGTTCTTGGACAAGTTTGTCGTGGTGTTCATCGGAGATATCCTGGTGTATTCTCAAAACAGGAAAGACCATGCAGAGCATTTGAGGGTTGTCTTGTGGACATTGAGGGAGAATTGGCTCTATGGGAATCTCAGTAGTGTGAATTTTGGCTTGACCGTGTCACATTTTTGGGCCATATTTTCTCAAGCGATGGTATTTCAGTTGATCCGTCGAAGATTACTGCAGTCAAGGATTGGCCAGTACCAAAGTAAGCATCAGAAGTGCAAAGTTTTCTCGGAATGGTTGGGTATTATCGGAAGTTCGTTCAAGATCGAAGATTGCTGGACCCCTAACCAATTTGACGAGGAAAGAACATAAGTTTGTTTGGGATGGAGCTTGTAACGAAGCCTTCGTGGAGTTGAAGAACCGGTTGATGTCAGCACCCGTGCTGTCTATACCAGACAGTTCAGGTGGCTTTGTGATTCACTATGATGCTTCTGGCGGAGGTTTGGGAGCAGTGCTGATGCAACGAGGAAGGGTTATCGCTTATGCATCAAGGCAGTTGAGGCCTCATGAGAAGAACTATCCTACACATAATCTTGAACTTATAACCATAATCTTCGCCTTGAAGTTATAGAGTCATTATTTGCTTGGGGATAGAGTTGAGATTTTCACATATCACAAGAGTCTCAAGTATGGGTTCATGCAGAAGGAGCTGAACATGAGGCAGAGAAGATGGTTGGAGCTGATGAAAGATTTCGACATCAACATGCAGTATCACCCCCGTAAAGTGAATTTTGCACCTGATGCCTTGAGCATAAGACCTGCTGCTATGTTTCGTACCAAGCAGAAGGAAATGTTGGAGGATATGAGGAGGTTAGAATTGGATGTGATTCTTCCCAGTACAGCACAGCAGTGTATAATGTTGCAGTTGTAGTCTTCATTGGTAGAACAGATCAAGGAAGCCCAAGCAGGTGATCAGTAGCTACAAAAATTTCGAAGCAAAGTGAAAGCAGGCTTGAGAACTGACTTGATCATTCATTTAGACGGATCGCTTCGTTTTGGAGGTAGGTTGTGTGTACCTAGAGGAGAAGTCAGACCGAAGCTACATTCAGAAGCCCACCGATCGCCCTATTCTGTTCACCCCAGAGGCACAAAGATTTACAGAGATCTGAAACAATATTTTTGGTGGCATGACATGAAAAGAGCAGTGGCGAGATTTGTGTCTCAATGTTTGATCTGTCAGCAAGTGAAGGTAGAGCATCAGAGGACCGCTGGACTTCTTCAACCTCTTCTGATCCTGGAGTCGAAATGGGAGAACATCACTATGGATTTCGTGACGGCATTGCCAAGGAGTCCCAAAGGTCACAATGCTATTTGGGTAATAGTAGACCGCTTGACGAAGAGTTCCCATTTCATCCATTTCAGAGTGAGGCAGTCCACAAAGAGCTTAGCCGAGAAGTTTAAGACTGCATGGAGTTCCTGTCAGCATCGTATCAGACAGAGATACGAGTAGGGTTGGCAACCGGGCCGGGCTGAACCGCGACCCGCTCGCCAAAACCCGGACCGTTGATTTACGGTTCGGGTCCAGGTCGAACCCGCGAGCCTAAGCAGGTCGCCGGGTCGAGTAATATGGATTTCCAATCTGTCGAACCCGGCCCGCTAACTCGGTGAATAGTGGCAACCCCCCCCCCCCCATCAACCACCCACGGGTCGACCCGCGGGTTTTAAATAGTTTGACCCGTACGGGTCAAATGTTTGACCCGCACGGGTCGACCATTCGACCCGCACTGGTCCCACGGCAAAAAAAACAGCCAACGACTGTTTTAGCCATTTTTTGTTTTTTTTTGTTGTTTTTTTTTTGTTTTGTTTTTTTTCTTTTTCCCATATAAATACTCCTTAAACCACTCTAAAAATTTCACACCTTATTCTCTTACTCGCTCTAATCTCAATTCTTTGAAATTTTGTTAACAAAGAAGCTAGCAACATAGAAGTGATAAATTCCGATCGTATCGAATTCAACATTCAACTATGTCTACTTCAAGTCTTTAACTCCTCCAAATCTCCAACAAAGAAGTTCTCTTTCTTTCTATATACGAGTCCGGATTTCTATTTCTACTTCTACTTTTATTTTCACTCTCATTCTATATATGAGTATCCGCGAAGTACGGTATCAAAATTTCACAACCCTCTTATTGTCTTGATATTTTTTTGTAGTGTAAATTTATTGTATCATGTTTGTTTGTTGGTTTTTTGATCTTCTCTCTCACCACCCTCCTATTGTTCTCTAGATTTTTTTTTAAACTTATCTCGCCTAGATTGTATTTAATTTTTTCACATACACTTCTATATAAACATGTCTTGATCACGAGGTAGTGGCCGTAGCCAAAGTAGACAAGATTCCACCGGAACTTCTCGTAGGCCTCTTATTGTCCCACAAATTGAGCCTGCCGAAGAGTACCCTATGACCGGACACATTGGAACACACGATGTGTTCCCACAAGACATAGAAATAGAAGAGGAAACACAAACACAGCCAACCGAAACAACACAACCGGGTAGTAGTAGGAAAACTAGAGGGAAAACAAGTGATTGACACAAATTTTATGACTATGTTCCCGACGAAGAAAATCCGGGTGTAGGTATAAAAATTTGTAAAACTTGTTCGAAAGCATACAAATGGAAGAAGGGTGAGGGGACGGGTACAATAAAACGACACATCCAAAATGTACACAAGGAACTTCTTTTAGACCTACCCGGCAAACAATGAATACACCCTGGGACCGGTCTAGTTAATAGCCACCCTTATGATCCCGAACTTGTTCGTTGGAAAATGGCCCGACTAGTAATTAAGGAAGAGTTACCATTTTTCTATTCCGAGAGTAAGGAGTTAGAAACTTTTAATCAAACTGCATTAAACCCGCATTTTAAAAGAATCCATAGGAATACTGTAAAGTCAGATTGTTTTAAAATATACACCGAAATGAGAGAAGCTTTTATTGTTATTTTATGGAGTTTAACTTGTAGAGTTTCTTTAACTTCCAATTGTTGAAAGGGTTGCAACAATATTCCAATGATGGGAATAACTTTTTATTGGATCGATAGTGATGGAATCTTCTAAAATGGATCAGATCACTTACCGCATTGCCCTATCCCCATAGTGGTAATGAAATTACAAATTGTATTTTAGAAATTTGTGATCTTTTTTCATATTTGTGATAAAATTATGTGTATAAGTTTTGATAATGCATCTTACAACAATGCATTAATCAGTATATTACAAACCGCATTAAACCCTTCATCTGATAATATTTTTCATATTAGATGTGCATGTCATATTTTAAATTTATGTGTTCAAGATGCATTAAAAATAGCCGACCCATATATAGTTAACATTAGAAATTGTGTACATTTTATTGCATTAAGTGGCCCCATATTTCAAGAATGGAAAGCATGGTGTAGGCTTAAAAATGTACATTTTAGAAAATTTCCAAAGGATGTTAAACATCGATGAAACTCTACTTTTGATTTGCTACATATTGTTACTGAATATAAAACATGTATAAATAATATTTGTATGGCAAAAAATATGCCAAATTTTTAAATGACTCCCGAAGCTTGGTATTTTGCCGAATCTTTGTTAAAATCTTTAGAACCTTTTAAAACCGCAACTCTAAAATTTTCAAAATCTTATGAATCTACTTCTAGTAGCATTTTTATTTCGATAGTTACTATGATGCAAACTTTCAAAGAAATGATCGATGATGCTTTTATTGGTCATATTGTGAAACCTGCATATACCAAAAATTTGAAGTATTTTAGTCCACCTCCTATGTTGTATTGTATTGCTACCGTGATGGATCCTCATATCAAATTAGAAGGTACGAAGAGTTTGATTAAAATATTTTTTACTTTACTAGGAGATGAATCTGAAATTAATAGCCAAACATTTTTAGCTAGTTTTAAATCGACATTAAATAACTTGTATGATTTTTATGATAGAAGTTTTGCATCTAGTAGTACAACTAGTTTAGTTAGTTCTTCCTCTACTACTTCTAGAGGTAAGAGTAAGAATAAATTAGATGATACCACATTTAATTTACTTGCACAACTTCAATCAGAAAAACCTAAGGCTAATCAACCAAATGAATTACATTGGTATAATCAATAAGATTTTGAAAGTTTTACTTCTACACTTGATATTTTACAATGGTGGAAAGACCATGAACATACATATAGTATTCTTAAATATATGGCTAATGATTTACTAACTCCTCCTGTCTCTACAGTTGCTTCAGAAAGTGCATTCTACAAGTGGCAGGGTTCTAACCGATTACAGGAATCGCTTGAAGCCCCAATCGTTTAGATGCTCGTTTGTACGGAAGACTGTATGAAGGCCGAAGATAGGACTTAAGGAAAAGGGTTCAACACGTCTAAAAGTGGAGGCAGCTTGCCGGAAGAACAACAACAACAATAGCAACCAACATGAAGAATTGAAGACCAACAACAACAACAAAAAATTGAAGACCAACAAATTGAAGAAAATTGTAAATGTATAAAAAATTGTATAACATCTTTATTTGTTATATAAAATTAGGATAATTGAAGAAAATTGAAATTGTATCGAAGAAATTTGTTATTGTATAAAACAAATTTGTAGAAAATCTTTGTTTCTTATTAAAAATTGGGAAACTTGTATAAGCTGAAATCATATTAATAATATATACATTTTTTGTTGGCAATTTCACTCTTTGATTCTTATTATTATTATTATTATTTATTAAAATTACATTTTTTTTAAGTTAAAAAAAAATTAGATGGGCCAACCTGCGACCCGACCCGACCCGAATGGGTTCGCGGGTTGGGCGGGTCGAGTTTTTGCAATTCTAACCCGACCCGATTGCCACTCAGACCTGACCCGAACCCACCCTAGTTGGGTTCCAACCCGGATGAGTTCCACCCGACCCGGCCCGGTCAGCCTGTTTGCCAACCATAGATACGAGATTCAGGTCCCAATTTCGGGAGAGTCTTCAGAGGAGCTTCGGGAGTAAGTTGAGCTACAACACTTATTTCACCCGCTGACAGACGGGCAATCAGAGAGGATGATTCAGACACTGGAGGACATGTTGAGGTCTTGTGTTCTTCAGTTTGGAGGTTCTTGGGAAGATCATCTGCACTTGGTTGAGTTCTCGTACAACAACAGCTACCAGGCGAGTCTCAAGACAACTCTGTATGAGGCGTTCTATGGTCAGAATTGTAGATCGCCTGTCTGTTGGGATGATATTGGTGAAAAAAAACTTTTGGGGCCTGAGTTGATCACAAAGACTGTCGACATAGTGGCTCAGATTAGGAAGAACTTGCAAGCTGCTCAGGACAGGCAGAAAAAGTGGGCTAATTGTCATCGGAGGTCTTCAGAGTTTGTGGCAGGCAATCATGTGTTCCTCAAGGTATCACCATGGAGAGGTGTTATCCTTTTTGGAGGTGGAGACATGCTAAGTCCCCGATTCATCAGTCCATTTGATATTGTGGAACGAGTGGGTAAGGTAGCCTATAAGCTCGCACTGCCACCGGCTTTATCTAGAGTCCATGATGTGTTCTATGTCTCTTAGCTCAGGAAGTACATCAGGGATGACAGTCATGTGATTGACTACTCAGAGCTTTCCATGAGGCCCTTATTATGTGAGATCAAACCAATCTATATATTGGACAGGTGTGAGAAGCTACTGAAGAATAAAGTCATCACGCTTGTTCGGGTCCCTTGGAATCCTCACTCGTCCGGTGAGTTGACTTGGGAACTTGAGGATGAAATCCAAAAGAAGTTCCCTCATATCTTCGAGTAGGCTTTTCTCAGAATACCCTATGTTCCACTAGAATTAGTTTTGAGGATGAAATTCTTCTTATAAGGTGGGTAGGATTGTAACCCCTATTTCTGATTTTTTCCAGAATTCTTTTGTAATTCTATTCTTTTCCTAAATTCTTGTATCTGATTTATTTAGTATTAAATCTTGTTGTTCATCTTCAACCCAATTATTTTCTTTCAATCAATTTTATTTTCTTATGTTGAACACTGAGATTCTTGTTTACCCTATTTTATTCAATTTGGGTATTCTATTAATCTATAAAGTTATATTTGCTTCTTGTTGGCGCAAACCAAAACCCGCTAACCCACAATCCCTCCATATCTCCACTAACAGCACAATCCCCTCTTTATACTCCTAATCACTCATCGCCACATATCCCTTGATTTTCTCTATATACTAATTAATACCCCTAACCCCTTCATTAACAAAACCCTAATCCTCTTTCCTTTCACAGCCGCCTACCCCTAACCGACCCCCCCTCTTCTTCCTCTTCTCATTTCTTCATCCGAAACCCCAGACATCCGCAACCCCTGTCCACCACTACACCTCGCCTTTATCACCATCCTGAGCGCCCACAACCTCGCAGCTCCATCCATGCCTGCCTGCACCTCCATCCCCGCAGCACCACCTAGCCGCTTGCCCTTCGTGTTCGTGACCACCACCTCGCCGTCAACCTGAGGCCCCTCACTGCCATCTCAACTATAGCCTTAACTGCCCTACACCCGAAGCTCCCTCATCGTCATCATCTCGATCATCACCACCACACCGACGCCGCCTCGATGCAGTCACCCCCGCAATTTAATGCTATGGAAGTAATGGTTTGTCTTGTTAACCGTATATTTCCACCCTAATAATTGAGTATAATTTCTTGTTAATTATTGCCATAAAGTTATATGCTTGTGTATCTCATTAGTTTCTAATTAATAATAATCAACTTTCTAGCTTGCTGTTTTCCATGTTGTGTTGACTTTTTGACACAGTTTATGTTATAATTAAATAGAACCTTGCAAACGAAATTTTTAGCCCTTTGAATTTAGATTCTAGAACATTCGACGGATCTAAATTCTGATTTACAGGCTGCAAGTTATCATATTTTTAGTACTGCTAGGTTTTTAATTTCCAGATTACTGTCTACAATCACACCGACATGACTTTCTAATTAAAATAAAATGTTAACAGTAGAATCAAAACTTGAAAATTATCCAGGAAGTTGCTAGACATGTTTAGGAGTTTCTTTACAATTTTTATGGGCTTAATTGATGATTTTCTAGACTCTTTATGCATACAAAAATATGACCTTAGGTTGCTGCCAGAGCACTAGTTCAATAAAGAACCAAACTTTTGACCTAGTTGTAGATAATATTATTTAAAACTTATTAAATAAGAGTTGTAGCCCTGTGTGTCTGGGATCCAGTTTATCTGACTATTTTGCAATCCAACATATAGATTTCAAGATATTCAGATTCTCGTGGTGTAACATCTGAATTCTAGAATACAGTTAGAACATACCTTACCTTGTTTAATTAATTGAAACAATAGATTACATTAAGAATTTAGATCTGAGATTAATCATGTTGTTACTGAACACTGTTAGGAACTAAGTTATGAATTTTATAATATTTTTAAATGATTTTACAACCAACTTTTATATATAAGAATTTGGACCCGACATGCTGCGTGAACATAAAACCAGTAAAGAATAAAATTATACACCTAACTACTGTAGTTATAATATGTCGTGTGAATATGTGTTGGAACCGGCAGGGAGTTTAGTTTCTGGAACCGCTGACGGAACTTGATTACTTTCCTATAGCAACAGAAAAGTTAATTTTTGTATAATAACATCTTGCAGTCCAGAATGTGTTTTTTGTGTTTTTAAGTATAACCATGTCTGATTTTGCATCTAATGGATAGAGTTAATTACACCATGCATTGTATATCCCTGGCATCTTCTTGACATCGCCTCGATACTTTTGTAACCATTGCATGTTTATATTAGAGTATAATAAAATAATAACAAGTCGGGGTAATAAGGGTCGACTTGCTAGTGAACAATCAGAGACTGTACTCGGACAAGGGTCCCTTATTGTTCGATTGATTATTGTTATGGTTTGTGGATTATTGATTGTGGATTATTTATTGTTGGTTATTGATTATTGTGCCAAGTACACGATCTGTAGAGTTCACCACTATAGTCTAAACGGTCACTGTTACCGAACTTGTGGCATAGGACACAGAATTACGTGCATTAGATAGGATAATAAAAGACTAAAATACTTAGATTGATACTTGCATTCTTGATCATGGTTATTGTTATTGACCTTGAATCATTGATCACAGTCATTCATTTTGCATTGTTAATTCTAGACATTTGATTTTATTATCATCCATTGTTATTGATCTTGACTTTGATCTAGTTCACTATTTCCTGATAAACCACATTTTTTGCTTCTTTGCTTGTTAGTACTTGTTGTCTGTAACTTATCTAACAGACCCCCCCCCCCCCCCCAAAAAAAAAAAAAAAAAAATCTCTAGTTGATGAGCTTGCAGGTACTTGAGGAGTTTTGACTGAAGGTCTTGGTGAGCAAACCTTCTAGAAAAGGGAGCCACATTATTAGACTGCTACAATTACTTTGTTTCATGTTATTTTCTTTCCCGCATTGTTACTTTTGTCGTACCTTGTATTCCAGGCTTTTATGACCCAAAGTTTATCTTTCTCCTAGATGTTGGATATTATTTTGTGGATTTATTTCACTGATTATTGGAGTTTATTCATTGTTATGTGATTATTTATTCATGCGTGGTTATATTCCTACTTCATATTGTTGAGTTAATCTGTTACAGCTTATGGATGATGTACACATCATTCCCTGGGCTTTTGTTACGTTCTCGTAATTTCGTATTTTGGGAAGCTGGGCATGACAGGAAGTATGTAGTATGGGATCCATATGTTTCTAATGAAGTGTGCATTAGAATAAAAGTATCGTGTGCATTTGAACTATGCATTAGATTCTAGGTCACGGCATACATCAACACCTTTATTTTGCCTTACTTTCACATTTTTCCTGCATCAATATTGTTTGTTGAGGATTTTGGAGATCACGGGTTTCATCTGCATTGTGTCAATTGCATTCAACTGACGTGCCCACAGTTGGTTAGTAGGATTGCCTGATCGTGGGAGCAGGAGATTCGAGCAGTGGAGCATCCAAGTGAAGGATATAGTTCTGTAATATCCCGAGCAGTTATTAATAATATTATTTTATTATTTTATTTTTATTTTTTCAGAATTGAAATATTTTTTGTGGATATTACTTAGTTTAATTAATAATCATTATCTGTATATATACCAGTCGATATATTATATCAATTTGGTGCTGAAATCTTTCGAGCCGATATTAAAATTTATCATTATTATTATTTTATTTTTATTGTCAGAATTAAATTATTTTTATACGTATTGTTCGGTTTGGCGAATAAAAATTATTGGTATATATATTAGTATATACGTATACGTATTATATCAATTTCGTACATTTGTACAAATCATGTAGTATGTGTTCTTGAACAAAAATATCTTTATTTTTGCCATGATTGATTAAAGATGAATGGCTAAGATTTATTTGGAGAGATAAACATAGATTTTATAATTATTGGACATACAAATTAGTATTAATAGGTGTTGTTTCTTCTTGGCTAAGTCACTCACGCACAATCACCCCTCACCCCCCTCACCCATCTTGGTCGACCAAGTTTCCCAAGGCCAAACCCCAACTCATAAACTCACCCTCTCATACACTCACTTTCCCATCCTCTATAAATACCCCTCTCCTTTACTCTTTGCCTCGTTTGCCAAGAGAAAAAAATAGAAGAGCAAAAGAAAGAGAGAAAAGTTTTAACTTGAGAGTTCTCATTTGTAGGTTCAAGTAGGAGCTAGGAGGAAGGAGAAGGAAGCTAGGCTAGTTCTTCCTAGTTAGTAATCAAGGTGGGGGTTTCCCTTCTTAAATTTTTTGTTATTGTTTTTTTGTTCGGTTTTCTTATTATGTAAACAACTTGGACTAAATCATGTGCATATGAGTATGGTGGATTAAAATTGATCACATGAAAGAAAGTGAATGGTAGAACTTAACAAAACAATTAAAGATTGAATCTTTAACACTAATTGTTGTTATTTGTTGTTTTGATTATTTTATTTCCTTGTTGTATGTTATTTTAAGAACAACTTGGACTAAAAACATGTGCATATGAATAAGGGTGGATCAAATGAACACATAAAGAAATTGAATGGTGGAACTCAAACAAATTATTGTTATTATTATTAATAAAATATAAACACATGGTTTATTGTAAAAGAAATATAACAACTTGGACTAAATCCATGTGCATATAAGAATAGATGTATTAAGAATATCTACATACATGATTAAAGTGGAAAACTTAATTAGAACACTAAAAGAGTAGTTTCTAGTTGTAAGTGTAACTTCTAGTTCATAAAAAAGTAGACCTTTGTTGTATGTAGGACTTGTAATTCATAAAAAGTAGACTTTGGTTGTATGTAGGACTTGTAATTCATAAAAAATAGACTTTTGTTCTATGTAGGACTTGTAATTCATAATAGAGTAGTTTTTTTAATATGTAGAAACTTGTAAAACATAAAAGAGCAGTTTTGTAATATGTAGGACATCTAATTCCTAAAAAACTAGTCTTTTGTAATATGTAGAATTTCTAGTTAATAAAAGATAAAGTCTTTAGTAGTTGTCATAGGTTTACTTTCATACTTGTTAAAAATCAAATTTTGGTAATTCTAGTTCATAAAAGATCAAGTTTATAGTAGCATGCTCTATTTTCTTCTAGATTGCTAGAAGACTTCCATGATTATTCTAGTTAAAATTTGAGAAAGAACCCATAATCTAGTTATATGTTATTCTAGTATAAATTTGGGAAAGAACCCATGAATCTAGTTGTATGTTGTTCTAGTTAAAATTTGAGAAAGAACCCATGAGTTCTAATTTGCATGTTGTTCTAGTTAAAATTTGAGAATAACCCATGAATCTAGTTTTTATGTTGTTCTAGTTAAAATGTGAGAAAGAACCCATGAATCTAGTTTGCATATTGTTCTGGTTAAAATTTGAGAAAGAACCCATGAATTCTAGTTTGTATGTTGTTTTAGTTTAAATTTGAGAAAGAACCAATGAATTCTAGTTTGCATGTTGTTCTAGTTAAAATTTGAGAAAGAACCCATGAATCTAGTTGTATGTTAGTCTAGTTTAAATTTGAGAAAGAACCAATGAATCTAGTAGTGTGTTGATCTAGTTTAAATTTGAGAAAGAACCCATGAATTCTAGTTTGCATATTGTTCTAGTTAAAATTGAGAAAGAACCCATGAATCTAGTTTGTATGTTGTTCTAGTAAAAATTTGAGAAAGAACCCATGAATCTAGTTTGTATGTCATTCTAATTAAAATTTGAGAAAGAACTCATGAATTCTAGTTTGTATGTTGTTCTAGTTTAAATTTGAGAAAGAACCCATGAATTCTAGTTTGCATGATGTTCTAGTTAAAATTTGAGAAAAAACCCATGAATTCTAGTTTGCATGTTGTTCTAGTTAAAATTTGAGAAAGAACTCATGAATCTAGTTTGTATGGTGTTCTAGTTTAAATTTGAGAAAGAACTCATGAATTCTAGTTTGCATGTTGTTCTAGTTTATTTTTGAGAAAGAACCCATGAATTCTAGTTTGTATGTTGTTCTAGTTAAAATTTGAGAAAGAACCCATGAATCTAGTTTGCATGTTGTTCTAGTTAAAATTTGTGAAAGAACCCATGAATTCTAGTTTGTATGGTGTTCTAGTTTAAATTTGAGAAAGAACCCATGAATCTAGTTTGCATATTGTTATAGTTAAAATTTGAGAAAGAACCCATGAATTCTATTTTGTATGTTGTTCTAGTTAAAATTTGAGAAAGAACCCATGAATCTAGTTGTATGTTGTTCTAGTTTAAGTTTAAGGAAGAACCCATGAAATTGTGTTGCATGATTATTCTAGTTGAAATTGAGGAATAACCCATGAATTCTAGTTTGTATGTCATTCTAGTTAATATTGGACCATATCATGTGAATGTTCTTCACCTTCAATATATGGATGATAATAAGATGTTAGTAAGCTTAACATGAGATACTAGTTCATATAAGCGGGTTATGCCGTGAAATGTTAGTGGTAAAATCATGCACTCAATTATGGGTAATAATGGTTGGTAATGTCACTATTGTTCTTAGCTTGATAGAAGCCCGTCTAAGGTTTTGTAGTTACCCTAGGGGCCATCGACCATCAAGACTCGTATTTTACCACCTTGAAAACTGTGGATAAGTCACACCTCGTGCGCCGGCATATCTTGACCGGTGTAGGTTTTTCGCGGGCTAAGAGTGTATACGAGATCCGAGTTAAGTATAGTGGTGAGTGAGGGAGACCCCATCACTGGTGTCTTGGATCGATAGGCCATGAGTTGGACTCCTGACGATCTGAAGAAAGTCTAGGTATTGTTACTTAACCATTTTATCTACATCTTGCCAAAATGGAAGAGTTGATATTAGGCGTGATACCTTATGATCCGACTCGTCCTATAGGCCGACACTAGGTGGTGTTATTGGGTTGTACCTTTCTGTCAAAGGGATACGTGTAGTGCATTCTCACGAGTTGGGAGTACGGGTTACGAATCTCGCTCTGTTAATTCCTGAAATACCATGATAAGAACGGGAGGTTCTCCTGTTGGAACAGGGGGAAGGACCCCAGAATTCCGTCACGTTCTATATCGGGGAAGCAAACGGGCCATAAACTACTGTTCTATGATTTATGCGATCCACAGGGTAGGCTTTGTGCTATCATGTGCTGATACCCCGCATTCGTCTGGCTTTTGAGTGAGGTCCGGTACGCTGGGTAGTAGTGGCAAACATAGACACCATGAGCGTACTGCATTGGTGGGACTTGACCACGTATGCAACCTCATTTGTCACGTTGTATCTGTTAGGAATGGGCTGAGTACAAAAGTAGAATTCATAATGCGGGTTCAAATCCCTAAATACAGAGAACTGCGTGATATGGACGTATGTAGTTATGGGATGCATACGATTCCAAATTCTCGTGCACATTAGAATAAGTGCATCCTAGCCTTAGTTGACATTGCATTTAATTCTAAATCATAACACCCACGAACACTTAAACTATACCTACACATTTTACCATGCTTAAATTATGTTTGTTTAAAGTTGAGATTCTCTGCTAGTCAACCTTAAAGCGTCAGTATATGTACTAACGTCCCCACTTAATTATATTATTGATGCAGAAACACTGATCCGGGTGAACTCTAGGCAAGGCATATCTTCCAAATAAAGAGCCAAATATTCAATTGTTTCTTTCATGTATACTCTGATGTAATGTATTAAAACGATGGTAACACTCGGCTTGTAATATATTATGTTAAATAAAAAGTTTTAAATTCCTGTTTTTTTGTGTATTGTGGCTAATTGAATGTAAAGGTCCTGGCTCGTGTCTCAAACTCTCCATATTAGAGCCAACTTCAATTTATAGTCCAACACCGTAAGAAAATAGACTTGGATGCCTTGTAGGGTTTGGGGTTTTAGCTTGTTTTAGATGATTATAATTCATATTGTTGTTTCTTTCAACTTATGTTTTATGGTATTTCTATATCTAGGCTAACTCCCGTGTCTACTCCTTGCAGAATGGCTTACGGTGCGATTCCCCATGGGAATGGGTGGGAAAATGGGATAGTGGTCGAGGTGGACTCAGATCTGGAACCCATCACAAATGGTGACGAGTCACCAGTAGGAGCGGGGTTCGCTAATGGGGCCACAGCAGCTGCCGCAATAGGGGGTGCCCCTACGGATGGCTAGATTCCTCTACCCTAACCCTCACCATCGCCCCAGCTGAGTGCAGTGGAGCAGGCTTTCGAGTAGGTCTTTCGTGACCTCGCAACGTGGGGTTGGTGCCACGCATGTCTCGAGAACAGGATGGATTCTTGCGAGTTTGTGAACCTCAATAACGAGAGGGAAGTGGCAGAGCTGAGGAGGGCCAAGGCAAGGGCCAACCGTTGGACAGTGATCATGAAGCACACACCGAGTGCAGTTTGCACGTCTGGAGTGCAAGTGCACTGAGCTTCAGGCACAGATTTACCCAGCTGCAGGTGCTGTTAGGACCACCACCTGCTACAGGGAGCCCGGAAGGAGACACTAGTAGTACCAATTAGGTGGATAGGTGCCTATTGGTTATCTTGTTGTTTTGTCATTTTGCTGTTTACATCTATGTTATAATGTAAGGAAAAAAAAATGCAAATGGTAAGATAAAGGGGTTTTAATGAAATGAAGTATAACCTTGCATTTTCTACAAATCACATGCACATTATGAGATTAGTTGAATGTTATTTTTGCAATATCACAATATGATGCCTATGTTTATTCCATTATTTTCTACCAGATGTCTTGTTGAACAGGGAGCAGTAAAATTGACCCGAATGAGGGCAAGGGTAGTGGAGGAAATGGAACAGGTCTTGATATAGAGGCAAAGTTCGCTTGTTTGTATCAGGCATTCGGAAACTTAGCAGAGTCAAGCTGAAACGTGCAGTAACAGGGAGCACTCGTAGGTAACCGGGGAGTTGCAACTGCCGACCCTGTCAAGATGGTCGAATCTTTCCGTAGGATGAGCTCGCTTGTTTTTTAGGGCCAGGCAGACCCGACAGCAGTTGACCACTGGATTCGTCATGTAGAGACAGTGTTTGAGGTAATGCTGACACTGAATGAAAGTAAGGTCAGGTTTCCTAGTATTCTACTAGAAAAGGATGTCGGAGTCTGGTGGCAGTCAGTGAAAAGGGGCATGGGCAAAGGACCCATTACACTTCTTGAGGGAGTTCAGGCAGCACTACTTTCCTTTGGATGTGCAAGAGGACAAGGCCATGGAGTTCTTCAACCTAAAATAGGGAAGCCTGACGGTCTGTGAGTATGAGACCAAGTTCACTCAGCTTTCCTGGTATGCTCCAGAGATGGTACAGGACGAGGTCAAGAAAGCCAAGAGGTTCGAGCAGGGACTCAGGCCCAAACTTAGAAACCAAGATGGTAATCTTATGCATCCGGAGGTTCGAGAAGTTGGTCTGCCGTGCAGCAATGACGAAGTTAGATATGAACCGAAGACCAGAACCGCAAGTGAACACTAGAGGATGGAACAAGGGAAAGAGGCCTGCACCAGCATCGGGATTCAGGAACTAGGGCCAGAATCAGAAATTCCAGAAAACTGTTGGTAGAACCGGAGGCGCCAAGCCAGGGAGCTATTTCCTATGTGGCGAGCAAAGACATTTCAAGGGCCAGTGTCCGAAGAGGAACTCTCAGAGTGATACCCGTACATGTTACAATTGTGGGAAGGTTGGTCACGTTCGACCAGACTGTCCCCAGCTTCAGAGGGGCAGCAGTAGGCCAGCTCCGAAGATGAACAACAAGGGGAAGGGGATTGCCCACCAAGGGCGAGTATTCGCGCTTACGGAGGAAGATGCCAATGAAGACCATGGAGTCATCACCAGTAGGTGAAGAAAAATTATGAGTAAGTTTACTATAGTGTTTTGAATATTTTTGGCATAAGGCAATGAATGATGTAAACACTTTTGTAACAGGATGGTTTTATTTGATAGTGGTTCATTGCATTCTTTTGTGTCCGAATTATTTTCAAGGAAGTTGAAGTGCACCTAGGAGGCAACTCTGGATTTGGTTTTGTTGGTTGCTACCCCAACTGGAGCAACTCTCCCTAAAAATATGTGTTATAAGGGATGTAAACTCCAAATTGGCGGAGAGACCCTAAGTATAGATTTTTCTAGAGCTGGGCTTTGCATGGACAGACGTGATTATTGGAATGGATTGGATGCCCATGCATAAGGCTAACATCGATTGCAAGGAGAAGAGGGTAGCCATTACATCATCCGGAAGACCAGAACTTATGTTTCAAGGGAAGAAGAAGCAGAATGAGGAAATTATTGCAGCTACAAGTGGAGTACGTGTTCCAGGATTAATCAAGGAGATACCAATTGTACGTAAATTTCCTCGTGTATTTTTGAAGAATTACCTGGACTTCCACCACACAGGGATGTTGAGTTCAGCGTTACTATCCAGCCAGGCAGCGCACCAGTGTTGAAGACACCGTATCGGATGGCACCAGTTGAGCAGAAAGAAGTTAAGGAGCAAATTGCAGAGCTGCTACAGAAGGGATTCATCAGGCTGAGTGTTGCACCCTAAGGAACACCCCCATACTACTTGTGAAGAAGAAGGATGGAACCGTAAGGAAGTGCATCAATTATCGGGAGTTGAACAAAGTTACTGTTCGGAACCAGTACCCAATTTCCAGGATCAATACTTGTTTGATCAGCTCCAGGGAGCGGATGTATTCTCAAAGATTTATCTGTGTTCAGGTTATCATCAAGTTCGAGTCAAAGAAGAAGATATACCCAAGACAGCATTCCGAACCCAGCACGGTTATTACGAGTTCTTGTTGATGCCATTCGGAGTGACTAATGCTCCAGCAATCTTTATGGACTTGATGAACCGTATCTTGCAGCCATTCATCGATTCATTTGTGGTTGTCTTCTTAGACGACATCTTGGGGTATTCAAAAACAGAAGATGGGCATGCTGAGCATCTGATTGCAGTATTGAGCAAATTGTGAGAGCATCAGCTTTATACCAAATTGTCAAAGTTTGAATTCTGAAAATTAGAAGTGGCATTCTTAGGCCATGTCCTTTCTAAGGAGGGAGTGGCTACAGACCCGTAGAAGATCGAGGCAGTAAAGGATTGACCTCAGCCGAGAACTATGAAGGAGGTCAGGAGCTTCTTAGGCATGACTGGGTACTACAGGAAGTTCATCCAGAACTATGCCAGAATTGTTGTACCACTTACAGCACTGACCAAGAAGAACGTAAGCTTTGATTGGACTGAAAAATGTGAAGGGAGCTTTCAAGAGCTGTAGAGCAAATTGATTTATGCACCGATTCTGGTTCTACCTCAACCAGATAAGGGGTCTGTGATCTACAGTGATGCTTCATTTTTGGGATTCGTATGTGTTCTGATGCAAGAAGGGAACGTCATAGCATACGGATTAAGGCAACTTTGACCACATGAGAAGAATTACCCGACGCACGACTTGGAATTGGCAGCGATAATTTTTGCTCTGAAGTTGTAACGGCACTATGTCTATAGGACCAAGGTAGAGATGTTTACCAACCATAAAAGTCTAAAATATATCTACCAGCAAAAGGATTTGAATCTCAGACAGAGGTGATAGTTAGAGGTTGTGGAAGACATCAGACCAAAAATCTTATATCATCCAGGAAAAGCCAATATCGTGGCGGATGCACTCAGCAGAAAGAGAAGTATAGCCATGCTTATTGCAACAAGAAGGGAGCTAGATGACGAGATCAGATAAGTCGGTATTGAAGTGATTGTTCAAGATATGAGCACACTTTTGGCACGTCTAGAGTTGCAACCTAGTCTGAATGACCGAGTCAAGAAGGCTCAGATAGGAGATGCAGAGATTGAAGCACTAAAGAGGCAAGTCAATGGAGGAAAAGTCTCAGAGTTCAGTGTGAAGGAAGGGTCGCTTTGGTTTGGAAACAGGTTGTGTGTGTCTAAAGTTGATGAATTGAGGGAAGATATCATGAAGGAAGCACACTCCACCTTACTCACAGTTCACCCAGGAAGTACAAAGATGTATAAAGACGTAAAGCAGCATTTCTGGTGGACTGGAATGAAGCGGGATGTGGCAGGATTTGAGGCCAAATGCCTTACATGCCATAAAGTTAAGGCAGAAAACCAGAAACCGAGAGGTCTATTGCAACCATTGCCCATTCCGGAGTGGAAATGGGAGAATATCAATATGGATTTCATCACAGGACTGCCCAGAAGTTTTAAAGGGAATGACTCAATTTGGGTTATAGTGGATCGTTTGACAAAGTCTGCACATTTTCTTCCACTGAAGATGACTTGGTCGGTAGAGAAGTTAGCAGAGGTCTACATTGAGGGCATTGTAAAGCTGCATGGAGTGCCAGTGTCAATCGTTTCTGATCAAGATTCAAGGTTTACATCTCGATTTTGGCAGAGTTTGTAAGAAGTATTGAGAATGAGATCAGAGTTCAGCACAGCTTTCCACCCACAGACTGATGGACAGACGGAGAGAGTTAACAAAATTCTCGAAGATATGCTGAGGGCATGTATAATGGACTTCGGAGGGAACTAGGAATGATACTTAGCATTGGTAGAGTTTGCGTATAATAACAGCTATCAAGTAAGTATTAAGATGGCTCCATATGAGGCATTGTATGGGAGGAAATGGGACGCATGTGTGCTGGTTCGAAGTAGGAGAAAGGCAGATGTATGGGCCTAAAATAGTGCAGCCAACGTCCGAGAAGATTGAGCTAATCAGAAAGAGGATGCAAGTAGCACAAAGCAGGCAGAAGAGCTACGTTGACAACCGCCGACGAGATTTGAAATTCGAAGAAGGCGATTCGGTATTTCTGAAAATCTCACCTACTAAGGGAGTGTTCAGGTTCGGGAAGGGTGGCAAGTTAGCACAAAAATATCTTGGACCGTACCAGATTTTGAAGAGAATCAGAAAGATGGCATACAGACTAGAGCTGCCAGCCGAATTGTCCCCAATACACAATGTATTTCACGTTTCGATGCTGAGGAAGTATGTACCAGATCTGAGTCATCAACTGCCAAACGTTCTTGAAGACCTACAAGTGGATCTTTCATACAAGGAACAGCCAGTCAGAATTATTGATCTTCAGGATAAAGTGCTAAGGAACAAGACTATTCTGATGGTCAAGGTTCTTTGGAAGAATCTGTTCGTGGAGGAAGCCACTTGAAAGCCGGAAAGCCGGATAAAGCTTTCTTTTCCTGAGTTATTTTGAGTGTTGCTTTTTGTTTCCTGTTCTTCTTACTTAGTACAGTTCTGAGGACAGAATTATTCTAAGGAGGAAGTATGGTAATATCCTGAGCAGTTAATAATATTATTATTTTATTATTTTATTTTTATTTTTTCAGAATTGAAATATTTTCAGTGGATAATACTTAGTTTAATTAATAATCATTATCTGTATTTATACCAGTCTATATATTATATCAATTTGGTGTTGAATTCTTCCGAGCCGATAATAAAATTTATTATTATTATTATTTTATTTTTATTGTCGGAATTAAATTATTTTTATACGGATTGTTTGGTTTGGCAACTAAAAATTATTGGTATATATATTAGCATATACGTATGCGTATTATATCGATTTCGTACATTTGTACAAATCATGTAGTATGTGTTTTTGAACAAAAATATCTTAATTTTTGCCATGATTGATCAAAGATGAATGACTAGGATTTATTTGGAGAGATAAACATAGATCACTCACACACACTCACCCCTCACCCCCCTCACCCATCTTGGCCGGCCAAGTTTCCCAAGGCCCAAACCCAACTCATAAACTCACCCTCTCATACACTCACTCTCCTATCCTCCTATAAATACGCCTCTCCTTCACTCTTTGCCTCCTTTGCCAATAGAAAAAAAATAGAAGAGCAAAAGAAAGAGAGAAAAGTTTTAACTTGAGAGTTCTCATTTGTAGGTTCAAGTAGGAGCTAGGAGGAAGGAAAAGGAAGCTAGGCTAGTTCTTCCTACTTAGTAATCAAGGTGGGGGTTTCTCTTCTTAAATTTGTTTGTTATTGTTTTGTGTTCTATTTTCTTATTATGTAAACAACTTGGACTAAATCATGTGCATATGAGTATGGTGAATCAAAAATGATCACATGAAAGAAAGTGATCGGTAGAACTTAACAAAACAATTAAAGATTGAATCTTTAACTCTAATTGTTGTTATTTGTCGTTTTGATTATTTTATTTCCTTGTTGTATGTTATTTTAAGAACAACTTGGACTAAAAACATGTGCATATGAATAAGGGTGGATCAAATGAACACGTAAAGAAATTGAATGGTGGAACTCAAACAAATTATTGTTATTTTTATCATTGTTGTCATTATTATTAATAAAATATAAACACATGGTTATTGTAAATAAAATATAACAACTTGTACTAAATCCATGTGCATATAAGAATAGATGAATTAAGAATATCTATATACATGATTAAAGTGGAAAACTTAATTAGAACACTAAAACAGTAGTTTCTAGTTGTATGTGCGACTTCTAGTTCATACAAAAGTAGACCTTTGTTGTATGTAGGACTTGTAATTCATAAAAAGTAGACTTTGGTTGTATGTAGGACTTGTAATTCATAAAAGAGTAGTTTTTGTAATATATAGAAACTTGTAATTCATAAAAGAGCAGTTTTTGTAATATGTAGGACTTCTAATTCCAAAAAAAGTAGTCTTTTGTAATATGTAGAATTTCTAGTTCATAAAAGATAAACTCTTTAGTAGTTGTTATAGGTTTACTATCATACTTGTTAAAAATCAAATTTTGGTAATTCTAGTTCATAAAAGATAAAGTCTTTAGTAGTTGTTATAGGTTTACTTTCATACTTGTTAAAAATCAAATTTTGGTAATTCTAGTTCATAAAAGATCAAGTTTGTAGTAGCATGCTCTATTTGCTTCTAGGTTTCTAGAAGACTTCCATGATTATTCTAGTTAAAATTTGATAAAGATTCCATGAATCTAGTTATATGTTGTTCTCGTTTAAATTTGAGAAAGAACCCATGAATCTAGTGGTATGTTGTTCTAGTTAAAATTTGAGAAAGAATCCATGATTTCTAGTTTGCATGTTGTTCTAGTTTAAATTTAAGAAAGAACCCATGAATCCAGTTGTATGTTGTTCTAGTTTAAATTTGAGAAAAAACCCATGAATTCTAGTTGTATATTGTTCTAGTTTAGATTTGAGAAAGAACCCATTAATTCTAGTTGTATGTTGTTCTAGTTTAAATTTGAGAAAGAACCCATGAATCTAGTTGTATGTTTTTCTAGTTTAAATTTGAGAAAGAACCCATGAATTTTAGTTTGCATGTTATTCTAATTAAAATTTGAGAAAGAACCCATGAATCTAGTTTGTATGTTGTTCGAGTTAAAATTTGAGAAAGAAACCATGAATCTAGTTTGCCTGTCGTTCTAGTTAAAATTTGAAAAAGAACCCACGAATTCTAATTTGTATGTTGTTCAAGTTTAAATTTGAGAAAGAACCCATTGCATGTTGTTCTAGTTAAAATTTGAGAAAGAACCTATGAATCTAGTTTGCATGTTGTTCTAGTTAAAATTTGAGAAAGACCCATGAATCTAGTTTGTATGTTGTTCTAGTTTAAATTTGAGAAAGAACCCATGAATTCTAGTTTGCATGTTGTTCTAGTTTAATTTTGAGAAAGAACCCATGAATTCTAGTTTGCATGTTGTTCTATTTAAAATTTGAGAAAGAACCCATGAATCTAGTTTGCATGTTGTTCTAGTTAAAATTTGAGAAAGAACCCATGAATCTAGTTTGTATGTTGTTCTAGTTTAAATTTGAGAAAGAACCCATGAATCTAGTTTGCATGTTGTACTATTTAAAATTTGGAAAAGAACCCATGAATTCTAATTTGTATGTTGTTCTAGTTAAAATTTGAGAAAGAATCCATGAATCTAGTTGTATATTGTTCTAGTTTAAATTTAAGGAAGAACCCATGAAATTGTGTCGCATGATTATTCTAGTTGAAATTGAGGAAGAACCCATGAATTCTAGTTTGTATGTCATTCTAGTTAAAATTGGACCATATCATGTGAATGTTCTTCACATTCAATATATGGATGATAATAAGATGTTAGTAAGCTTAACATGGGATTCTAGTTCATATAAGCGGGTTATGCCGTGAAATGTTAGTGGTAATATCATGCACTCAATTATGGGTAATAATGGTTGGTAAAGTCACTATTGTTCTTAGCTTGATAGAAGCTCGTCTAGGGTATGGTAGTTACCCTAGGGGCCATCGACCATCAAGACTCGTATTTTACCACCTTGGAAACTGTGGATAAGTCACTCCTCATGCGCCGACATATCTTAACCAGTGTAGGTTGATCGCGGGCCGAGAATGTAGACGAGATCCAAATTAGGGGTAGTGTGAGTGAGGGAGACCCCGTCACTAGTGTCTTGGATCGATAGGCCATGAATTGGACCCATGATGATCTTAAGAAAGTCTTGGTTGAAGACCCCATTAGATTGTTTAGGATTAGTGACATCATTAGGGTAGTGACTTGTAACGATTGTTACTTAACCATTTTATCTACATCTTGCCAAAAGGGAAGAGTTGGTATTAGGGGTGATACCTTATGATCCGACTCGTCCTGTAGGCTGACACTAGGTGGTGTTATTGGGTTTTACCTTTTTGTCAAAGGGATACGTGTGGTGCCTTCTCATGAATTGGGAGCACGGGTTACGTATCTCGCTCTGTTAATTCTTAAAATTCCATGATAAGAACGGGAGGTTCTACTGTCGGAACAAGGGGATGGACCCTGGAATCTCATCACGTTCTATGTCGGGGAAGTGAATAGGTCATAAACTACTGTTCTATGAGTTATGAGAGCCACAGGGTAGGCTTCGTGCTATCCTGTGCTGTGGATATCTTGCGTTCGTCTGGCATTTGAATGAGGTCCGGTATGCCGAGTAGTAGTGGCAAACATAGACACCATGAGCACTCTGCATTGGTGGGACTTGACCACGTCTGCAACCTCATCAGTCACGCTGTATTTGTTAGGAACAGGTTATGTACAAAAGTAGAATTCATAACGCGGGTTCAAATCCCTAAATATGGAGAACTACGTGTAACATCCTGAAATTTTCAATTAATGTAAAGTTTTTCGTTTATTTTTTACGAGTTTTGCACGTGCAAATTACGTGCAAATTTAATGTATATTTTTGTTTTGAAAATATTTCTTATAACATGAATAAACATTTCTTCTCTTTTGATTTAAAGCCTATTTTAATTTCTAGGCCTAATAGTCTTATTCTAGCCCACTTAATTAATTAATTAATTAAATTAGAGAGCCCATGGATTTTTTAGCCCACCTAATTGGCCCATAGTTATTTTTAATAAGAATTAAAACAACTTGTAGTGTAGACTTGATCAAGTAGTAATTAAATTTTTGCACAAGCACGTGGAATGCATGAGAAGGGGGGGTGGCCGGATTGTGCATGGAGTGGGGAGGATGGAGAGTGTGGTGAGAGTGGTTGTGTGGTCGTGTGTAGTTGTTCTAACTCCTAAATACATCCAAGCCTCTCATCTAAACTCATCTCAACCATCCATTTGAGCTTGAGTTGTGTATAAATACCCCTACCCTATCTTCTTTATGGCTTACACTAGAAAATTTACAAGAGAAAAGAAAAGAAAAGAATCAAATTGTGAGGAAAAGAAAGAGTAGTGTGAGAAAAAGATTGAGAGTTGTGTGTGATTGTGTGTTCTTACACTATTGGAGGCCGGTCTATATCAAGAGGAGAAGGAGGGATCTCGGGTTCATCTAGCAAGGAGGAGAAGTTTCACTTTGGTGGCACAAACTAGGAGGAGAAGGGAACCATTCGTGCGTTCAAGGAGTTTTTAGGAGTTTCCATTTGTTTCTTCATTAAGGTGGGCAATTTCTCAAGCTTCTAACTTAGATATCATGCTAGGATTTTAAATTGTGAATATGCTAGAAACAATAGGAAAATTTTGTTTGTGCTTGTTTGAAGAAACTAGTAAGAAAATAAACTCTAGCTTATCTACATGAAAAATTAGTATAATGAATTGAGATGTGTTAATTAAGACTTGTTGTGATGCTTGGTTAATATATTGGCATGCTAGAATTGACGAAAGATGATTATATGAAAAATTACTTATGAATGAGTTGTAGAATGCAATATGTGAAGATTGTGCCAATGAATGAATTATGGATTTCAAACTAGTAAACCATGGATTATGAAATAAACTGATTGCGGTAAAAAGCGTGTTATTAAATGCCATATATGAGAAATATTGTATTCACTAGATTATCATCCATGTTGCTCCTTGAAACATAAAAGAAAGATTATTTTTTTAAGAATAAGACTAATTTAAAGAGCTTGATCTTTGTTAAAGAATGAAAAGAGTGTATGAACTCATTATGAATGAAAGGGGGAATATGGTGATAAAAGATTATTCTAAAAAGAAAAATTTCCTATGTCGAAAATGTATTCATGATTCACTTTTTTCAAATGAATTAAAGAAAAATAGTCTACTACGTGTAAAAATGAGATTTTTGACAATCTAATAAAATGCAAGTTACTGTTTTTCCACGAAATAATATTCTCGAAAAGATCTAGATTTTCTAAGTACAAATAAATTGAGAAAATCGAGTTTGCTAAAAAAGAACTAGCTTTTTATACAAAAATGTTTTAATCAATTCCTATCCCGGTTAGTCACTCCGACCTACTGGTCAGTGGGTGCGATTTGGGGGCGTTACTGTAGCACAGCGAAACACTTGGTATTGGGTTCGAGTATCTCAAGAGACTCTATTTTTTTCTAAAATTTGATTTGTACTCAAAACCGAGAGCCCAAACTAAAGTATAATTTAACTCCTCATTATAACAGTAGTCGCTCTTTGACTTACTGGTCCTCGGGTGCGAAACAGTGCGATTACTGTTCATAGGCGGGGGTGGTTTGACTAGTTCGAATCCGGCTTTGGCCATTTTTTGGGGATTTTTGATATTTTTGCTATTTTGATCATTTTAAGTTGTTTCTAATTATATAAAAATTGAGAAAAATTATTAGAAATCTTAGAAAAATACCTAGACTTCATGGAAAATTAATCTATAATATTTTGACTTATTAATTGGGAATTAGAGGCAATTTTGAGGAAAAAAAAGAAATTGAATAAGTTTCTTAAAATATGATTTATTTATTTTTTGGTAATTAAAGACAACAAATATTTTTAAGTATAAAGAAATCTTGTATAGAGTTCAAAATGTGACTTTTTTAATATGGAAAATTGAGTAAGGCTAGATAAGAGATTGTTGTTTAAAATTATACAAAATGTACATGGAAAATGAAGTAAAAGAAATATGATGAAATATGAAATTCGTGAATATGAATACTCTCATTTTAATGTACATAAAATGAGAATTGAGATTAGAGTTTTAACTAAGTCCTTACATCGGCAAGAATGAAATTTTGAAAGCGAAATGTGATAAATAAATACTAAGATTGGGTCATGGTTAATGTTTAAGACCGATGTAGAGGTATTGCTAATTCTAGAGTATTGATTTTATTCATGATTCAATTATCTAAGAATGAAACACATAGTGGAGATGTGATGAAAGTAAGAGAAAAACATAAGTATGAGGGCCTCGGATCTTCCGTGTGAGAGTGTTCACAGGATGTCCACATGATGCGTCATGTCAGGGCGTGGATACTTCTCCAGGATATCGGGACCGTGACGACGCTTATGGGGTGCTCGATGACTACTTAGTGACATCGTTCCATGGCGGAGGCAAATTGTCCATAGGATGCCTGCATGATGCATCGTAACATGGCCTGGGGTTCTCTCCAGGATGTCTGGACATGGGCTCATAACTCATAGAACACCTAGGATACTTACCGTAGTTCCCGTGGTAGTTTAACTCATGGCGAGGGAATCAACTCTACAAGATGAAGAACGATTAAGGGCTTGCCCTCGGACCTATGTAGTATGTGATGCATAGAATCCAAACAAGTGTGTATTAGTTTCATCTAATATAAATAACTGCATTAAGTACTAAGTGCACATTCACACACGCCATCAATGGATAGTCCCCCTTAACTTTGTTTGTGACAAGTATGTGCTTTCTAAGTAAGAGAAATTGATATATTATATCCTAGCGTTTGTTGTATGAAACTGACGTGCCCACAGTTTCTATGCAGGATAAAGTGAATGACAAGACTAAAGAATGATTACAGCTTAAAGAAATGTTTGAGTTGTTATTCAATTCATGTATCACGTTGTAATATATAATTCCGCTGCGTTGATGTAATCATTGTTGTATGAAAGTTTTAATTCCTTGTAATTGTACGAGGTGAAGTGTAAAGATCCTATGGAACTTTGAACTCAGTCTTATTTAGAATTTGGGGTGTTACAGAGTGGTATTAGAGCCACGCTTCCAAGTAGTACAAATTTATAAGGAACGTCACCCTAGAGTGGACATTAGAGTGTGAGTTGGGTATAGAGATTTGAATGTAAGCTACTTACATTTGTGTTTCTCTGTGATTGATGCTTCTTCTTCTTCCCTCCCCAAGATTGCAAACCACCATGTCCAACAAGCAATGTTGATTGGCACATATTCGAAGAGGACTACTACCTTGGACAAGGAGATTCCGACGAAGAAGATCCCATGGAGTATGAAGGAGAATGGCCTGAGTTTCGAGAGATCACTTTGCCTCCAGACTCATCAGACATTTCATCCGACGAGGAAGAGCCAGTTCCCAGAGGTCTCATCGAGTCCCTTCAGAGGCTGGTGGAAACTCAGACGGAGAGAGCAGAGCTATTGCAGGCCCAGTGTGCGAAGTGCAAGGAGAATATTGCAACCCTCAGTCATCGTGTTTGGGAACTCGAGAAGAAAAAAAACATGTATGATGTGCTGAAGGAAGAAGTAGCAGAACTACTGGAAGAGCTTAGGAAAGCTAAGAGAAATCGTAGGGATTAGAATGTTGTATCTTCTCAATGCTTTTTTGCCTGATGTCAGATGATGTTTTTAAATTTGAATGTACAAAGTTTGGATTCAATGAAATGGAAGAAGTTTGTTTAAATTCATGTTTTCTACTTCGAATTTAATGAATTTTTTGAATCAGAGTATGGCTGGAAGAAGATCAAGGAATGGAAAAGGACCCAGCTGTGGATTCGACTTGGAAACGGAGTTGGCTAGAGTCTATCAGACCTTCAACGCCGTAGCCATGAGCCAAAACCATGGGGGGATGCCTACGAATCCAGTTTTTGAGGCAATCAAACTCGTGGACTCATTCAAGAGGATGAAGCCACCAGTGTTTCAAGGAAAGTCAGACCCAGATGCAGCTGACAATTGGATTTGGCAAATTGAGACTATCTTTGAAGTCTTGGAAACTCCAGAAGGTAGCAAGGTAAAGTTGGCTACATTGCAGCTTGAGAATAATGCAGCTGTATGGTGGCAGTCGATGAAGAGACTATGGAAAATGGTGTTATCGGCTGGAAGGAATTCTTGGAGGAGTTTCGCGGTCACTATTTTCCATCTGATGTCCAAGAGAAGAAAGCGATGGAGTTCCTAGCACTGCAGCAGGGAGACATGTCCGTCAGGGAGTATGAGACAAGGTTTACTCAACTTTCGAGGTATGCACCCGAACTTGTGATGGACGAGGCAAAGAAAGCTCGGAAGTTCGAGCATGGATTGAGGCCGAGTCTGAGATCAAGGATGATACCCCTCGATTTCAGGAGGTTTGACAAGTTAGTCAAGCGAGCTGCAGCTACAAAGGCAGATATGGAGCAGTTTCATGCCGTCAAGAACCGGAGGAACAATTGGAACGTTAGGAAGAGGCCCGCAGTTTTTGGGAATGTCAGGAGGCAGCCACTAGCTCAAAGTTTCAAACCTACGGGGGCGAACGTTGTTAATGTGGTTGGAAGACTCGGAAATTGTTGGGTGAAGCCTCATGCGACCTGTTTCAACTGTGGAGAGGTGGGCCACTACAAATCTCAATGCCCTAAGTCGCGGATGTTGCCCGAAATGGACCACCACAGCAGGTTGGGAAGAGGTCATACCAGCAGGGGCGAGTATTTTCCTTGACTGAGGCCGATGCTGATGAAGTGGATCACGTCATTACTAGTACGGGGGCTGGTGTTTAGAAGTTTCTGTTGTTCTTTTCCCTGTTTATTTAGTAAGAACTGTTATGTAACGAGAGTGTGTTATGTAACAGGGGAACTTTTATTAAATGAAAAGAAAGTTGTTGTTCTGTTCGATACTGGATCCTCTCATACTTTTGTATCTCCTAAATTTGCTAAAGTCTTGGGAGTTGAATCGAAGATTGTTCCAGACAAGGTCTTAGCAGTAGCTACTCCATCAGGGAAGGCTTTAACCATTGATCGGTACTATGTAGACTGCGAGATCGAGATTGGAGATAAGATTTTTAGGATCGATCTAATCGAGCTGAATACCTAGGGGTCAATGTTATCATTGGCATTGATTGGATGTCGGTGTACAGTGCGAATATTGAGTGCAAGACCAAGGAGGTAACAGTGAAGGCTCCAGGGGGTCCTGTAGTCACTTTTCAGGGGAGGAAGAGATGTTCAAATTTGGTGGAAACTATCAGCAAGCAGAAGGTTCCTGTAGAAGTGCAACAGATTCCAGTGGTTCGGGATTAACCGACTGTGTTCTTAGAAGATTTGCCCGGGTTATCCCCGCAACGTGATGTAGAGTTCAGCATCACTATTCGACCAGGGAGTGCACCCATTTCCAAGGCACCGTATAGGATGACGCCTGTGGAGTAGGATGAAATAAAACGGTAGATTGAGGAACTTTTGGGGAAAGGCTTTATTCAGCCGAGTGCATCGCCTTTGGGAGCACATGTACTGTTGGTGAAGAAGAAAGATGGATCGATGAGGATGTGCATCAATTTCCGGGAGCTAAATAAGGTCACTGTTCAGAATAAATATCCAACTCCACGAATTCATGACCTGTTCGATCGTCTACATGGAGCAGCTATTTTCTCTAAAATAGAACTTCGATTGGGATACCAAGTTAGAGTAAAAGCAGAAGATGTGCATAAGACTACATTCAGAACTCAACATGGGCATTACGAATTCTTAGTTATACCATTTAGAGTGACGAATGCACCTGCAATCTTTATGGACATGATGAACTGAGTTCTGAAGCCGTTCATTGATTCTTTCGTCGTGGTGTTTATCGAAGATATTCTTGTGTATTCCAAGTCAGAGGAGGAGCACATTGAGCATCCAGCCGAGAATCTGAAGAAGCTTCAAGAGCATGAGTTGTATGCCAAGTTATCCAAGTGCGATTTCTAGAAATCTGAAGTGGCATTCCTAGATCACATTCTTTCTAAGGAGGGAGTGGCAACTGATCCTCAGAAGATAGAGGCAATGAAGGATTGGGCAAGGCCTACTACAGTGAAGGAAATTAGAAGTTTTCTTGGGTTAACTGGATACTACAGGAGGGTATTCAAGGCTAAGCTCAGATAGCCGTGTCGCTCACTAGTCTGACCAAGAAGAGTGTGAATTTCAAGTGGACCGAGCAGTGCAAGGCAAGCTTTCAGGAGTTGAAAAAGAAGCTGACTACTGCTCCCATTTTGGCTTTGCCTAGAGCAGGTGTTGAGTATGATGTTTACAGTGATGCTTCACATCGTTGGCTTGGTTGTGTCAAGATGCAAGAAGAAAAAGTAATCGCTTATGGGTCTAGGCAACTAAGACCGCATGAGAAGAATTATCTGACTCATGATCTGGAGTTAGTTGCGAATATCTTCACCTTGAAGCAATGGAGACATTACGTGTATGGTGAGAAATTAAACATGTACACAGACTAAAAGCTTGAAGTACATCTATTAGCAGAAGGACCTGAATCTGAGGCAACGGAGATGGCTGGAAGTACTTGAGGACATGCGTCTAAAGATTAAGTACCATCCGGGGAAGGTTAATGTTGTTGCTGATGCGCTTAGCCGTAAAAGCAGTTTGGCCAGTTTGATTACGATCCAGAGGCATCTTGCAGAGGAGTTGGATCGGGCTGGTATTGAGGTTGTTGTGCAAGGCTTAGGAGCATCCTTGGCTCAGCTGAGGCTTTAGCCCACGCTAAATGAAAGGATTATAGCAAATCAAAAGGAAGATGCAGAGATTCAGAAGATGAAGGAGCAGTTTGGTGCAGGCAGATTGTCAGAGTTTCAGATTAGGGATGAAGTATTGTGGTTTGGAGAGAGGTTGTGTGTTCCCGATCAATCAGACCTGAAGGAGAGTATTCTTCAGGAGGCACCTGCTACTCTTTTGTCGGTACATCCTGGAAGCACCAAGATGTACAAGGACATCAAACAATATTTCTGGTGGTTAGGTTTGAAGCGGGATGTGGCTGAGTTTGTGGCGAGGTGTGAGATTTGTCAGCAGGTGAAAGCCGAGAATCAGAAGCCCGGAGGTTTATTGCAACCGTTACCGATTCCAAAGTGGAAGTGGGATAACATCAGCATGGATTTCATCACGAGTTTGCCCAAGAGTTCGAAGGGTAATGATGCGATTTGGGTCATAGTCGATCGACTAACCAAGTCAGCTCACTTCTTGGCAATGAAACTCACTTCGACTATGGACAAGTTAGCCGAGTTGTATGTTGGGGAGATCGTCAGGATTCACGGTGTTCCGTTGACCATTGTGTCTGATAGGGATGTACAGTTTACTTCGCATTTCTATAGGAGTCTTCAGACAGCTTTGGGTACTAAGACGGATTTCAGCACTGCCTTTCATCCTCAGACTGATGGTCAGACTGAGAGAGTCAATCGAGTTCTTGAGGATATGCTTCGGTGTTGTGTTCTAGATTTTGGAGGCAGTTGGGAGAGGCATCTAGCTCTGGTAGAGTTTGCCTACAATAACAGTTTTCAGATTAGTATCGGGATGGCACCTTACGAAGCTCTGTATGGCAGGAAGTGTAGAACACCTGTTTGTTGGTTTGAAGTTGGGGAGCGGCAGATGTTTGGGCCCGAGATCGTGCAGTAGACCTCTAAAAAGATCGATTTGATCAGGAAGAGGTTGGTGAATGCTCAGAGTAGGCAGAAGAGTTATGCAGACAACCGGAGGAGGGACCTTGAGTTCGAGGAAGGTGACTTTGTCTTTCTAAAGGTATCACCTAGTAAAGGTGTGCTTCGTTTTGGTAGAGGTGGGAAGTTAGCCCTAAGGTTCATAGACCCGTATAAGATATTAAAGAGGACTGGAAAAACTGCTTACTGGTTAGTGTTACCGGAAGAGTTGTCTCAGGTGCATAATGTCTTCCATGTGTCTATGCTGAGAGGTTACATTCCAGATCCAAGTCACCATTTACCCGAAGTGCCGGAGGGTTTGCAGTTAGATCTGAGCTACATTGAGCTACCGATTGAGTTCGTGGATCATCGGGAGAAAGTTTTGAGGAACAAAGACGATACCGATGGTCAAAATAGTGAGGAGAAACTAGGTGGTTGAAGAGGCTACTTGGGAATCCGAGAAGAGGATGTTGAAGGATCATCCTGAGCTCTTTGTTTGATTGTATTGTTTTTCTTTCGTCTTTTATGTTTTGTTTTCTCACTCTTTAAGCGTAGTTCCGAGGACAAAACTATTCTAAGGAGGGAGTGTTGTAACATCCTGAATTTTTAAATTAATATAAAGTTTTTCTTTTATTTTTCACGTGTTTTGCACGTGCAAATTTAATATGTGTATTTTATTTTTAAAAATATTTCTTATAACATGAATAAACATTTCTTCTCTTTTAATTTAAAGCCTATTTTAATCTCTAGGCCTAAAAGTCTTATATTAGCCCACTTAATTAATTAATTAATTTAATTAGAGAGCCCATGAATTTTTTTAGCCCACCTAATTGGCCCATTAGTTATTTTTAATAAGAATTAACACCACTTGTAGTGTAGACTTGATCAAGTAGTAATTAAATTAACAATTTAATATACAACTAATTTTGTAGTATGCTTAGTGTGACACATGCTTTGCACAAGCACGTGGAATGCATGAGAAGGGGGGGTAGCCGGATTGTGCATGCAGTGGGGAGGATGGAGAGTGTGGTGAAAGTGGTTGTGTGGTCATGTGTAGTTGTTCTAACTCCTAAATGCATCCAAGCCTCTCATCTAAACTCATCTCAACCATCCATTTGAGCTTGAGTTGTGTATAAATACCCCTACCCTATCTTCTTCATGGCTTACACTAGAAAATTTACAAGAGAAAAGAAAAGAAAAGAATCAAATTGTGAGGAAAAGAAAGTGTAACGCCCCGAATCCCAAATACACTGAATTCGAGATGTTCGACAGGATCTTTCCACTTCATTTAGTACAATTTTACAAGGAAATTTGAACTTTTCACTTTACATCAGAGTTTACATAAAACTTTACACTTTACATTGCACAGCGGAAGTAAAATTTACAACGATTAAATAAATGTACAACAACTTGAATAATCTTTAAGAATCTGTTCCTCTTTAATCTTTATCATGTCACTTACCTGCATATAAAACTGTGGGTACGTCAGTTTATTCAATCGACGAACATTATACACGGCCATCATCTCTATGCCGAAAATAGTATAACTTATTTTCCATATTTAGCAAACACAAACTTGTCACATATCAAACTAAAGGGACTACCCTATTGATGTCGTGTCGTGATTGTGCACTTAGTCCTTAATGCAGTTGTTTATGTTACATGACACTAATGCACACTTGTTCGGATTCTTTGCATCCCATACTACATAGGTCCGAGGGCAAGCCCTTAATCGTTCTTCGTCTTTGTAGGGTTCAATCCCTCGTCATGACTTAATCTACTACTGTAATTACAGTAAGTATCTTAGATGATCTATGAGTACAAGCACGTGTTCAGGAAACCTGGAGGGGAATCCCACGTCATGTCACGACGCATCGTGAAGACAGCCTGTGGCAATTCAGCCTCCTTCATGGCACACGATCCTCATGTAGTCACCAACCATCCCACGAGCGTCACCACCGGGACGGTACTCTGAAGCAGTATCCACGTCATGTCACGACGCATCGTGAAGACAGCCTGTGAAATACTCTCACGCCGCCAATCCGATGGCCCTCTACTCATGTTTTTCTCCTACTTTCATCACGTCCCCACTATGTACTAATCCTTAGTTTTTATTAGAATCATGAACAAAATTAAAGCTCTAGAGTTAGCCTCTCCACTAAACCGGACTTATTCATTCATTCAAACATGACCAACCTTGGTCTTTCTTTTCAATTTTCATTTCATTTCATTCCAAATGCCGGGAGAGACTTTAGCTACTCTTTTATTTCAATTTCAATTCAAATTTCCAACATTGAGCATTTCCACTCATAAGTTCATATGTTGAGTTATCATACTCAAAGAGTATTTCTCTTTTCCAATCATGATTTCTAAATTGTTCAATATTCCATAATTATACATTAAATTCAACTATTCATCATGTAACTCATGAAATGTTATTTTCACATTAAAGATCACATCACAAGTTATTCCATCAAAAATGAATATTTACACATCATAATTTGTCACTCCATTCTCCAATGAGAATAATTCACATCACTTCATATAATTCCTTGCCGAAGGCCAAGGATCGAACCAGTGACCCCTAGGAACCCAACCAAAGGCACAAGCCACTAGACCAAGTGCGGCACGCGTTAGAAGAGGTGGCGAGAGCATTAAATGCTCTCGGCCGAACTGTTTCTTCTAAAAATGTTCGAAAATAAAAGAATGGTGTCAACGGGATTCGATCCCTCAACCTCAGAGAAGCCCCACATATATACTATAGCGATTTAGAGCGATCCGACCACTCGAGCTATAGGCTCGGGTTGTCACTAGTACAATTCGAATTTTATTTAACCAATACTCTCTGTTATTTAGAACATTTCGACGTTCATCAAAATTTCATTTCACATTGTTCTTACTAACACACTGAAAATTTCAGATTAATCATTTCCATCATGAATTACCCTCCAGTATATGAGAATAATTTTCTTAGATAATTAAACATATTTTTTTCCCAATAATTAACACATTTCTACCATAAAATTTGGCTAATTTGATATACTACCACTAATACATTCTTTTTCGACATTATAATTTCATTAATCTTTATACCAATTTTCTACTCTTATTTATTTCCCAAACATAACAATTGCATCTCAATTCATTCGTTACAACGTCATAACAAAATTTCCAATTTAGCACATAAAGTGACATAGTCAATATACTAATCTTTGCACATAATTTTTCATGCTACTAACAAAGGTTTCTTTACACAATTCATAGCCATATTCATATCGCACACAACTTGAATTTTAATAATAGAAACACATATAATTTGCATATCAACAAATCAATCAATTAGGGATCATTTTTTCAATTAAATGTGCATTCTTATTAATCATTTTTATGCATCATTTTTCTAATTAAATCTAGCATGCATTCCTATTTAGAAATAGGGAAAATTTACCCACCTCAAATAGAGAGACAAATACAATTAGCAACTTCCTAAACAAAAGTCCTTGCACACGAACGATCCTCCTCCTAGAAGCGCGCACTCGAGCCTCCAAGAACACCAAATACCGAGCACTCCTTCCCTTGGTTGCCGGCCTCTCCTTCTTCTAGTTGATGCAAGCACAACTCCCACACACAACTCAATCTTTTAACTCACTAAAATAACTACTAGATAATGTAATTGAACTATAGGTTTGGAAGAATTAATAAGCACAAGAATAACTAGCCATTGGGGGAGGGGGGGGAGGGGGGTATTTATACTAAAAATGAAGGAGAATGGATGGCTAAGATTGAAGTAGGAGTCAGGAACAAGTGGCTTAGATTTAAGGAGGTGTTATACTAACCATCCATAATCAAGTAACCACCACACCATGCTCCCCACTCAAAATTTGATCTTCCCTCCAAAAAGAAGCAATCCGGCCTACCCCACTTTGTGCACATTGCACGTGTACGTGCAATACACGTGTATGCAACTAGGTCCAAAAAATTGTACATTAAATTTTGTATAAAAATAAACTTTAAATTGTATCCTACATGACAAGTTGTAATTAAAAGTAAATTAACTCATGGGCTTTAGTTTATGGGCCAAAATACTTATTATAAAAATAATGAATTAAATTAACTCTCGGCTTTTAAAAGGAAAGACTTTTTGTCTAATTGAAAGAAGGCTTTATAGAAAAATAATCAAGGGCACATATTTAAATATCTATACTCATCATGATGAAAATATTTACCAAAAAATATTGCACGTGCACACTACGTGCAAACAAATAATTTTTTTATTAAATGAAAAATCGGGGCATTACAGAAAGAGTAGTGTGAGAAAAAGATTGAGAGTTGTGTGTGATTGTGTGTTCTTGCACTATTGGAGGCCGGTCTATATCAAGAGGAGAAGGAGGGATCTCGGGTTCATCTAGCAAGGAGGAGAAGGCTCACTTTGGTGGCATAAACTAAGTGGAGAAGGAAACCATTCGTGCGTTCAAGGAGTTTCTTAGAAGTTTCCATTTGTTTCTTCATTAAGGTGGGCAATTTCTCAAGCTTCTAACTTAGATACCATGCTAGGATTTTAAATTGTGAATATGCTAAAAACAATAGGAAAAATTTGCTTGTACTTGTTTGAAGAAACTAGTAAGAAAAGAAACTCTAGCTTATCTACATGAAAAATTAGTAAAATGAATTGAAATGTGTTAATTAAGCCTTACTGTGATGCTTGGTTAATATATTGGCATGCTAGAATTGATGAAACATGATTATATGAAAAATTGCTTATGAATGAGTTGTAGAATGCAATATGTAAAGAATTGTGCCTATGAATGAATTATGGATTTCAAACTAGTAAATCATGGATTATGAAATAAATTGATTGTGGTAAAAAGTGTGTTCTTAAATGCCATATATGAGAAATATTGTAGTTACTAGATTATCATCCATGTTGCTCCTTGAAACATAAGAGAAAGATTAGTTTTGTAAGAATAAGACTAATTTAAAAAGCTTGATCTTTGTTAAAGAATGAAAAGAGTGTATGGACTCATTATGTATGAAAGGGGGAATATGGTGATAAAAGATTATTCTAAAAAGAAAAATTTCCTATGTTGAAAATGTATTCATGATTCACTTTTTTCAAATGAATTAAAGAAAATTAGTCTACTATGTGTAAAAATGAGATTTTTGACAATTTAATAAAATGCAAGTTACTGTTTTTCCAAAAAATAATATTATGGAAAAGATCTAGATTTTATAAGTACAAATAAATTGAGAAAAATCGATTTTGCTAAAAGAAGAACTAGCTTCAGTGCAGTTTATAGAAAAACGTTTTAATCAGTTCCTATACCGGTTAGTCACTCAGACCTACTGGTCAGTGGGTATGATTTGGGGGCATTACTGTAGCTCAGCGGAGCACTTGGTCTCTGGTTCGAGTCTCTCAAGGGACTGTTTTTTTCTAAAATTTGATTTTTACTCAAAACCGAGAGCCCAAATTTAAGTATAATTTAACTCCTCTTTATAACAGTAGTTGCTCTTGGACTTACTGGTACTCGGGTGCGAAACAGTGCGGTTACTTTTCATGGGCAGGGGCGGTTTGACTGGTTCGAATCTGGCTTTGGCTATTTTTTTTGGATTTTTTATATTTTTGCTATTTTGATAATTTTAAGTAGTTTCTAATTATATAAAAATTGAGAAAAATTATTAGAAATTTGAGAAAAATACCTAGACATCATGGAAAATTAATCTACAATATTTTGACTTATTAAATGGGAATTAGAGGCAATTTTGAGAAGAAAAAAAAAGAAATTGAATAAATTTCTTAAAATATGATTTTTTTTTTTTTGTAATTAAAGACAACAAATATTTTTGAGTATAGAGAAATCTTGTATAAAGTTCAAAAATGAGATTTTTTTTTTATATGAAAAATTGTGTAAGACTAGATAAGAGATTGTTGTTTAAAATTATACAAAATGTGCATAGAAAATGAAGTAAAAGAAATATGATGAAATATGAAATTCGTGAATATGAATACTCTCATTTTAATGTACATGAAAAAAGAATTGAGACTAGAGTTTTAGCTAAGTCCTTACATCGGCATGAATAAAATTTTGAAAGAGAAATGAGATAAATAAAGACCAAGATTGGGTCATGGTTAATGTTTAAGACGGATGTAGAGGTACCGCTAATCCTAGAGTATTGATTTTATTCTTGATTCAATTATCTAAGGATTAGACACATAGTAGAGATGTAATGAAAGTAAGAGAAAAACATAAGTATTAGGGCCTCGGATCTACGGTGTGAGAGTGTTCACAGGATGTCCACATGATGCATCATGTTAGGGCATGGATACTTCTCCAGGATATCGGGACCGTGGCGATGCTTGTGGGGTGCTCGGTGACTACATAGTGCCATCAATCCATGGCGGAGGCGAATTGTCCATAGGATGCATGCATGAGCGTCGTGACATGGCATGGGATTCTCTCTCTAGGATGTCTGGACATGAGCTCGTAACTCATAGAACACCTAGGATACTTACCGTAGTTACCGTAGTAGTTTAACTCATGGCGAGGGAATCAACCCTACAAGATGAAGAACGATTAACGGCTTGCCCTCGGACCTATGTAGTATGGGATGCATAGAATACGAACAAGTACGCATTAGTGTCGTCTAATATAAATAACTGCATTAAGGACTAAGTGCACATTCACACACAACATCAATAGGATAGTCCCTCTTAGCTTTCTTTGTGACAAGTGCGTGCTTTCTAAGTAAGAGAAATTGATGTATTATATCCTACCTTAAGTTGTATGCAACTGACGTGCCCACAGTTTCTATACAGGATAAAGTGAATGACAAGACTAAAGAATGATTGCTGCTTAAAGAAATGTTCAAGTTGTTATTCAATTCATGTATCATGTTGTAATTTGTATTTCTGCTGCGTTGATGTAATCATTGTTGTATAAAAGTTTTAATTCCTTGTAAAATTGTACAAAGTGAAGTGTAAAGATCCTGTGGAACTTCAAATTCAGTCTTATTTGGAATTCGGGGTGTTACACGGCGTGATATGGACGTATGTAGTTATGGGATGCATACAATTCCAGATTCTCATGTGCATTAGAATAAGTGCATCCTAGCCTTAGTTGACATTGCATTAGATTCTAAATTATAACACCCACGAACACTTAAACTACATCTGCACATTTTACCATGCTTAAATTATGTTTGTTTAAAGTTGAGATTCGCTGCTAGTCATCAGCCTTAAAGCGTCAGTATATGTACTGACGTCCCCACTTAATTAGATTGTGGATGCATAACCACTAATCCGGGTGAACTCTAGGCAAGGCATAGCTTCCAAATAAAGAGCACAATGTTCAATTGTTTCTTTCATGTATACTCTGATGTAATTTATTGAAACGATGGTAACACTCGGCTTGTAATATATTATGTTATATAAAAAGTTTTAAATTTTCCTGCTTTTATGTGTATTGTGGCTAATTGAATGTAAAGATCCTGGCTCGTGTCTCAAATTCTCCATATAGGAAGTTCGGGGCGTTACAAGTTCCTTGTACAATGTTTTTATTGGTGTAATTAATTATGTAAATTATATGTAAGACTACATTGTACATTATGATAATGTAATAAAAGTTTTTAATTTCTTGTGATTTTCTATGTTGTGTACTCATTTGAAGTAAAGATTATGGGTATGTGTCGTGAGTTCCAGGGTATGGAAATCGGGATGCTACATACTTCTCTCTTTCAGTCGATGTTTCTTCCTGCATCTATTCTATTATTTTCTCATGGGACCGTTTGTTTACTAGTATCTAAAATTTGCAATCATATACCTAAAGAACAAAAAAAAATGCAGCATGTGCCATTTTTCTATTGGTTTCTCCTTGAGCCAATTGACAGCCTCAATTTTGACCTTTCCAATCAGTGTCAATTTTTTCTCAAACTTTTCCGGCTGATCTTGACATGCTACCACCTTCTTCTTATTTCCCAAAGCATTGTTACCGAATTTGCTAAAAAAGTTGGTAGCAAAATGCTGCATATAATAATGTTGATATGCATGTAGCTCACTGCATGATCCATTTTCCATCTCCATGCATGACAAGATACTCGCATGACAATCAGAAATAACACATAACTGATGGCAATCGGTGATAGTATCTAATATAACTCATGAACAAAGTCCAACCTTTTATACTCTCTCCATCTATTATTGCAAAAGCAAATGGAAATAACCGATCATTTGCATCGGGCTATCAATATACAACCGATGTATTTTCGATACAAATGAGTTTCATCAATATGACTTATTGAATTAAGCAAGAGAAAGCTCTAATAACCTGTCTGCAAGACTTAAATCCTTTAGTCGAACCCCAAATGCCCAAAATACGGCCTTGAATGTTTCCTCATTGGGACCGGACGCAACCTTATCCCAATGGACATAAGTGCATGGATTTGCTATTTGTAGAATTGATAAAAGTGCAGGCAACTACGTATACGTTTCCTCAAACCGTCTAAACAACCTCTCGATAGCTTTCTGTTTTACTCGTCAAGCCTTCTGGTAAGAAACCTTATAATTGCATTGAAGCAATACTATCTCAATAATTGCTTTCAATGTTATTCCTAATTGTGCCTTCACAACATTCAAAATGTAATGCTCCGAATTCCAAAAATACACTGAATTCGAAATTCTACAGGATCTTTACACTTCTTTCGTACAATTTTACAAGGAATTTAAAACTTTTCACTTTACATCAGAGTTACATGAAAACTTTACACTTTACATTTTACAGCGGAAGCAAATTTACAACATTTAAATAAATGTACATCAACATTTTAATAATCTCTAAGCATCTGTGCTTCTTTAATCATTATCATGTCATTTACCCTGCATACAAAACTGTGGGTACGTCAGTTTATTCAACCGACGAACATTATATACGGCCATCCTCTCTATGCCGAAAATAGTATAACTGATTTTCCATATTTAACAAACACAAACTTGTCAAATATCAAACTAAAGGGAATACCCTATTGATGTCGTGTTGTGATTGTGCACTTAGTCCGTAATGCAATTATTTATATTACATGACACTAATGCACACTTGTTCGGATTCTATGCATCCATACTACATAGGTCCGAGGGCAAGCCTCTTAATCGTTCTTCATCTTGTACGGTTCAATCCCTCGTCATGACTTAATCTACTACTGTAACTATGGTAAGTATCCTAGATGATCTATGAGTACAAGATCATGTACAGAAAACCTGGAGGGGAATCCCACTCCATGTCCTAACGCATCAAGCATGCATTCTGTGGCAATTCAGCCTCCTTCATGGCACACGATCCTCTTGCAGTCACCAAACATCCCACAAGCGTCGCCAAGATCCCGATAATTCCGGAGTAGTGCCCACGCCATGTCCTGACGCATCAAGCATGCATTCTGTGGCTCACTCTCACATCGTAGACTCGAGGTCCTCATACTTGTGTTTTTTTCTCACTTTCATCACCTCTTCACTATGTACTAATTCTTAATTTAATAAAATCATGAAAAAAATCAATCTCTTAGAGTTAGCCCTCTCACTACTACCGGTCTTATTTCTTTCATTTCACAATGACCCAAACTGGTCTTTTCAATGTCAATAATCATAATTCATCACTTTTCACTTGCCGGTGTGAGTTTTGGCTACACCCTAATTTCCAATTTCAATTACAAATTCACATGTTTGAGTTGTCATACTCAATAACATTTCTCTTTTCCAGTCACATGATTTCTAAATTATTCATGAGTCAATAACCATACATGGAGTTCAATTATTCATCATGTATTTTATCCAATATTTATTTCCACATTAAAATCATATCACCAATTATATGGTCAAAAATTCACAACTCATTCTTGTCACACTATTCTTCAATAAGAATAATTCACGTAAACTTCACAATATATATTTTCTTTCTTTGTTATTTTCCTTTTCTAGCACTTATTTCAATTCTTTTGCAAAACACATCTTTCACAAAAATATACAAGTGTAGAACCATAGTTCCAACTACACTTTTATTCCCAAAATATACTTCATTTCATTCTAATAACTCCCAATTTATTTTTCATAAGTCACACATAATTTTAGTATAATAATAGTATTTTTTTCATAATTTTTAGACATAAAAAACCCATCAAAAAAATCATTTTTTCCACAAAGTAAAATTCTAGCCGAGACCAGGATTCGAACCAGCAACCAAAGAGAACCCAACTGCACACACTAGCCACTTGGCCACTTGTGATCATCGATATAACAAAGGATTGGAGAGTTATATACTCTCGGACTAAACTTGATTTAATTTTTAAACGCACACAAAATAAAATGGTGTCATCCAGTATCGAACTAGCGATCCGTGGGACACAAGCCGCACACACTGTAGCATTAGAAGCCTCCCGACCACTTGAGCTATAGACTCAAGTTGTCTTGAATACAACTTATATTTTAATTAAATCAGTTCTCTGTTTAATAGAACATTTCGATGTTTCAAAAGCTCTCATTTGAGTTTTGCTTTTACTAAATTTTCTGTAAATCTCTAGAATAATTATTCAAACAATATTTGATACTCCAGTAATTTAAAAATAATTTTTCCAGTAATTAAACACATATTTTTCATACAATTAGTTTAAATTGTACGCTACTACTACCACATCTCATTTCGATATTTCTTATACAATTTAGCATTAATATTTTCTATATCAATTCCCTGATTATATTCCCTTTTCAAATCCAAAAATATATTTTAAATCATTCATTATAAACATTATCACAAAGGGTTCATCCAAGCACATAAGACAACACTTTCATCTACTAACATTTGCATTTAATTTTAATGCTAATAACGAATTTTACTTCAAGCATTCTGTAGCTATAAATAATTCACACACAACTTAAGTTTGATGATGGAATAACATACAATCTATTTTAGCAACATTTCAATCAACTAATAAGCCATTTTTTTCCATTTAAATGCACTCTTATTAATCTTTTTCATGCATTATCATTTCAATTCAATCTTAGCATGCTATCTAATTAGAAATATGGAAAATAACCCACCTTATTTGGAGAGAATAAAATTGCAACACCTCTTAAACACAAGAGTCTTTGCCAAAAGTGCGTTCCTCCTCCTCCTTGATGTGCACCACCGAGCCTCAAAAGATGCCAACCCGAGAGCTCCTTGATGATGATGCCGACCTTCCCTTGGTGCAAACACAACTCACACACAACTCTCAATCTTTTTATCGCACTTACTATACTACTAACAATTTGTATCATCTACTATAGGTTTTGGAGAAATGAAGAGTACAAAAATAACTAGGCTAGGGGGGGGTATTTATACTAAAATTTGGAGCAAATGAAGGGTTAGGATCAATCTAGGAGTTAAAAATAAAAGGCTAGGATTCAAGGGGGAGTTGTAGTAACCAACCATGATCAAGCAACCACCATCCATAACTCCACTCATTTTTTCATTTTCCCTCTTGTAATATCCCGGACGGATATTACCGTATATAAATTATTATTTTATTATTATTTTATTATTATTTTGTTTTAATTCCAAAATTAGAATATTTTGGTGATTTTCACCCGGTTTATTCATAGACATTATCTGTACCCAGATACCGGTCAGTATACATCCGTATTGTATCAAATTGGTACCGTGACCTTCCGAACTAATAATAGAATTTATTTTATTATTATTTCCGAGATTAAATTATTTTATACGGATTATCCGAAGATTTTCGGTATACAGACATATATGCGCACATACGTGTAGTATGTCGATTAGTACGTTATACAAATTGCGTGTTGTGTATTTTTGGACAACACTTGTCTTTGTATGTCAAAACCTATTAGATTGTTAGGGTTTATAAGTGTTTAACCTAGGTTAAGTGTGCATGAAGAGGTTAAGGAAATCCTTCTAGAAACCCTCACATAACACCATACCCACACTACACCTCATCCACTTCCTACCTCCACCACATACCACCTTCCCTAAGGTATGGCCGGCCCCCATTTCGGGGAGGGTCTTTTGTGCATTTTTGGTGTGCACATTTGCACTCTCCACCATTCTCTCCACCTATAAATACCCCCTTCCTCCACCTTTGTCTCATTTTAGAAAGATCAAAAGAGAAAGAAAGAAAGAAAGGAAAAGAAAGAGAGAACACCATACTAATTTGAGAGTTTTTCCATTGTAGGTATTCCATAGAGATTCTAAAAGCTAGGGGAAGGAGAAGTTTTAGCTAGCAAGTTCTTCCAACAAAGAGAACTAGGTGGGGGTTTCTCTTTTGTTGTTTGTTTATTTGAATTGTTGTTTGATGTTTCTTCTTCTTCTTACCTTCCTTGTTTTGTTTTCTTTGGTTCTTTTTGGGATGATTGTTGTGATAGCATTGTTGTATGTGATTCTTGCTTTGTATGTTTATAAATGTTAAAAGTAATAATCACATAAAATGAAATGGAAACAAATAAACATAAAGATTAAATCTTTATAGTTGTAGTTGTTGTTTTATGTTGTTAATTGGACTAAAATGACATAAGGCATATGGACTTGTACATACAACCGTTTGGGGTTGTAGGATTTGATGTGAACTCATGAACAAAGCATATGAACATTTTTTATACAACTATTTTGGTTGTAGGACTTGTATTGAACTTGGACTAAAAGATAAGCATATGTTGGTTGAACCAAATGAAGGTTCTTACTTTGTTTTTATTATTGATATTTTCTTTTATAATCTTAAGTAAAAAGAACCTAAAATTAGATGTTAGTTTTAATTATGAAAAAAAAACTAATCTAAAATCACTAGTTGTTGAATGAATAAAAAGATCTCTTTTTTATGATCACTAGTAATAAATAAATGCTAATAAAGATTAGTAGATATTTAAGTAGTAGTATGTTAAAATAAAGTAGTAGTACTATGTTAAAATAAAGTAGTAGTATGTTAAAATAAAGTAGTAGTAGTAGTAGTAGTAGATAGTTGTAGATATTTATGTTATATTCATGTTAAAATAAAGTAGTAGTAGTATGTTAAGATAAAGTAGTAGTAGTAGTAGATAGTTGTAGATGTTTATGTTATATTCATGTTAAAATAAAGTAGTAGTAGTAGATAGTTGTAGATGTTTATGTTATATTCATGTTAAAATAAAGTAGTAGTAGTATGTTAAAATAAAGTAGTAGTAGTAGTAGATAGTTGTAGATGTTTATGTTATATTCATGTTAAAATAAAGTAGTAGTAGTAGTAGATAGTTGTAGATGCTTTATGTTATGTTCTTGGTTAAAATAAAGTAGTAGTAGTAGTAGAATGTTGTAGGATTTATTGTAAAATTTCCTATCATGTTTAGGAATGATATTCATGCTTAGAATGTTGTAGGATTTATTCTAAAATTACCTACCATGTTTAGGAATGATAATACATGCTTAGAATGTTGTAGGACTTGTTCTAAAATTGCCTATCATGTTTAGAAATGATATTTATGCTTAGGATGTTGTAGGATTCATTCTAAAATTTTCTATCATGTTTAGGAATGATATTTATGCTTAGGATGTTGTAGAATTCATTCTAAAATTACCTATCATGTTTAGGAATGATAATTATGCTTAGGATGTTGTAGGATTCATTCTAAAATTTCCTATCATGTTTAGGAATGATATTCATGCTTAGAATGTTGTAGGATTAATGCTAAAATTAGCTATCATGTGTAGGAATGATATACATGTCGTAGGATTAATGCTAAAATTATCTACCATGTTTAGGAGTGATATACATGTTGTAAGATAAATGCTAAAATTACTTACCATGTTTAGAAGTATATGTATATATACTTAGGAATGTTGTATGTTCATACTAGTAGTTATCCATGCTTAGTAAGATATTCATGATTAGTAGTTATTCATGTTTAATAAGATTCGTGCTTAGATGATTGTAGGAAAGCATATACCATGCTAGATTAATTTATCTATGCTTAGATGATTGTAGGAAAGTAGTATACCATGCTAGATTAATTTATCTATGTTTAGATAATTGGTATATCATGCTAGATTAATTTATCCACGCTTACATGCTTGTAGGAAAATTATATACCATGCTAGTTTAATCTATCTATGCTTAGATGATTGTAGGAAAGTAGTATACCATGGTAGAATAATTTATCTATGCTTAGATAATTGTAGGAAAGTAGTATACCGTGCTAGATTAATTTATCGATACTTAGATGATTGTGGGGAAATAGTATACCATGCTAGATTAATCTATCTATGCTTAGATAATTGTAGGAAAGTGGTATATCATGCTAGATTAATTTATCTATGCTTAGATGATTGTAGGATTGATGTTAACTAATCTACCATGCTTAGGAATATGGCAAGATTCATGCTTAGGGATTGTTTATGCTAAAGTTAGTAGAGGATCATGCTTAGTCATTATCCATGCTAAAGATGGTAGACATTTATGCTTAAATAATTGTAGGAACCATGCTTATGGTGTATGCCATGTTGTAGGTTTAATATAAAAAAAGAACCATGTTTAGGTTGTACATACATGGTAAGAATTATCATACTATGGTTAGAATGTTGTAGGTCTCTACTTGGAATACATATCATGCTTAGTCGTAGCAATTCTATGTTTATGTTCTACCCATACTAGATCGTAATAGTAGATGTTCTACCAAGTTGTCTTCGTGATTAGATCATAGTAATTAATCATGCCTAAAGTAATGAAGATCCATGCTTAAGGTGGTAGTGGAGATATATACTCTAGGTAGTAGGTATTCACGCTCAAGTTGTGACTTATGCTTGACTATAGTAGACTTCACGTTTAGACCATAGTGATTATTCATGCTTAAGCTTGATATAAGCACATGCTTAATTCACATTCGTACTTAGGAGTATTGTAGTGGGTGGTTATGTTATGTACCATAATTAGATTGTTGTAGGAAGATGCTTGCAATTGTATGCCCTGCTTAAGGCGCTATAGGTTGAAGTAATAAGGATTTGGGAGACCACTAGTAATAGTTAGTTTGGCAAAGATTGTTATGTCGCCTTCGGTTCTTCATTAGTAGAATACCGACCATAGACTATTAGTAGATTCTTCTGTTACTTCTAATAATAGGAGATCAAGTTTACTAGTAAGCACGTTTGGTTGCTTCTAGGATTGATTACCTGTATGGTTGTTTGCATATGGTTGTGCTCGTACGTGGCTCAACTGGCCCGTATGTAGCTGTGGGTCTCATACGTAGTTTATTTGGCTCATATGTAGGTTGTTGTCTCGTACGCGGCTCGACCGGCCCGTGCATAGCTGTTGGTCTCATCCGCAGCTTATTTGGCTGGTATGTACGTTGTTGTCTCCTACGAGGCCCGCCTGGCTCGTAGGTAGTTATTATTTCATACGTAGCTTATTGGCTCGTATGTGGTTGTTACTCATGTATAGCTTGTTAGCTAGTACACAGTTCGTTGTGCTCGTCTAGGGTGATATTACCATCCTAAGGGCTATCGACCATCAAGACATATGTTTTCTTACCCTAAGGAATTGTGGAGGAGTCACTCCTTGTGTACCGTCGAATCTTAACCAGGGTAGGTTGATCGAGGACCGGAGTATAGACGGAATCCAAGTTTAGGAAAATGGCATGCACATATATTCGCATTGCCGAGGTCTTGGATCGATAAGCCACGAACCGGATCCTGAAGGATTCTGGTAAGTCTAGGTTGAGCAGCCTAATAGAGTTGTCTTGCAAAGTCTAATTTAAGGCCTAGCATGTTGTGTTTATAATATTGTCATCCCTAGGATTGTTCGAGTCAGGGACATCATTAAGGTAGTGACTTATAAAGGTCATTTTACATAGACCCTTGTCGAAAAGAGAGGAGTTGGTTGTAGGGGGCGCCTTGCGACCAACTTGTCCCTTGAGGCAGGCCTTAGGTGGTGTTATTGGGTTGCACCTTCCTGTCAAAAGGGATACGTACGATGTCTTCTCACAAGTTGGGGACATGGGTTGCGTATCCTGATTGTTAATTCCTGAAGTGCCATGATAAGGCGGGCGGAGCTAGGGGGATGGACCCCCGGAACTCCGTCAGGTCCTATGCCAAGAGGGCGAACAGGCCATGGACTACGGTCCGACCAGGGGGCGGCAGGGGGCTCCCCTGTTAGCAGTATCCCCGACGGTTCGTCAGGTTTTTGAGTGAGGTCCGGTAAGCCGGATAGCAGTGGCAACATGGACACCACTGGCGAACTGTATTAGTGGGAGTTGACCACGTCTGCAACCTCATCAGTCACGTTGTATCTGTTAGGAACAGGTTGTGTACAATTAGAATTCGTAACGCGGGTTCAAATCCCTATATATGGAGAAACGGCTTGAGAAGAGTCGCATGTAGTATGGGCAGCATGTTGCTTCGGAGACTCGCTGACATTAGAATAGGAAGCATCCTAGTTCTAGTTAAATATCGAATTAGAGTCTAGTCATAGCACTCACGAACACTTAAACTACACCAATACCATTGCCATGTTTTGTATGTTGTTTGGGAGATTCGCTGCTTTGATATCAGCCTTTAAGCGTCAGTGAATACTGACGTCCCCACTTCCATAGGTACTGGATCGCCGAAGTACAAAGGCGTGATTCAGGAGGACTCAAGGCAAGGAAAGCAAGAAGTCAATGTCGTAGTTAGTTCCGCTGTAAAATGTGTGTTGATCATCTATTAGTTGGAAAGTACTCTGATGTAAGATGTTGAGGTTGTAATACTCAGGAATGTAAAGGTAATATTGTAACTCTATTGTAAGGTATTGCAGTTGTATACTATTCAGACTTGTAACACATTGGGTGTTGAATAAAAAGTTTTAAATTCTCTTGTTTTTCTGTGTATTGTGACTAATTGAAGAAAAGGTCTTGGCTCGTGTCTCGGGTTTCCCAGTATATGGAAATCGGGGCGCTACACCTCCATTCCAAAACCGGCCCACTTTGTGCTTCATGCACGTGTACGTGCAATGCACGTGCATTCATTTGTTCTCCATTTAAAAAAAGTTTTACATTATATTTTCTATAAAAATAATCTTAAAAAAATATCCTACATTACAAGTTGTAATTAAAAGAGAAATAACTCATGGGCTTTAATTAATGGGCCAAATAATAGTTTTACAAAAATAAATTAGATTTGGGCTAAAAAGAAAGGCTTATGTTTATTTGAAGGAAAATGGGCCTTTATAAAAATAATTAGAGAACACATATACATATATATATATATATATATATATATATATATACACACACACACATCATCCATAATGAAAATAATTATAAGATTTCACACTACAAAAAATTGCACGTGCATAATACGTGCAAAAATTAATAATTTTCATAAATAAAAATCGAGGTATTACAACACTCCCTCCTTAGAATAGTTCCGTCCCCAGAACTACAGTCAAGAGCGAGAAACAAAACACTCACAGCAAGCACAAGAAAATACAAAATACAAATCAAGCAAAAAGCTCGGGATAATCCTTCAACATCCTCTCCTCAGACTCCTAAGTAGCCTCTTCAACCAAATGGTTTCTCCAGACTACCTTGACCATCGGTATCGTCTTATTCCTCAAGATTTTATCTCGACGATCAACAATCTCGACAGGAGACTCGATATAGTTGAGATCCAAATGCAAACCTTCCGGCACTTCAGGCAAATGATGACTCGGATCTGGAATATAACCTCTTAGCATAGACATATGAAAGACATTGTGCACCTGAGATAACTCTTCCGGTAACTCAAGCCGGTAAGCAGTTTTCCCGATCCTTTTCAATATCTTGTATGGGCCTATAAACCTCGGGACTAACTTCCCGCCTTTGCCAAATCGAATCACACCTTTACTGGGCGATACTTTCAGAAAGATGAAGTCACCTACCTCAAACTCAAGGTCCCTTCTCCGGTTGTCTGCATAGCTTTTCTGCCTGCTTTGAGCTTCTACCAACCTTTTCCTGATCATATCAATCTTTTCAGAGGTTTGCTGCACAAGCTCAGGCCCAAACAATTGACGCTCCCCAACTTCAAACCAACAAACAAGTGTTCTGCACTTCCTGCCATATAAAGCGTCGTATGGGGCCATCCCGATGCTAGTCTGAAAACTATTGTTGTAGGCAAACTTTACCAACGGTAAATGCCTTTCCCAACTGCCTCCAAAGTATAGTACACAACACCGAAGCATATCCTCAAGAATACGGTTGACTCTCTCGGTCTGCCCATCGGTTTGCGGATGAAAAGCAGTGTTGAAATCCATCTTGGTACCCAAAGCTGTCTGAAGACTCCTCCAGAAATGCAAAGTAAACCGCGTATCTCGATCAGACACAATAGTTGACAGAATACCATGAAGCCTGACGATCTTGCCAACATACAACTCAGCTAACTTGTCCATTAAAGCAGTGAGTTTCATCGCCAAAAAGTGAGCGGACTTGGTTAGTCGATCGACTATAACCTAAATCACATCATTGCCTTTAGGACTTTTGGGCAATCCCATAATGAAATCCATACTGATGTTATCCCACTTCCATTCCGGAATAGGTAACGATTGTAATAGACCTCCGGGTCTCTGATTCTCGGCTTCGACTTGCTGACAAACCTCACACTTCGCCACAAATTCAGCCACATCCCGCTTCAAACCTGACCACCAGAAATGCTGTTTGATGTCTTTGTACATCTTAGTACTCCCAGGATGTACTGACAAAAGAGTAGCATGCGCCTCCTGAAGAATACTTTCTTTCAGGTCCGCCTGATTTGGAACACATAGTCTATTTCCGAACCACAGCATTCCATCCCTGATTTGAAATTCGGGCAACCTGCCAGCACCAACCTGCTCCTTCATCTCCAAGATATCAGCATCAACCTCCTGACTTGCTATAATCCTTCCATTCAAAGTAGGCTGAAGCCTCAATTGAGCTAAAGATGCTCCCAATCCTTGCAAGACAACTTCAATACCTGCTCTATCCAATTCCTCCATCAGATGCTTCTGAGTTGTAATCAAACTGGATAAACTGCTCTTGCGACTAAGTGCATCAGCAATAACATTAGCTTTCCTAGGATGATATTTGATCTTAGGTCGCATATCCTCAAGCACTTCCAACCATCTCCGCTGCCTCAAATTCAGATCCTTCTGCTGATATATGTACTTCAAACTCTTGTGGTCCGTGTACATGTTCAATTTCTCACCGTACACGTAGTGTCTCCATTGCTTCAGGGCAAAGATAATTGCAACCAACTCCAGATCATGAGTCGGATAATTCTTCTCATGCGGTCTTAGTTGCCTAGACCCATAAGCAATTACTCTTCCTTCTTGCATTAAGACACAACCAAGCCCACGATGGGAAGCATCACTGTAAACATCATACTCAACACCTGCTCTAGGAAAAGCTAAAATAGGTGCAGTAGTCAGCTTCTCTTTCAACTCCTGAAAGCTTGCCTCACATTGCTCAGTCCACTTGAAGTCCACATTCTTCTTGGTCAAACTAGTAAGCGGCACAGCTAACTGAGCATAACCTTGAATGAATCTCCTGTAGTATCCAGTCAATCCAAGAAAACTTCTGACTTCCTTCACTGTAGTAGGCCTAGCCCAATCTCTCACTGCCTCTATCTTCTGAGGGTCAGTTGCCACTCCCTCCTTAGAAAGGATGTGACCTAGGAATGCCACTTCAGATTTCCAGAAATCACACTTGGACAGCTTGACATACAACTCCTGCTCTTCCAGCTTCTTCAAAACTGCTGCCAGATGCTCGGTGTGCTCCTCTTCTGACTTGAAGTACACGAGGATATCATCGATAAACACCTCGACGAAAGAATCAATGAACGGCCTCAGAACTCTGTTCATCAAATCCATGAAGATTGCGTGTGCATTCGTCACTCCAAATGGCATAACTAAGAATTCGTAATGCCCATGTCGAGTTCTAAATGCAGTTTTGTGCACATCCTCAGCTTTCACTCGAACTTGGTGATATCCTGATCGAAGATCTATTTTGGAGAAAATAGCTGCTCCTTGTAGACGATCGAACAAGTCATCAAATCGGGGAATAGGATACTTATTCTGAACAGTGACCTTATTCAGCTCTCGGTAATCGATACACATTCTCATCGATCCATCCTTCTTCTTTACCAAAAGCACTGGTGCTCCCCAAGGTGACGCACCAGGTTGAATAAAGCCTTTCTCCAATAGTTCCTCAATCTGCCGTTTCACATCATCCTGTTCCACTGGAGCCATCCTATATGGTGCCTTAGAAATGGGTGCACTTCCCGGTTAAAGGGTGATACTGAACTCTACATCACGATGCGGGGGTAACCCAGGAAAATCATCCAAGAACACAGTCGGATAGTCCCGAACCACAAAAATCCTTTGCACTTCCGCAGGAATCTCTTCCTTGCGGATAGCTGCCACCAGCCTAGAACACTTCTTCTTCCCTTGGAAATTGACTTCAGGTCCATCTGGAGCCTTCACTGTTACTGTCTTGGTCTTACACTCGATGCTTGCACTGTACACCAACATCCAATCAATGCCAATAATAACATCGACACCCAAGATAGTCAGCTCGATCAGATCAATTCCGAAGATTCTGTCCCCAATCACAATCTTGCAATCCGCATAGTACCGATCAGTGGTTAAGGTTTCCCCTGATGGAGTAGCTACTGCTAAGATCTTGCCTGGAAAATCTTCGGTTCAACTCCCAACACTTTAGCAAATTTAGGAGACACAAAAGTATGAGAGGATCCAGTATCGAACAAAACAACAGCTTTCATTCCATTCAAATAAAGTTCTCCTGTTACATAATACACATCCATTACGTAACAGTTCGCTAAATAAGCGGGAAAAGAAACAATAGTCTAACTCCTACAGTTCCTCTTGGCTTCTCGAAGTTCTCCCCGTAGTTCTTCAACTTCTTCCTTCAGCACACCGGTCATATTCTTCCTCTTCTTGAGTTCCCATACACGATGACTGAGAACTGCAAAGTCGTCCTTGCGCTTTGCCAACTGAGCCTCCAATAATTCGACTCTCTCCCGCAGTGTTTCTACCTGCCTCTGAAGAGATATCACAAGACTACTTGGAACTAGTTCTTCTTCTTCGTCAGAAGAGTCATCAGATGAGTCCGGAGGTGGGGTGATCTCTCGGAACTCAGACCATTCTTCTCCGTCAGAATCTGCTTGCCCTGGGTAGTACTCTTCCTCAGAATCTGCTTGTCCAGGATAGTATCTTCCTCGATGATATGCCAATTGTCGTCTCCAACAGGGTCGAAGTGATCAGCCATCTTAGAAATAGAGAGGAAGAAGCATAAATCATAGAGCAACACAAATATAAGTAACTTATATTTAAATCTCTAGACTCAAACACACACTCTAATGTCCACTTCTAGGGTGTCGTTCCTTGATGAACCCAATAATATTCACATTTAGGAGCAATAATCTTAGTGCAATTAGACATTTAATTGCTCTTTATGTGTTATTTTACTCTTCTTTTTTCTTTTCCATAAGAAACAACCAAAAGCAGCAAAACAAAGCAGATTCCAGACTAATATAGACTGAGAGAATGAGATACAGGGAACTGCAGAACAACAGTCGACTGGTTCTTCAACAGTCGACTGGATAGAGAGGTTGAAGCTGCTCGGCACAGTCGACTGCTTCCAAAACCAGTCGACTGGTATTCGGCAGAGTCAAAAGATAAGAATAGCGAAGTTATCCAAACCCAGTTTATATGCGAATAACAACTTCTCCAACAAATCAAAGCTAGAGACCGGGGATTGGCAAGAGCACGTGGTCAGCAGAAAAGGAAGAAAAGAAGAAAAGAGAAAGAAATAAAACGCCGATCAAATAGGGAAGGATATAAATAAAAGAAGATGATTTTTCTGGAAAAAAGGACAAACCCTAATTCTCTTCCCGTGTTCTATAAATATCAACCAAGAGGCGTTATTCTGGGGGATCGAGAGGGAATCACCGAATCACGGAATTTCTGAATCATCAAATCACCAAGAGGATTATTCTAGCAGCATCGAAGAAGAAGGAGATCGAGTACGCTGAAGCAACAAGCCAGTCGACTGAGTGACAGCAGTCGACTTCTCAGACCAAACATCATCAATTTATCTCTTCTCTTTCTAGTTTTTATTTTCATCATGTATTCAAAACTGTTAGTCAATAAAAATTTTATTATGTGGAACTAATTTCATAGTTGGGTAGATTGAAACCGTAGTTATGTAATGTTTATATTCTTCTGAATGCTATTCTGTTACTTATTGATTAAACCTGAGAGTATTGGTATAGATTTATAATATACAAACTTGTTCAGAAGTTCTAAGAGCAGTCGACTGAGAGTGACAGCAAGTCGACTGCCATACAGAACCTGAGATTATCAAGTTTGAATATTATAAGTCTGAGTGTGTTATATGAGTATAGAGACGACCCGTATCTCATGCTCATAACTTGTAACACAGGAATCCTTAGGGTTTCCTGGTTTAATCAACTTGAAGGATCTAGATCTGATACCAATTTCTAGAACTTCAAGTGTTTGTTCGTTTCCATTGTTCTTATGTTTTCCTTAAGTGCAACTTAGTAGATACCATGCTAAATACTTAAAGAAAAAAACGAATTAGAGTAGATACCATGCCTAATTCTTGGCCTAGGGAAACATTAACTTTAAGGAGTAGATACCATGCCCTTAAAGGAACAAACATGAGTAATTAGAATAGTGAAGAAGGTGACTTAGCATTACTGACTATAGGTGGAAATCAAAGCCCAACTATTTAATAGATATTCGTGATTCAGAACTACTTGATCTAGTCATTTCTTTTAGAACAAAACTTAAGATTCTTATTTCTTTTTATTGGTTAGTAAGTTAATTTCTACAATCTCTGTGGGATCGACCCTTGCTTGTCACTACGCTTCTCTAAACGATTCGTACACTTGCGAGGTTTTTAATTTGTGTCTAGTTGATTTGTTAATTTAGATAACTAGATTGCATAACAAGTTTTTGGCGCCGTTGTCGGGGATTGTTTAGAATTTTAACTTACAAATCAGTAAAATAGTTTTTATTTTTCTTTTCTTTATTAATAAATATTTTTCTTTTAGGTTAAAGGATTCTGGTGGATGCACGGAAGGCGATCACTTCGTCCAGAGCTACTACCTATTGACGCGGAAACAGAACGCACTCTGCACAGACTAGGTCGGCTGTCTGCAACCAACCAGTCGACTGCTACAAGGAACCAGGCGACTGCACAGAGACCCAATTCACGAGCAACAATGGCTGAGGAAGTACCAAATCGAGTACCAATGCAGGACAAATTCACGCCTGAGAATATTGAGCAACCTTCCTGCGTTGCTTATCAACCTAATGTCACAGGGAATATGCATCTATCTCCCTAATTACTTAGCATGGTTCCCCACTTTAGTGGCAAACCAGACGAGGAGCCTCACCTCCATCTGTAAGACTTCTTCGATCTTTGCAGAACACAAAGCGTCCAAGGGCTTACCCCTGAACAAATCAGGTTAATCTTGTTTCCATTCTCCTTAAAACTTAATGCTAAATTGTGGTATAATTCTTTGGAACCAGGATCAATTAATTCATGGGAGCAATTGGCAACAAAATTCTTGAAAGAATTCTTTCCAGCCCAGAAAACCAAACAACTAAAAAGGGAGATTCAACTCTTCCAACAAAAAGATGGAGATTTATTCTTCGAAGCATGGAAGGACTTCAAGAACAAGCTTCTCAAGTGTCCTACACACAACATGCCTAAGGATGATCAGGTACAAGCATTTTATGAGGGTTTAAATGATACTAACAAGGCAATTGTGGATTCAGCTTGCAACGGGATCTTGATGAGGAAAAGTGGTGAGGAGGCCATCGAATTATTTGAAGAACTCAGCGAGAACTCACAGCAATTCTCAACAAGGGGAAGAGGCATTTCTAAAAAACAGGGAGTTTACGAAATTTCTGGTAGTAATAACATACAATTAGAAATTGTAAACATGAACAAAAAAATTGATATACTTGTTAATGCAATGACAACAATGGGCAGTGTAAAAAATCTAACAAAAGAAATTTGTGCAATTTGTTCTCATTGTGATCATACAACTGACACATGTCCCATGTCTTCTTTCACAGATCAGGAGCATGCAAACTATGTGGGACAAGGAGTGTTTCCACCAAAGAACAACCCATTCTCGAACACATACAACCTAGGGTGGAGAAACCATCCAAATTTCTCATGGAGCAACAATCAAGGTACTCAATCTTCGCAAGGACATGCACGGAACTTCCAGATGGGAAGTGGGTTTGATCGGCCAGTTCAAGAACATAAGAAGCTGTATTTTGAATCCACCGTTCTTCAATTGCTCCAACAAAAATATCAAACAAGCAACCAACAAGGGCAGGCAATTCAGAAATTGGAAACTCAAATCGGGCAAATCGCAAAGGAGTTAAGTGAAAGAAAGGCAGGAGAACTCCCTTCACAAACCATACCAAACCCTAGAGGCCAAGAGCAGCTCAAATCAGTAACAACCCTGAGAAGTGGTAAGACAATTGACAATAAGGTTGGAACACACGCAGAAGAAGCAGATACACAACTATCAAAAGTTTTGGGTTCCAACAAGGTAAGTGAAAAAGAAAGGACAGTTTTGCCACCATTTCCTCAAAGGTTAGTCAAGCAAAAGAAAGAACAACATTTATTTGATATCTTTGAAACTCTCAGAAAGGTAGAAATTAATATCCCCCTACTTGATGCTATTAAACAAATTCCTTCTTATGCCAAATTTTTGAAAGAATGTTGTACTCACAAAAGAACATTTCAGGTTAGGGAAGATGTGGCTTTGACAGAGAAAGTGAGCGTTGTTTTGTTAAGGAAGTTACCTCCTAAACTAAAGGACCCAGGTAGTTTTACCATTCCTTGCAAGGTTGGTGAGCACTTCTTTGAAAAGGCACTGCTAGACTTGGGGGTAAGCATCAATCTTCTTCCATACTCTGTTTACGAAAAGCTAGGATTGGGGGAACTCAAACCAACATCCATCACTTTGCAGTTGGCTGATCGCAGCATCAAAAGACCTAGAGGTATTTTGGAAGATGTCCTAGTTCAGGTAAATGATTTCATTTTGCCTGCAGATTTTGTTGTGTTGGATATGGAGGACTCTTCAATGCCATCTTCTTTACCGATCATTTTAGGAAGGCCCTTTATGAGTACGGCTGATATAAAAATTTGTGTTAAAAAGGGTACTATAAGTATGAAAATAAATGGAGAAAAGGTTGAATTTAAAATGTTTGATACACTAAAATTACCACATGATGACCATGAATGCTATAATGTTGATGTGGTACAGGAGATTGTTGATCAAACATTTCAGGTACATAGCATTGAACCACTACAAGCCGTAATTACACAATCTCTAACATTGTCTCATGATGAACAGGAATACGATGACTGGAGGATTGCGGAGACAGTACATCACCTTGAAACTCCAAGGTCATATTCAGGTAAGCTTGCACCTGCATTTGAAAATTTTGTGTCTGATAACACTTGTGTTTCCTCAGACCAGTCGACTGGTGAACGGAACAAGTCGACTGTCTCGACCGCTACCAGGACACCAGACGTGGAGCTTAAGCCGCTGCCTGAACATCTGAAGCACGCATATTTGGGTGAGAACCAGACGCTACCAGTGATAGTTGCTGCAAATTTGAGTGCACAGGAAGAAGATAAGCTGTTGAGGGTACTGCGAGAACACAAAGGTGCAATAGGATGGACCATTGCAGATATCAAGGGAATAAGTCCATCCAAATGCATGCATAAAATACTTCTTGAAGACAATGCAAAACCTAGCAGGGAAGCACAGAGAAGACTTAATCCACACATGAAGGAAGTGGTAAGAACTGAGGTCTTGAAGCTATTAGATGTTGGCATCATTTACCCTATCTCAGATAGCAAATGGGTGAGTCCTATACATGTGGTGCCTAAAAAAAGTGGAGTCACAGTGGTGAAGAATAAAGAGAATGAGCTTATCCCTACTAGAGTGACCACTGGATGGAGGGTATGCATTGACTACAGGAAGCTGAATAACGAAACCAGGAAAGATCACTTCCCTCTTCCTTTTATTGATCAAATGTTAGAAAGATTAGCAGGATATAGTCATTATTGTTTTTTAGATGGTTATAGTGGCTATAATCAAATTGCTATTGCTCCAGAAGATCAAGAAAAAACCACTTTTACATGTCCTTTTGGTACTTTTGCATACTGGAGGATGCCCTTTGGATTGTGCAATGCACCAGCTACATTTCAGAGATGCATGATGAGTATATTTTCAGACATGGTGGAAAGGTTCATCGAGGTATTTATGGATGACTTTAGTATTTTTGGATCTTTTTTTGATGAATGCCTTAACCATTTGCAGCTTGTACTTAAGAGATGTGAAGAATGTAATTTAGCTGAATTGGGAAAAGTGCCATTTTATGATACAACAAGGTATTGTCTTGGGACATATGGTGTCAAAAAGAGGCATAGAGGTGGACAAGGCAAAAGTTGACATCATATCAAAGCTACCCCCTCCTACTACAGTCAAGGGTGTTAGGAGTTTTCTTGGACATGCAGGGTTCTATAGAAGATTTATAAAAGATTTCTCAAAAATCTCCAGACCCCTTTGTGAATTGTTGGCTAAGGACGTTGAGTTTGCATGGACAGAAGAGTGCACAAATGCTTTTATTACATTGAAGAATCTTCTTATTTCTGCACCTATTGTCATGGCACCAGATTGGAACCATCCTTTCGAGCTTATGTGTGATGCAAGTGATTATGCTTTGGGAGCTGTTTTAGGTCAGAGAATCAATAAGGTACCCCATGTTATTTACTATGCTTCTCGAACTTTAAATGATGCACAGCTAAATTATTCTACTATTGAAAAAGAAATGTTAGCTGTCATTTTTGCTGCAGAGAAGTTTAGATCATATTTGATTGGTTCTAAAGTCATTGTTTTCACTAACCATGCTGCTTTGAGATATTTGTTTGCTAAAAAGGATGCTAAGCCTAGGTTGATCAGATGGGTGCTGTTGCTTCAAGAATTCGATCTTGAGATTAGAGACAAGAAAGGAAGTGACAATGTTGTGGTAGATCACATGTCCAGATTACTGCATGAGGAAGAAAGAATTGTGCCCCCAATTAATGAAAATTTCCCAGATGAAAATTTATTTGAAATAAATATACAACTTCCATGGTTTGCAGATATTGTAAATTATCTCACTGCTCATGTTTTCCCTCCAGGTATGACAAATCAGGAAAGAAAGAGACTGGTGGCCATGTGCAAGCACTATTATTGGGATGATCCTTATTTGTTCAAATTCTGCCCTGATCAAATTATAAGAAGATGTGTGGCAGAAGAAGAGCAAATGAGTATTCTACAACATTGCCATCAATATGCATGTGGAGGACACTTTGGACCAAAAAAAACAGCACTTAAGGTATTACAATCTGGTTTTTATTGGCCTAATGTATTCAAAGATGTTTTTTCTTTTTGCAGGACTTGTGACAAATGCCAAAGGACAGGAAACATCTCTTCTAGAAATCAAATGCCACTGCACAACATCCAAGTAATCGAGCTTTTTGATGTTTGGGGAATCGACTTCATGGGTCCCTTTCCTAACTCATTTGGTTATTTATATATTCTTGTGGGTGTGGATTATGTGTTTAAATGGGTCGAGGCTGTCCCTTCAAAAACTAATGATCACAAAGTTGTTGTCAAGTTTTTGCAGGAAAACATCTTCACCAGGTATGGTACACCACGAGCAATAATTAGTGATGGAGGGAGCCACTTCAATAATTTTTCATTTGCTTCTTTGATGAAGAATATGGGATTACACATAGAGTGGGTACTCCATATCATCCTCAAACCAGTGGACAGGTGGAGATTAGCAACAGAGAGATCAAGAGCATTTTGGAAAAGACAGTAAATACAAGGAGAAAGGATTGGTCGCTACGCTTGAATGATGCATTATGGGCCTACCGGACGGCATACAAGACACCCATCGGCATGTCACCATACCGTTTGGTTTTTGGAAAAGCCTACCATCTTCCAGTGGAGTTGGAACACAAAGCCTATTGGGCCATTAAAAGGTTCAATTTTGATATGAAACAAGCAGGCGAAAAAAGAAAATTGCAACTGAACGAGCTTGAAGAGTTGAGGCACGATGCATATGAAAATGCAAGGTTGTACAAAGAAAGGACCAAGATATACCATGATAAACAGCTAGCAAGGAAGGAGTTTTATGAAGGACAGAAGGTATTAATATACAACTCAAGATTAAGACTCTTTCCAGGCAAGCTTATGTCACGATGGTATGGCCCATACATTGTTACAAAAGTCTTTCCACATGGAGCATTGGAGGTTCATATCAAAGAGAAAAATCAAACATTCAAGGTAAGCGGGCATAGGGCGAAGCCGTACATTGAGATGAGTTTAGAGCCGCACGAGGAAGATGTGAATCTTCAAACCATTCAATACATTGCATGAACTCATCAAGTCTAGCTGAAGACAAGAAACACGGCGCTTATTGGGAGGCAACCCAATTTTTCAGGAGAGTACTTACACTCTCTATTTATCTATTTCTTTAATCATTTCTTTATTTCTTAACTTTATTTTCTTTCCTTCAAACTGGGTGGTAACACATGCCTATTTTAAGTTTTTGTGCGAACATTGAAGACAATGTTCCATCTAAGTTTGGGGGTAGTTATTTGGAGTTTTTTGATTTTTTTTTTCGGGATAAACAATTTCTTATAAAGTAAGAGTAAGTATACTTATTTACATTAGGATTGTTGAGTTTCATAATTCCTTACAAAATTATAAGAGTCATGTGATTATACATAAAAAAACAAATGTGATGCTTTTTCTAGTGATTATCCTCTTTGATCTAGTCCTAAACAGAGTTTAAGTAAATAGAGTAAAAACAAAAAGAATATATATATATATGAATAAAGTCAATCTACTCCAATATTTTGAGTTGCTTAGTAACTGGGGGTATTCATCACCAATGTTTACCTTTACGTCAAACGGCAACTTGAAATATGAGTATGCAAAGCACTTAAAGTTCGTGACTTGTTGAGTAACCGGGTGGATTCATCACAAATGTCTTGCACTCGCGTCAAAAGGCAAGTGACGACTTAAAGAAGAGACAAAAAAAAAAAAAAAAAAAAAAAAAAAAAAAAAAACTCTAGTTTGCTACTCGGTTTGTAGTAGAGAAAAGGGATAATCACAGATTGGGCAGTTACATACTATAACTATAATTAATTGCATGACAAATATGATTGGGTTTGGATCTATGAATAGACAATTGCACTAGAGGAAGTGGGTATGCTTGTTTTTACTTTATTTGCAATTGTTTATATTTTTAATTGAAATTTTGATGCTCGCATAATGAGAATTCTTGGTGTGATGGGTTGAGTCTACTATTATTTTCCCCTCATTCATAATTTTACTTTTTGCTTGAGGACAAGCAAAAGCTAAGTTTGGGGGTATTTGATGAACCCAATAATATTCACATTTAGGAGCAATAATCTTAGTGCAATTAGACATTTAAATGCTCTTTATGTGTTATTTTACTCATCTTTTCTGTTTTCCATAGGAAACAACCAAAAGCAGCAAAACAAAGCAGATTCCAGACTAATACAGACTGACAGGATGAGATACAGGGAACTGCAGAACAACAGTCGACTGGTTCTTCAACAGTCGACTAGACAGAGAGGTTGAAGCTGCTCGGCACAGTCGACTGCTTCCAAAACCAGTCGACTGGTATTCGGCGGAGTCAAAAGATAGGAACAGCGAAGTTATCCAAACCCAGGTTATATGCGAATAACAACTTCTCCAACAAATCAAAGCTAGAGACCGTGGATTGGCAAGAGCACGTGGTCAGCAGAAAAGGAAGAAAAGAAGAAAAGAGACAGAAATAAAACGCCGATCAAATAAGGAAGGATATAAATAAAAGAAGAGGATTTTTCTGGAAAAAAGGGCAAACCCTAATTCTCTTCCCGTGTTCTATAAATATCAACCAAGAGGCGTTATTCTGGGGGATCGAGAGGGAATCACCGAATCACGGAATTTCTGAATCATCAAATCACCAAGAGGATTATTCTAGCAGCATCGAAGAAGAAGGAGATCGAGTACGCTGAAGCAACAAGCCAGTCGACTGAGTGACAGCAGTCGACTTCTCAGACCAAACATCATCAGTTTATCTCTTCTCTTTCTAGTTTTTATAACTGTTAGTCAATAAAAGTTTTATTATGTGGAACTAATTTCATAGTTGGGTAGATTGAAACCGTAGTTATGTAATGTTTATATTCTTCTGAATGCTATTCTGTTACTTATTGATTAAACCTGAGAGTATTGGTATAGATTTATAATATACAAACTTGTTCAGAAGTTCTAAGAACAGTCGACTGAGAGTGACAGCAAGTCGACTGCCATACAGAACCTGAGATTATCAAGTTTGAATATTATAAGTCTGAGTGTGTTATATGAGTATAGAGACGACCCGTATCTCATGCTCATAACTTGTAACACAGGAATCCTTAGGGGTTCCTGGTTTAATCAACTTGAAGGATCTAGATCTGATACCAATTTCTAGAACTTCAAGTGTTTGTTCGTTTCCATTGTTCTTATGTTTTTCTTAAGTGCAACTTAGTAGATACCATGCTAAATACTTAAAGAAAGAAACGAATTAGAGTAGATACCATGCCTAATTCTTGGCCTAGGGAAACATTAACTTTAAGGAGTAGATACCATGCCCTTAAAGGAACAAACATGAGTAATTAGAATAGTGAAGAAGGTGACTTAGCATTACTGACTATAGGTGGAAATCAAAGCCCAACTATTTAATAGATATTTGTGATTCAGAACTACTTGATCTAGTCATTTCCTTTAGAACAAAACTTAAGATTCTTATTTTTTTTATTGGTTAGTAAGTTAATTTCTACAATCTCTGTGGAATCGACCCTTGCTTGTCAGTACGCTTCTATAAACGATTCGTACACTTGCGAGGTTTTTAATTTGTGTCTAGTTGATTTGTTAATTTAGATAACTAGATTGCACAACATTCCTTATAAATTTGTACTAGTGTGAAGCGTGGCTCTGATACCACTCTGTAACGCCCCCAATTCCAAAAATACACTGAATTCAAAATTCCACAGGATCTTTGCACTTCTTTCGTACAACTTTATAAGGAATTTAAAACTTTTCACTTTACATCAGAGTTACATGAAAACTTTACACTTTACATTTTACAGCGGAAGCAAATTTACAACATTTAAATAAATGTACATCAACATTTTAATAATCTCTAAGCATCTGTGCTTCTTTAATCTTTATCATGTCATTTACCCTGCATACAAAACTGTGGGTACGTCAGTTTATTCAACCGACGAACATTATACACGGCCATCCTCTCTATTCCGGAAATAATATAACTGATTTTCCATATTTAACAAACACAAACTTGTCACATATCAAACTAAAGGGAATACCCTATTGATGTCGTGTTGTGATTGTGCACTTAATCTGTAATGCAATTATTTATATTACATGACACTAATGCACACTTGTTCGGATTCTATGCATCCCATACTACATAGGTCCGAGGGCAAGCCTCTTAATCGTTCTTCATCTTATAGGGTTCAATCCCTCGTCATGACTTAATCTACTACTGTAACTACGGTAAGTATCCTAGATGATCTATGACTACAAGCTAATGTACAGAAAACCTGGAGGGGAATCCCACGCCATGTCCTGACGCATCAAGCATGCATTCTGTGGCAATTCAGCCTCCTTCATGGCACACGATCCTCTTGAAGTCACCAAACATCCCACAAGCGTCGCCAAGATTCTGATAATTCCAGAGTAGTGCCCACGCCATGTCCTGACGCATCAAGCATGCATTCTGTGGCTCACTCTTACATCGTAGACTCGAGGTCCTCATACTTGTGTTTTTCTCTCACTTTCATCACCTCTTCACTATGTACTAATTCTTAATTTAATAAAATCATGAACAAAATCAATCTCTTAGAGTTAGCCCTCTCACTACTACCGGTCTTATTTCTTTCATTTCTCAATGACCCAAACTGGTCTTTTCAATGTCAATAATCATAATTCATCACTTTTCACTTGCCGGTGTGAGTTTTGGCTACACCCTAATTTCCAATTTCAATTCACAAATTCACATGTTTGAGTTGTCATGCTCAATAACATTTCTCTTTTCCAATCACATGATTTCTAAATTATTCATGAGTCAATAACCATACATGGAGTTCAATTATTCATCATGTATTTCATCCAATATTTATTTCCACATTAAAATAATATCACCAATTATATGGTCAAAAATTCACAACTCATTCTTGTCACACTATTCTTCAATAAGAATAATTCACGCAAACTTCACAATATATATTTTTTTTCTTTGTTATTTTCCTTTTCTAGCACTTATTTCAATTCTTTTGCAAAACACATCTTTCACAAAAATATACAAGTGTAGAACCATAGTTCCAACTACACTTTTATTCCCAAAATATTCTTCATTTCATTCTAATAACTCCCAATTTATTTTTCATAAGTCACACATAATTTTAGTATAATAATAGTATTTTTTTCATAATTTTTAGACATAAAAAACCCATCAAAAAATCATTTTTTCCACAAAGTAAAATTCTGGCCGAGACCAGGATTCGAACCAGCAACCAAAGAGAACCCAACCGCACACACTAGCCACTTGGCCACTTGTGCTCATCAGTATAAAGAAGGATTGGAGAGTTATATACTCTCGGACTGAACTTGATTTAATTTTTAAACGCACACAAAATAAAATGGTGTCATCCAGTATCGAACCAGCGATCCGTGGGACACAAGCCGCACACACTGTAGCATTAGAAGCCTCCCGACCACTTGAGCTATAGGCTCAAGTTGTCTTGAATACAACTTATATTTTAATTAAATCAGTTCTCTGTTTAATAGAACATTTCGATGTTTCAAAAGCTCTCATTTGAGTTTTGCTTTTACTAAATTTCTTGTAAATCTCCAAAATAATTATTCAAACAATATTTGATACTCCAGTAATTTAAAAATAATTTTTTCGATAATTAAACACGTATTTTTCATACAATTAGTTTAAATTGTACGCTACTACTACCACATCTCCTTTCGATATTTCTTATACAATTTAGCATTAATATTTTCTATATCAATTCCCTGTTTATATTCCCTTTTCAAATCCAAAAATATATTTTAAGTCATTCATTATAAACATTATCACAAAGGGTTCATCCAAGCACATAAGACAACACTTTCATCTACTAACATTTGCATTTAATTTTGATGCTAATAACGAATTTTACTTCAAGCAATCCATAGCTATAAATAATTCACACACAACTTATGTTTGATGATGGAATAACATACAACCTATTTTAGCAACATTTCGATCAACTAATAAGCCATTTTTTTCCATTTAAATGCACTCTTATTAATCTTTTTCATGCATTATCATTTCAATTCAATCTTAGCATGCTATCTAATTAGAAATATGGAAAATAACTGTAACCCCTGTTTTCCCAAATACGTATTTTCTGTATATTTTCCTGTATTTAAAATTTGTTATCAATTAATATTTATTTATTTTATTTTATTTTCCGTTTTCAAATTCACTGTTAAAATGTATTATTGATCTTTTGCTAAAATCTACTTTCAACAAATTATTTTATTTGTAACTAGTTCCCATGATTCTTATATTATATTACAATTATTATTATTATCATTATTGCCTTGATTATTAAGGAAAATATGATTATTATTATTACTGTAAATTTTCATGAACATTTTTATTATGATTATTATTATTATTGCTACTTGATTAATTATTAAAAACCTAGTTTTATGTATTAATCACATTTGTACTCATTTCAAATAACTTCTACATTTTAATACAAATTACATCTTGTTTATAAACCCTATTTTCCCCACTGGATTTTACCCATTACCCATTTGCCCCTATTGGATTTTAATTATATAAATTGGTTTGTAAATCATACCCACTCTCTTATTGGGTCATCTACCCGTCAATACCCAAACCCACTAACCCATACTACCCCCAATCTCTTCCTAACGGATTAATCTATCAATCCCCCCTAATCACTCCCATCACTCTCCAAATCAGTAACTTCTAATTATTAGGTAAATAAATCCCTAATAATTAGCCCTCTAATCTCTCCCCCTATCTTGTAACCCCCCTAATATCTCTCTCCCGTACTCTATCCCTCTCCCTCTCCTCTGATTATAACAAACCAAACAGATCAAAAACAAACCAATCAAAAACCCACATCTTCTCTCTTCCTCCCCGCTCACCTTCTCCTGTCGAACCCATCAAACCCACCACCACCTTCACCTCGTCTTCTCCACCTCAACCACCGTCACCTTCGTCTCGCCATCACCGTCCCCGCAGAGCACCTTCGTCATCCCCCCATCGACGACTTCGCCTCCTCCATCACCCAAGCACTCCCGAACCCATTTTCACCATCATCGACGCCTTCCCCTCGCTGCAGTGACTGTCCCGTCACCGCGTCGCGCCGCCACGACCCTCGCGACCTCCGACGTGTCGCAGGCCAGACCCCGCATCGCCTCGCACAGCCATCATCGCCTTCCTCTGTTTTTGAAGCGCACGAACAGAGCTGTCGCCGTCTCGATTGTTGCGTCGCTTCCCGACCAACGTCGTTGATAGCCGTCGCAGCCCCGCCGTGGTGTCGCGCCGTCGCCGAAGCCTCGTGCCGCCACTCTCCCTCGCTCTCAGCTTCGAAGAAGAAGAACGAAGAAGAAGACGCTGATTTGAGCGGGATTCAATCGCAGACATTGGATCGCATCAAGATCCGTGCTCTCTTGGTCTGATCAGATCCGTGTTTGGTGTTCCCCCGCAGCAGATCCGAAGTCCGTGTTCTGTGTTTGGCCCAGATCTGGTGTGAGAGTTGTTCCTGATTGGCTGTTAATTGCTGTCCCGTGTTCTGCCGCGCCGGATCCAGATCGCTGTTTTGCTGTTTTGGCTGATCGGGTGTGGGAGAATTATTGCTATCTACTAGCTTTCTTCACACGGTCTTCGCACGCACTCTTGGGATTGATCCCCGGGATACTGATCCCGTTATTCCTAAATATTTCGAACCGTCTACAAAGTAAAAGGCAAGTCACTCTTATCGAATGTATTTTTTTGTATCATATTCGATAAATATTGTTGAAATTCCGCAAGTGGATCTTATTCAAAATCGTAAAATATCATTGTGTCAATCGTCGAGATGCCACGGATTTACACGAGCGAATCCAAGTGGTAGTCTCGACATCGTGCCATCTTTTGCCTCTAAAGTATAAAAATGTTCATACATCATATAGTTATAGTTATTGATTATAAAAATAGGGAATTGTAGACATATTTCATATCATGAAATTAAATGACAAATAGCTATATTAGATTGTAGAAATTTGTTGATCGTTAATGTGATTGTTATTGCTAATTGTTGAATTGTAATTATTAAAATGTTAGACCTCACCTATATTAATACCATGTTCACCTAAAGTTGATTCGTTGCGATTAAGATTAATTAAACTCCAAATTACTATCATTTTATTTTATTTTTACCATTTTACTTAAAGTGGACATATAGACTATTCTGAAAATTACGCTAATCTGAACCTTAACATGCTGTTTAGACCTAGAACACTTCATTAAAATCAGAAACTTTCTGAAAGTAAATCGTAGCCCTATCTGTCTAGATGTCGATAGACACCAAAACTTTCGAATTCGGAGTTATACTGCTCCAGTTGTGAACCTTTTACCACAGCTGCGCTGAAATTACAGATTCACGTACATAACAACTTAGGCTAATGAATTAAGTGAACTATTAATCACACATGGCCTAGATAAATTTCAGATTTGAAAATAACATGTTTAGGGTGTTAAAAAGTATTTTTACTGATTTTTATAATATTTATTTACTGCCTTTATAATTAAAATTAGACAACATCTACACCTAGCCAGATTTGGGATTCTATGCTTTATAATGTACAATTGTGTTTATAATGTTATATTTAGTGTATTTAATTGTATATAGTGTATTGCATGATCTTAGGATTGTTTTGACACCTTCTCTAGCGTCCCTTATTAATTGCATTATTGTATGATAATTGAGTAAAGAAAGTAAAGCAAGCCGGGGTTAAGGGTGGATTAGGGTAGTTGATGACATAGTGACTGTACTCGGAAGAGGGGCCCGTGTTTCCCTAACTATCGGTATATTGGTTATTGGTTATTGGTTATTGGTTATATCGGTTATCGGTTAATTGCAGATTACTGACTACAGTATCTCGATTGATTCGATCATCGGTCATTATTGAATAATGTTCCCGAGTACATGAACTATAGAATCTACCACCTTAGTCTAAACGAAATTGATTGTATGCATGGAACCTGTAGTATGGGATGCAGTAGTACGTGCATTAGCTAGGATTTAAAAATGAATAATAGACTTAAGGCCCCACCACATTATCATTGTATATTGTTACCTCAATGAACAGTGTTATCATTATTATTGCCCTTATTGGTATTGTTTATCGTTATTGTGGTAAATCGTATTTAATGCATATTATATTGTTATCTGTTTTACACTGTTCAATACTATCGACTTCATCGCTCATTTGAATTCATTGCTATACCTTTATTGCCATTGTTTCACTGTTTCTCCACTTGCATGTCCACGACTTGCTCTAAGGACAAATTATTCTTTCTTTTTAGATGAACAAGTACAGGTGTACAAGGAGAATTTTCAGAAGGCATTGGTGAGCAGTTCTCTACGATTGGAGTTGGTGTCTATCGAGCTATTTGGTAAGTTCTTGTATTTCAGATTTGGTTATTGAATTTCATTATCGTTTATGTGATTATGTTTTTCTGCGTGGTTGTGATTCATTTTTCTTATATTGTTGAGTTAAGACTGGTACAGCTTATGAATGATATGAGTTGGTGTACTTATATCATTCGTTGGGCCTCAGTTACGTGCCTGTATTCCCGTATTCCGGGAAGCGGGGCGTGACAATAACCCACCTTATTTGGAAAGAATAAAATTGCAACACCTCCTAAACACAAGAGTCCTTGCCAAAAGAGCGTTCCTCCTCCTTCTTGATGTGCACCGCCGAGCCTCAAAAGATGCCAACCCGAGAGCTCCTTGATGATGATGTCGGCCTTCTCTTGGTGCAAACACAACTCACACACAACTCTCAATCTTTTTATCTCACTTACTATACTACTAACAATTTGTATCTTCTACTATAGGTTTTGGAGAAATGAAGAGTACAAAAATAACTAGGCTAGGGGGGGGTATTTATACCAAAATTTAGAGCAAATGAAGGGTTATGATCAATCTAGAAGTTAAAAATAAAAGGCTAGGATTCAAGGGGGAGTTGTAGTAACCAACCATGATCAAGAAACCACCACCCATAACTCCACTCATTTTTTTCATTTTCCCTCCATACCAAAACCGGCCCACTTTGTGCTTCATGCACGTGTACGTGCAATGCACATGCATTCATTTGTTCTCCATTTAAAAAAAATTGTACATTATATTTTCTATAAAAATAATCTTATAAAAATATCCTACATTACAAGTTGTAATTAAAAGAAAAATAACTCATGGACTTTAATTAATGGGCCAAATAATAGTTTTACAAAAATAAATTAGATTTGGGCTAAAAAGAAAGGCTTGTGTTTATTTGAAGAAAAATGGGCCTTTATAAAAATAATTAGAGAACACATATACATATATATATATATACACATCATCCATAATGAAAATAATTATATGATTTCACACTACAAAAAATTGCACGTGCACAATACGTGCAAAAATTAATAATTTTCATAAATGAAAATCGGGGTATTACACAAAATCAAATTTCAAACCATCTTAGAATCAACTTTCTTGTGGTCTTCATTCAATGTAGGATTGAGATACGTATGTGGCTCTTGCAATTTCTATTGCATAAAATTTGTCTGCCCTTTTGGAAAGATTGCACAAAATCTCCACAGACAAGCTGCCTTTGCCACATTGGGATTTGTTGCCCTCTCCTTTTTGTACAAACCTTTGGTGTTAATTTACATTTCACAAAATATACAATTTTGGCCGATTTAACTATGACGAATTCTCGATATTCCTTAATGGAGAACATCTCCACCGCATGTTGCACATCATCTTTGGTTGAAAACTGTTGCCCAATGTACAATTAACATGAGTTGGATGAGCCACATAACTCTTGACCTGTAACCCCTGTTTTCCATTCTATGTATTTTGAGTGTATTTTCTTTTTCCTTGTATTTGATTCAACTTGTATCTTTCTTTTGGACCGTATTTTGGATCTTTTTCTATATTCATTTGGTTGATTCCTCGTCTCGTTTGAGTTCTTTATTATTATTTTTATTTATTTTTATCTGTCTATTCTTTCCTTCTTGTTTGATAGGGCTTTATTTTGATCCCAAATTTCTGATTTGTTCAATTCTAATTATTCTGTTCTTGTCCTATTTTAATTAATATTCACTTTGATGCTTTCTTGATCTCCTAATTATTTTACAATCATTTGTTAATACCCCATTCAAATCCTACTCTAAATATCCACTTACCCATTTGCACCTATCCACTAAGCTATGTAACCAAACCAATTACCCTGTTCCAAATACTCAAACCCGATCCCCTATATACTCAGCCGCCAATCATTGGAAACCTTAATGCACCTCTTCTACCCATATATATATTTGCATCTCCTTAGGCTGTGTCGTCCCTACCATCTCAACCCTAGACTCCCGAACCCATAGCTGTGCTCCCGACCCCCTGGTGCTCCCGCTCCCTTTCCCCCTCCTCCTGTGTGCAGACCCCCGATTGCACTCTCTTCCCTTTCGTCTTTCTCCCCTCTTGTGATCCCAAGCTGTAACCCCTATTTTTCATTTTTGTGTATTTTTGAGTGTATTTTCTTTTTCCTTGTATTTGATCCGTTGTATCTCTTTTCGACCGTATATTGGATTTTATTTTCAATATATTTTCATTTTATTGTTCTTGTTTTATTTTATTTGAATTCTTGATTCTTGTTCGTCTCTTGTTTCGTTCCATTTTGATCGAGCTGATTATTTTTTATCCTCTTTATTGTTGTTCGCATCCTATATTATTTTTTTCTATTTTTGCCATATCTATATTTTTATTTAGATCCCTAATACTCACAATTAAATACCTTGTTTATTTGCTTCCACTACCCATTAAGACTATACCCATTATTACCCATTTTTAATTAAACAAACTCATATAGCGTTACGATCTGTTAACTCAAGTAACCAAACCCATTAAAATTATCCCTAACTACACTACCCAACCCATTAGCTTGATACCCATGCACCCGAACCCACCTTCAGCTGAGTTCAACCCATGAAACCCCTAACTCCCCCTATATTTGAAAACCCATGTAGCTCTGTTTCCCCATCCCTTCTGCCGCTCTCTTGCTCTCCTGACTGCCTATCCCCATCTCGTTCTCTCTTCCGTCCTCCTCTCTCTCCCTGCACCCTCATATCGACCACCCTCTCAGCTGTGCTTACCCCCCCTGTCATCCTGTCTCTATCTCTCTGTCTCTGTTCGGCGTGCCCCGCAGCAGCCAGCGCGGCCAACCGCAAGCTGCTGCGGCTCTTCCGTGGTCGTCATCTCGTCTCCTTATTCCCTGTGCTCTTGCGTGTGTTGCCGTGGTTCGTTGCTTGAGTTCTTGTTCATTGGTTCTTAGTGCACGTGGATTTTTGGTTGATCGTTGTTCGTTCGTTGTGTTCGTTGTTGGTTTCATGATTCGCTCATGGTTCGTGTGGTTTTTTGAGTTCGTTTGTTGAGTTCGTTGGCCGGAAATCCATTCTCGTTATTCTTGCTTGGAGTCGTTTCGTCATCGGTTAAGGCAAGTAACTTGTATTAAATTCCTTTGCAAATACAAGAACTAAATACCACTTGTAGTGTAGTTGGGTTCTAGAAATAATTTGTGTGTGAAACTCCTTGTTGATATTGTATCTATAGAGATGGTTCAACCATAGTTGCCTCACGACACATATGACATGATATAACCTAGGATTGACCACATCTTGTCGCATATATGCATGTTATTCATGTGTTATCTTGTGCTCGTTCCTGTTATTTGTGGTAGACTTGTTGTGGACTTTTGAAATACCCTATATCATGCTGCTTGCACATCTAGTATACTCTATCCCGTGTTTGGTTGAGTTTTGGATGAGTTTTATGTGAACTAGTGGATTTTATGCATATGCGATATTTTTAGTTTTGCTGTCTTTTTAGTTTTGATCAGTATTTTAGACCCTATTAAGGTCAGTATTTGATAATATTTTGTGAACATGATTTACATAGAATTCTGTCTATTTTCAAACCCTTTTGACCGATCTCAATTTCGATTTACGGTTTGTGAGTTATGCCTATTTTACTACAGTAGTGTCGAAAAATTTTTAGAATGTGTTTTCTACGAATTCTGAAGAGTTCTCTATTTTTATTTTGGTGTTAAAATTATTATCTTGAACTGAAATTTTGCTCAGTATTTCTAGACTTGATTGGGATTAACCCAGAATTTTTGTGAATTTATTTGATGAGTTTTACAATCCGTTCTATGTTTTCAAACAACTACTATTCTGGTAGATTTTACTACTGTTCAGTAAAGAACTTGATTTTTGACCTATTTACACTTGCTGTTTCAAAAATATTTCTGAATATGAAAGTTAACCTACTCTATCTATTTTATTACCCTTTTGGCAGATTTGGATTTCGTTTTATGGTTTGTGAGATATTGCTGTTTTCGTACTATAGTGTTTGCGGTTTCAGATTTACAAAACTACTGCTTCCTGTTGTTTTCTGATTTTACTTAACTACTCTATTTTTATTGAAAAATTATAAAACTTCATTTTCTGTTACTATACATAAAACTTCATTTTCTTCTTGGATTTAATTAATAAGTTTTCATGCTGTTTTTCTGACTTTGAATACGATCTTCTGATTTCTGGCTGAACCTATTTTCTGAATTCAAATCAGTTTTGAGTTATGTTTTTGTGAAATACTATATGACTTATAAATGTTCGCTGGATTCGGTCGGGAGTCTATTTTCTAGACCTTTCTACAGATTCAGATTTGTATGCTTGAAACAACGGAAATCTCTGTTTTACTACAGTATGGTTTTCCTGTCCTAAACTATAAATTTGGTTATTTTATTCTTTTATGTGTTATCTTGCACCCGTACATGTTTATCTTGCAACCTGAACTTGTTATATGATCATGCCATGTTATTCTTGATATATTTTGCACACCTACATGCTTGTTTGACAATAATAATATATAACCAAGCTGGGGTTTAAGGAAAAGATCTAATAGTGGATAATTCAGAAACGTGTACTCGAAAGGGATCCACTGATCCTTTGTGATTACTTGATATATGATACTTGACACGTGATTATTTGACACTTGCATGCAAGACACGTAATTACTTGCCACTTGCAAAACTTGACACATGATACATGATACATGATACTTGGAGCTTGGAGCTCGATACTTGATACTTGTTCCTGAGTACACTACTCTCTATGGTCCACTATGAAATCTAAAGCGAAATTGATTGTTTTAGCAACCATGCAGTATGGGCTGCATGAAGTGCTACCTAGATAGTAATAACTACAAGACTTGATACATGACACTTGAACATTATACATGCTTACTTGATACTTGAATACATGATACATGAGACTTGATACATGACACTTGCTACATGTTCACATGATACTTGATACTTGTTACTTGTTTACATGATGCTTGTTCACTCGACACTTGATACATGCTACTTGTGCTTGTTTACCTTACCATACTAGTTGTTCTACTTGATATCATGCATATTCCATGCTATTTGTTTAGTTTTTACATGTACTTGTATCCTGCATTATAAACGGCCCGTAACTTACATTGACGGGAGTTTGTTTTCTTTTTCCTATTCCTGCAATTGTTAAATTGCATATCTTGGAGAACAGGTACCAGATGGTGTTGGTGATATGAAGTATTAGTGCTGAATTTTGCCATAATTATTTCTTGTTGCTTGTTTTTGAACAATTGTACTTGATTACTTGGATTTATTTGTATTTGGGCAATGTGACCCAGGATATTGACTTATTCAGATCTGGATTATTTGAGATTAATATATTTTGGTTTCAAGTATTCTTGTTGGTATTTTGGTTCATATGTGCATGCTTGGTTGATTCTTTTGCTTCCGACTCTGATTATTCTTGTAAAATATTGTAAAGATTCTTGAAAAACTTATGGATGATGAAAATCATTCGCTGGGCTTTTGTCGCGTATCCGCATTCCGTATTTTCTTTTGGGAAGCGGGGCATGACAATGTTTTTAATGGTATCAGAGCCCAGGTTTGGCTAATGTATTAGTTTGACTGATATATTAGACAATCTTGGCTCGAACTGGGATCGGCTCAATATTTTACCAACCATGCATACATAGATGAATTATTATCAACTTTGATCTGGATGCTAACTATTTTTGGTTTTGATGCAGAAGGGCCGAGTCGTTGCGTATGCATCGAGGCAGTTGAGGCCGCATGAGAAGAACTATTCGGCTCATGACTTTGAGTTAGCAGCAGTGATCTATGCTTTGAAGTTGTAGAGATGTTATTTACTTGGGGACCGAGTGGAGATCTTTACATACCACAAAAGTCTCAAGTACGTCTTCACCCAGAAGGAGTTAACATGAGGCAAAGGTGTTGGTTGGAGTTTATGGCCGATTATGACATCAGTTTACAATACCATCCTGGTAAAGTAAACTTGGTGCCAGATACTTTGAGCAGGAGACCGGCAGTTATGTTCTTGACTTAGCAGAGGGATCTGATTGAGCAGATGCGGAGGTTGGAGTTGGAGGCTTTTTTGCCGAGTTCTGATCGGAGTTGTTTGGTGCTCCAGCTTTAGTCATCTCTTATTGATCAGATTAAAGAGGCGCAGGCTGGTGATGCACAATTGCAGGGTTTTCGAGCTAAGGTTGAGTCTGGATCCAGAACGGACATGATTATTCATGCTGATGGATCGCTTCGTTTTGGGTCCAGGTTATGTGTCCCGGAAGGTGAAGTTTGTCAGAGGTTGCTTGAGGAAGCCCATCAGTCATCCTATTCTATATATCCTGGCGGTACTAAGATGTATCGGGATTTGAAGCTTCATTTCTGGTGGCAGGGTATGAAGGGAGCTGTAGCTCAGTTTTTTGCTCAGTGTTTGATCTGCCAACAGGTTAAGGCAGAACATCAGAGAACCACTGAACTTCTTCAACTGCTTCCTATTCCAGAATGGAAGTAGAAACATATCACTATGGACCTTGTGATCGCTTTGCCGAGGAGTCCTAAGGGTCATAATGCCATTTGGGTGATTGTCGACCATTTGACGAAGAGTGCTCACTTCATTCCTTTTCGTGTCAGGCAGTCTACTGAGAGCCTTGCTGAGAGGTATATGCAAGAGATTGTTAGACTTCATGGGGTTCCAGTTAGTATTGTATCTGACAGGGATACGAGATTAAGATCTCAGTTTGGGAGAGTCTTCAGAACAGTTGGTGGAGTAAATTAAAGTACAGTACAGCTTTTCAACCCCAGATTGATGGACAGTCAGAGAGTACCATCCAAATTCTTGAGGACATGTTGAGGTCCTGTATGCTTCAGTTTGGTGGATCATGGGAGGACCATTTGCATCTCGTAGAGTTCTCATACAATAACACCTTTCAAGCCAGTACTAAAGCTACTCCATTTGAGGCGCTTTATGGGCAGAAGTACAGATCACCAGTGTGCTGGGATGACATTGGTGAGAGAAAGTTTTTGGGTCCGGAATTGATCACCAGGATAGTTGATTTTGTGGTCCAGATCAGGAAGCATTTGCAGGCAGCTCAGGATAGGCAAAGGTGATGAGCCGATATCTATCGGAGAGCTTTGGAGTTTAAGGTTGGTGACCATGTTTTCCTAAAGGTATCGCCTTGGCGGGATATCATTCGGTTTGGTGGTGGGGGCAAGCTTAGCCCTAGATTTATTGGACCGTTTGATATTGTGGAGCAAGTAGCCAAGGTAGCCTATCGTCTTGCATTGCCGCCAGCTTTATCAGGAGTGCACGATGTTTTTCATGTCTCACAACTCAGGAGATATATCTGAGATGAGAGCCACGTGGTCGACTATTCTGAGTTGACCGTTCAGCCGGATTTGACTTGTGAAATTCTACCAGTTGCTATTGTGGATCGGCAGGAGAAAGTGCTTAAGAACAAGGTCATCAAGTTGGTTCGTGTTGCTTGGAATCCTCACTCGCCCGGTGAGTCGACTTGGGAGCTGGAGGAGGAGAATCAGCAGAAGTTTTCTCATTTGTTTGAGTAGTTTTTGTTTTGTTCTTTTTGGTCGTTCTAGGGGTTACCCTATGTATCTTCTTGTTTGAATTTCGAGGATGAAATTCTTCTTATTAGGTGGGTAGGATTGTAATCTCTGTTTTTCATTTTTGTGTATTTTTTAGTGTATTTTTTTTTCCTTGTATTTGATTCTATTGTATCTCTTTTCGACCATATATTGGATTTTATTTTCAATATATTTTCATTTATTGTTCTTGTCTTCTTTTATTTAAATTCTTGATTCTTGTTCGTCTCTTGTTTCGTTCCATTTTGATCGAGCTGATTATTTTTTATCCTCTTTATTGTTGTTCACATCCAATATTATTTTTTTCTATTTTTGCCCTATCTATATTTTTGTTTAGATCCCTAATACCCACAATTAAATACCATGTTTATTTGCTTCCACTACCCATTAAGACTAAACCCGAAACCTATTCAATCCTATACCCATTATTACCCATTCTTAATTAAACAAACCCATATTGCCTTACCATCTGTTAACTCAACTAACCAAACCCATTATAATTAATCCCTAACTACCCTACCCAACTCATTAGCTTGATACCCATGCACCCGAACCCACCTTCAGCCGACTTCAACCCATCAAACCCCTAACTCCCCCTATATTTAAAACCCATGTAGCTCTGTTTCCCCATCCCTTCCGCCGCTCTCTTGCTCTCCCAACTGCATGTCCCCATCCCCCTCTCTCTTCCGTCCTGCTCTCTCTCCCTGCACCCTCATACCGACCACCCTCTCACCCGTGCTTACCCCCCTGTCGTCTCGTCTCTGTCACTCTATCTCTATTCGGCGCGCCCCACAGCAGCTGCAGCAGCAACAGCCAGCGACATAACCAGTGCCGTCAGCCGCCAGCCGCCGCTGCTCTTTCGTGGTCATCATCTCGTCTCCCCGTTCCCCGTTCTTATGCGTGTGTTTTCGTGGTTCGTTGCTTGAGTTCTTGTTCGTTGGTTCTTGGTGCATGTGTGTTTTTGTGCACGTGGATTTTTGGTTGATCGTCGTTCGTTCGTTGTGTTCGTTGTTGGTTTTGTGATTCACTCGTGGTTCGTGTGGTTTGCTCATTTGTTTGTTGAGTTCGTTGGCCGGTAATCTGCTCCCGTTATTCTTGTTTGGAGTCGTTTCGTCGTCGGTTAAGGCAAGTAACTTGTATTAAATTCCTTTGCAAATACAAGTACTAAATACCGCTTGTAGTGTAGTGGGGTTCTAGAGATAATTTGTGTGTGAAACCCCTTGTTGATATTGTCTCTATAGTGATGGTTCGACCATAGTTGCCTCACGACACATATGACATGATATAACCTAGGATTGACCACATCTTGTCGCATATATGCATGTTATTCATGTGTTATCTTGTGCTCGTTCGTGTTATTTGTGGTAGACTTGTTGTGGACTTGTGAAATACCCTATATCATGTTGCTTGGACATCTAGTATACTCTATCTCGTGTTTGGTTGAGTTTTGGATGAGTTCTACGTGAACTAGTGGATTTTGTGCATATGAGATATTTTCAGTTTTGCTAGATTTTCAGTTTTGATCAGTATTTTAGACCCTATTAAGGTTAGTATTTGAGAATATTTTTTGAACATGATTTGTAGAGAATTCTGTCTATTTTCCAACCCTTTTTACGGATCTCGGTTTCGATTTACGTTTTGTGAGTTATGACTATTTTACTACAGTAGTATCGAAAGATTTTCAGATTGTGTTTTCTACGAATTCTGAAGAGTAACTTATTTTTATTTTGGTTTTAAAATTATTATTTTGATCTGAAATTTTGCTCAGTATTTCTAGACTTGACTCGGATTAACCCAGAATTCTTTTGAATTTATTTGATGAGTTTTACAATCCGTTCTATGTTTTCAAACAACTACTATTCTAGGAGATTTTTACTACTGTTTAGTAAAGAACTTGATTTTTGACCTATTTCTACTTGCTATTTCCAAAGTATTTTTGAATATGAAAGTTAGCCTACTGTATCTATTTTATTACCCTTTTAGCGGATTTGGATTTCGTTTTATGGTTTGTGAGATATTGCTGTTTTCGTACTATAGTGTTTGCGGTTTCAGATTTACAAAACTACTACTTCTTGTTGTTTTCTGATTTTACTGGACTACTCTATTTTTATTGGAAAATTATGAAACTTGATTTTCTGTTACTATACATAAAGGGGAATATCCCAGATTTTTCTTGGATTTAATTAATGAGTTTTCATGCTGTTTTCCTTACTTTGAATACGATCTTCTGATTTCTGGCTGAACCTATTTTCTGAATTCAAATCAGTTTTGAGTTATGTTTTTGTGAAATACTATATGACTTATATATGTTCGCTGGATTCATTCGGCAGTCTATTTTCTATAAATTTTGACGGATTCAGATTTTCATGCTTGTAACAACGGTAATCTCTGTTTTACTACAGTATGGTCTTGCTGTCCTGAACTAGAAATTTGGTTTTTTTATTTTTTTTATGTATTATCTTGCACCCGTACATATTTATCTTGCAACCTGAACTTGTTACATGATCATGCCATGTTATTCTTGATATGTTTTGCACACCTACATGCTTGTTTGACAATAATAATAAATAACCAAGGTGGGGTTTAAGGGAAAGATCTAATAGTGGATAATTCAAAAACGTGTACTCGGAAGGGATCCACTGATCCTACGTGATTACTTGATACATGATACTTGACACGTGATTACTTGAAACTTGCACGCAAGACACATGATTACTTTCCACTTGCACAACTTGACACATGATACATGATACATGATACTTGGAGCTTGAGCCCGATACTTGATACTTATCCCTGAGTACACTGTCCTCTATGGTCCACTATGAAATCAAACGCGAAATTGATTGTTGTAGCAGCCATGTAGTATGGGCTGCATGAAGTGCTACCTAGATAGTAATAACTATAAGACTTGATACATGACACTTGAACATGATATATGCTTACTTGATACTTGACTACATGATACATGACACTTGCTACATGTTCACATGATACTTGATACTTGTCACTTGTTTACATGATACTTGTTCACTCGACACTTGATACATGCTACTTGTACTTGTTCACCTTATCATACTAGTTGTTATACTTGATATCAAGCATATTTCATGCTATTTGTTTAATTTTCCCATGTACATGTATCCTGCATTACAAGCGGCCCGTAAGCATTGACGGAAGTTTGTTTTCTTTTTCCTATTCCTGCAATTGTTAAATTACAGATCTTGGAGAACAGATACCAGATGGTGTTGGTGATATGAAGTATTAATGCTGGATTTTTCTATTATTATTTCTTGTTGCTTGTTTTGAAGAATTGTACTTGATTACTGGATTTATTTGTATTTGGGCAATGTGACCCAGGATATTGACTTATTCAGATATGGATTATTTGACATTAATATATCATGGTTTCAAGTATTCTTGTTGGTACTTTGGTTCATATGTGCATGCTTGGTTGATTTTTTTGCTTCCGACTCTGATTATTCTTAGGAAATGTTGTAAAGATTCTTGAACAGCTTATGGATGATGAAAATTATTTGCTGGGCTTTTATCGCGTATCTGTAATCCGTATTCTCTTTTGGAAAGCGGGGCGTGACACGAGTGCCGCGCCGTCACTCAGCCTCGACGCCCCAAGTCCTTGTCTTCTCTTGCAATGCGACAGCAGTGGGCCGCCCTCGGCCTTGCTCTGTGTCTGACTGCTGCGACAGCACTACAGCACTGTGCTGCCTCCTTTGACAGCGGCAAGCTTCCCTCGCTGTGCTGCCGTTCCCCGTGCCGTCGTCCTCTCTCTCCCTGTCTTCATCATGTTCGCGTGTTGATTGTGTGGAAACCGTGTGATCCCGAGTTTGTTTTGTTGTTCGTCCGTTGTTCGTGGTGTTCGAGTTGTTATTCGTGGGTTGTGTTCATTGCCATGATTGTGTTCATAGTTTGTGCTCGTTTGATTCGTGGACTCGTACTTGTTCGTTGAGTTTGTTGCTGGGAATCTGTTCCCGTTATTCTTGCTTGGTGTTGTTTTCGTCGTCAGTTAAGACAAGTAACTTGTATTCTTTTCTTTGTATAATACAAGTACTAAATACCGCCTATAGTGTAGTTGGGTTCAAGAGACAATTTGTGTGTGAATTCCCTTGTTGATATTATCTCTATAGAGATGATTCAACTATAGTTGCCTCACGACATACATGACATGAAATAACCTAGGATTGACCACCTCTTGTTGTATATATGCGTGTTGTTCATATGATATCTTGTGCTCGTTCGTGTTATTCGTGGTAGACTTGTTGTGGACTTGTGAAATACCCTATACCATGTTGTTTGGACATCTAGTACACTATATTTCATGTTTGGTTATGATTTGGATGAGCTTTATGTGAACTACTGGATTTTCTGCATATGAGATATTTTCAGCTTTTCCAGTTTTCCCGTTTTGATCAGTATGTTAGACCCTATTAAGGTCAGTATTTAAAAATATTTTGTGAACATGATTTGTAGAGAATTCTGTCTATTTTTCAACCATTTTGACGGATCTCAGTTTTGTTTTACGAGTTGTGAGTTATACCTATTTTACTACTGAGGTCTATAAAGATTTCCAGACACACCTATTAATTCTGAAAATTAATATATTTTTATTCTGGTGTTAAAATTATTATTTTGACCTGAAATTTTGCTCAGTACTTCTCGACTTGATTGGGGTTTACCTAGAATTTTGGTGGATTTATTTGAGGAGTTTTACAAATCTTTTGATGCTCGCAAATAATGATTTTACATGTAGAATTTTACTACTGCTCAGTAAATAACCTGATTTTTGACCTATTTCTACTTGCTGTTTGAAAAATGTTTCTGAATATGAAAATTACCCTACTGTATCTATTTTATTATCCTTTTGACGGATTTGGTTTTCATTTTATGGTTTGTGAGATATTGCTGTTTTCGTACTGCAACGTTTGCGTTTTCAGATTTACAAAATTACTGCATTTTGATGTTTTCAGATTTTACTTGACTACTCTATTTATATTGGAAAATTATGAAACTTGATTTTCTGTTACTAAACATATAGGGGGATACCCCAGATTTTTCTTGGATTTAATTATGGAGTTTTCATGTTGTTTTCCTGACTTTGAATACAATCATCTGATTTCTGGCTGAACGTATTTTCTTGTTTCAAATCAGTTTTGAGTTATGTTTTTTGTGAAATACTATATAACTCAATCTATTCACTGGATTCGGCCGGGAGTCTCTTTTTCAGATTCTTTGACAAATTTAGATTTGCATGTTTATAGCAACGGGAATCCCTATTTTAGTGCAGTACTATCTTGCTGCCCTTAACTAGAGTTCTCGTTCTAATCGTATATGTGTTGCCTTTCACTTATACATGCTTAACTTGCAACCTGAACTTGTCACTTGATCATAACATATTATTCTTGCCATGTTTTGTACTCGCACATGCTTGTTTGATAATAATAATAAATAACCAAGCCGGGGTTTAATAGTGGATAATACAGAAACGTGTGCTCGGAAGGGTATCCACATATCCTACGTGATTACTTGATACATGATACTTGACACGCCATTACTTGAAATTTGAACGCTTGACATGTGATTACTTGCCAGTTGCACAACTTGATACATGATACACGATACATGAACATGATACTTGGAGCTTGGAGCTCGATTACTTGATACTTGTCCCTGAGTACACTGCCCTCTATGGTCCACTATGAAATCTAAAGCGAAATTGTTTGAATGTAGCAACTATGTAGTAAAAACCGGGATGCATGAAGTACTACCTAGATAGTAACAAGTACAAGACTTGATACATGACACTTGAACATGAGACATGCTTACTTGATACTTGACTGCATGATACATGATACTTGATACATGACACTTGCTACATAATTACATGATACTTGACACTTGATACTTGTTTACATGATATTTTTTTCACTTGACACTTGATACATGCTACTTACACTTGTTTATTTTGCCATGCTAGTTGTTATATTTTATTATCATGCCTATTCCATGCTATTTGTTTATCATGTTGGATCCTGTAGGTAAGGCAAGAAACACTAGAAGGGTGGTGAATAGTGTTTTATAAAAATAATTGCGGAATTGAACTTTTTCTTCTGTCCAGTCGACTTTCAAAAAGAAACCAGTCGACTGGGGCGACAGTTAAGAAGAGTATTTTAAGTCGAGTCTGATCAGTCAACTTATAGAAGAAGCAGTCGACTTACCAGACAAGTTTTCAGAGAGTATGTAGTACAAGTCTGACCAATCGACTTAAAAGGAGACGCAGTCGATTGTCTAGACAAGTTTCACAAAGAACTTAAAAAGTAAGTAAATGAAATGCAAGTTTAGAGAAATACAACCACAGAGTACACACGATGTATCCTGGTTCTGTCCTCCCGACCTACATCTAGTCCCCAAGTAACCCACTTGAGATTTTCCACTATTCTTGAAAAAGTACAAGAATACCCTACAGCGTTAGACAACAACCTTGTCCAACCCGTAGTCCTCTCTTACAACTAAAGAGTGCAACCCACTCTTCCACCAAGAGTGAAAATTTGACTCTAAAACATAGATTCCTACTCTCCAACCGAGAGTGACAAGAAAATAACAAAATATTTACAATCAACCTATAACCTTGTTGTGAATGTGATTTTGTATGTGGCTATTAGGTCAACTTTCAAAATTAGTCTAAAATGAAATCACTGTTATGCTAGACTGATTTCAGAGAACCAAGACTTAGAAAGTGAATGCTTTTAGAATGCTTTTTCTTATCAAAACTAAAAGCTTGAGAACTTGAGAAACAAAATGCTTGGAAAAAGTTGTTAACCTTTGTCAAATGACCTCTGTACTTTTTTTATAGAATTAGAGACGTTTGAACATTGAAAGGTTGAGTCCCAACTGCCATACAACGACAGTAAAGATTTGATTTTGAAAAACAAGTTTTAAAACAAAAAACTGTCAAAACGGCTTGAATAGTCGACTGGGTTACCATGATGAGTCGACTGGTCAAAGTTTGAAGGAGTTCAGACAGTTTCGTACTGAACAGTCGACTGATGCCATAAGGCAGTCGACTGGTACTCAATAGCTGATCTAAATTAAACTGTTTCGACCTTTTAATCTTTTGAAAAAGTAACACTCAGTTATAAAATAAGTGTGAGTGTGTGTGACAAGGCTATTATATCATTCTAAGACTCAAAGAATAAAAAGTTACAATTGTTACAAGATCTTAATACGACACATTGAAACATAAGTCTTGTCTTGAGTCTTGAGTCTTGAGATGGAGCTTTAGCCTTTGTCTTTGACTTTGAATGCTTGATCACCCTTGAGCTTTAGAACCTTGTAGAGCTTGATCAATTTGCTTTGAGCTTGTTTGAACATTTTGCCTTTATGTACATCCTGTAATATATAAGAAGTAGCACAACAACTTTGCATTGTGTTGGAATCATCAAAATCAAGAATCAACATATCTTTCCCATGTACTTGTATCCTGCACTACAAGCGGCCCGTAACTTACATTGACGGGAGATTGTTTTCATTTTCCTATTCCTGTAATTTATTTAATTGCAGACCAGGATGATCAGTTGCCAGATGGAGTTGGCGATATAAAATATTAGTGCTGGATTTTGCTATTATTATATTCTTGTTGCTTGTTTTGAACAATTGTATTTTGTACTTGGATTTATTTGTATTTGGGCAATGTGACCTAGGATATTGACTTATTCAGATCTGGATTATTTGAGATTATAATATTTTGGTTTCAAGTATTCTTGTTGGTATTTTGATTCATATGTGCATGCTTAGTTGATTCTTTTGCTTCCGACTTTGATTATTCTTGTGAAATGTTGTAAAAATTCCGAACATCTTATGGATGATGAAAATCATTCGCTGGGCTTAGTCACGTATCCGAATTCTGTATTCTCTTTTGGAAAGCGGGGCATGACAATGTTTTTAGTGGTATCAAAGCCAGGTTCGGCTAATGTATTAGTTGCCTAATATATTAGACAAGCGTGGCTCGATCTGGGATTGGCTCAATATTTCACCAACCATGCATACATAAATGAATTATTATCAACTTTGAATAGGATACTAATTATTTTTGGTTTGTGCAGACTATGCCTCGTAGAGGCTCTACTTCTCGTCTTCAGGATGAGCATCCAGGGTTTGAGGCTGTCACCACTGTGTTGGAACGGCTGATTAATATGCAACAGAACCACAGTGACTTGGTGATGGCTGCTTTAGAAGCTGCTCGGGTTCTACCTCCCGATGTACCTGTGCAGACAACTCTTCCTCCCTGTCCGGGTACAGTCACAGACTTCATGAGGCTGCATCCCGATAGGTTTTCAGGCACTCAGACGCCTTTAGAGGAAAAACAGTGGTTGATTCGGACTGAGCAACTGCTATTGGAAGCTAGAGTGGCAGATGCAGATAAAGTGGATGTAGTGGCCATCAAGTTGGTGGAGTTGGCTCATATTTGGTAGAGGTCCGTGTCCGAAAGGCTCAAACGACCGATCACTTGGGCCACTTTCTGTAACACCCCGAATTCCAAATACAACTGAATTCGAGAGTTCTACAGGATCTTTTCACTTCTTTCGTACAATTTTACAAGGAATTTAAAACTTTTATTTCAACAATAGTTACATCAGAGTCTTTTACATCAATAAGCAGCGGAATCAATAAAATACAACAATAATGAATGTACAATTGTTACAACTTTAACATTAAGGTAAGCAACAGCATCATCAATCATCTTTATATCTTCATGTAGCTCCAGCTCCTGCATATAAACTGTGGGCGCGTCAGTTGCTTACAACTGACGAAATATTATACACGGCCATCCTCTCTATGCCGAAAACAGTATAACAATTCTTAAATACTTTAGCAAACACAAACTTGTCACAAACAAAGTTACAAAGGGACTATCCTGTTGATGTCGTGTTGTGCGGTGCACTTAATCCTTAATGCAGTTGTTTATATTATATGACACTAATGCGCACTTGTTCGGATTCTATGCATCCCATACTACATAGGTCCGAGGGCAAGCCCCTTAATCGTTCTTCATTTTTGTAGGGTTCAATCCCTCGCCATGACTTAATCTACTCCTGTAACTACGGTGAGTATCCTAGATGGTCTATGAGTACAAGCACGTGCACTGGACCCTGAAGGGGAATTCCGCGCCATGTCTTGACTCATCAAGCATGCATTCTGCGGTAATTCAACCTCCTCCCAGAACACGATCCTCTTGCAGTCACCAAAACATCCCACAAGCGTGACTAAAGTCCGATCATTCTGAGTTGTGCCCGCGCCATGTCTTGACTTATCAAGCATGCATTCTGCGGCTCACACACCCGCACCGTAAACTCTAGTTCTCATACCCGTATTTTCTCTCACTTTCATTACATCTCCACTATGTATCTATCTGTAATTTCAGCAAGTGTCATAGACGTTCCATGATTACAAGCACGTGTCCAAGACCCTGGAGGGGAACCTCGCGCCATGTCTTGACTCATCAAGCATGCATTCTGCGATAATTCAGCCTCCTCCCTGAACACGATCCTCTTGCAGCCATCAACCATCCCACAAGCATCGCCAAGATTCCGATCATTCTGGAGTATTGCCCACGCCATGTCTTGACTCATCAAGCATGCATTCTGTGGATCACATCCGCACCGTAGACTCTAGGCTCCCATACTTATGTTTTTCTCTTACTTCCATCACAGCCCACTATGTACTAATTATTAGAATCATGAATAAAAATCAAAGCTCTAGAGTTAGCCTCTCCACCAAACCGGACTTATCTTTTCATTTATACATGACCAACCTTGGTCTTCTTTTCAATATTCATTTCATTTCCACTGCCGGGGGAGACTTAGCTACTCTTTGTTCAATTTCAAATTCACAATTTCTAATTGAGCATCCTCAGCTCATAATTCATTTTAGAGTCTCACAGACTTTCTCATCATGATCTTAGTCTTTCATATTCATTTAATTCTCAATTCAAATCTATGATTCATCTCATGTAAATTCTCAATTCAACTATGATTCATTTCATATAAATTTATGCAGCAACAAATAGAGTTTACCAATATCCAGATTCACAATCTTTACCATAAACAATTCACAAGATTTCAAATATTTCAAAAAGCACTCTGGACAGTCGACTGGGAACTCTTCCAGTCGACTTATTCAGTCAATTCACATTCTTCATAACCACTCGGAAGAGTCGACTGCTGCACACGGTAGTCGGCTGTTCCGCAGTGTTCCAATTTATTTTCTTTGTCAATTTCATCTTTCATAACCTTGTGTGCATTTCACAAAAAAACTCAATCAAATCTTAATAATCATAAAATCTTGTATTCAAAACTTATTTAATTTTTATTTATCAAAATCAATTTCAAACTCAAGAACCATAAACAGTTCGGCTCAGTCGACTGGTGGCAGTATCAGTCGACTGTCCCGCAAATATCTTGAAAACTCAACATCAAATTTATGACAGCATCAGTCGACTGTGAAAAATAGTCAGTCGACTGTCCTGCTAACAAAAAACCCATTTTTAACACTTACCAGTCGACTGTGGAAATAATCAGTCGACTGTCAAATCCACAACTTGCATCTTTGCATACACTTTTCGACCTTTTAATCGATTGGTTCTTCCATATGCAAAATATAAACTATTTCCAGAATGTATTCCTTTTAAAACATTATCATACATATTATCAAATTCTCAAGTTTCTCATTTTTCAATGAAACCCTCAAAATTTATCAAAACACATATTCAATCGATTTTCCAAAATAGACTATTTTCTTTTATCAAAATCATTTTACAAAAATAACATTTTTGAGGTTATAACAACATGTTTCCCTTATTCTAATCATGTCTCAACTTGCATAAATTTCATGTAATCACTTCAATTCTAGCAATTCAACTAGCAATCATAACAAGTACAGTAATTTGCATTTACCACAATCAATCAAAATGTAACGATTCATTTCTACATTAATTTGCATGCTATCAATTCAATTTCAACCAAATGAATCATATATCAACCATCATGCAATATCTACTTCTAAATTAGAAAGCATTTAAGAAACACCCACCTAAATGAAGATTTGTTACCCAAGTGAACTCCTAGAATTAGGAGCCCCTAAAGAAAGCTTCCAATTGCAACTCCTCGAAATCTGCGCACCAAAGCAAGCCTCCAAGCTCCACATCGGCAAGCATCCATCATCAAGAGCATCTCCATACCCACTCCATTTCGGCAACATCAAGAACAACTCCCAACTTCTTTCATGTACACATACTATGTATGCACATATATATACATTAGTATATGTATATAGGCATGTGGGATAGATGATTTAGGTGGAGAATGGACAGAGCTTTGCTGGTTTTTGGTGGGTTTCTTTCGGCATGGGCAGGAGAGAAAAGAAAAGAGATGAGAGAAAGAGAGGCTAAGAGTGCATTTTTATAAGAAAACTAATGGGTAGTTAGTATAACTACCTCCACATGAACACCACTAACCCATTATAAATTTTGTAACTTGCTTTTCCTCTTTTTTTTCAAAATCAAACTCCAGATTTTCCCTCCTCTCTAATCAGCCCGGTCCCCCAAAAATTGTGTGCACATCGCACGTGTGCACGTGCACGTGCTTTGTGTACAAAAACAATTCATTTATTTTAATCCTTTTAAAATAATTATCTATATATGTAATAAATATATAAAATTAACTTTAAAAATTATACTTTTTATGCACAATAAAAATAGACACCCATTTCATGAAATTTATTTTGAAGGAAGAACGCGCTTACAACACGTGCACCAAAACACGTGCGTCGCCCGTAAAAATCTCAAAAATACAAAAATTGACTTTATGAACCGAAAAATATTTATAATCAATTGGAATGCAATAGAAAGTATATTTAATATACATATTTGATAATATACTCAAACGTACAGAAAACACGTGTATTGCACGTAGAAAATTTATTTTAATAAAGATGGTCAAAAATTGAATTTTCGTTTACAAAACAAATTCAAATATGTTTATAAAGATAAATAATTGAAGTCCATTGAAAACTTTGCACGTATCGGTGGAATATCCGAATTCGACACGTGCATCGATAATACGTAAAAAGCACGTAAAGACTCAAAGATTGAAATATAGCATTTGAGTTGTCTCAAATGTGATTCTAAGAATACGGGATTGCATAAATAATTGGAATTCAAAATACATATCAAAATGCGTTATGGGTATAGTCAATAATAGTACAAAATGCACGTGCGTAACACCCGAGGGCAAAATTGTCATTTAAATTTTGCGGGGTGTTACACTTTCACTAGGAGCTTCTTGGAGAAGTTCTTTCATAGCAGCACTAGAGTTGTGATAGAGCAACAATTCTTGGCTCGGAAATAGGTTGGTCATTATTTTTAGTAATGAAATTTTGTTACATATTATCCATGCAATGTTGTAACATGAGACTTTCTTGAAACAGGGCTCCAGATCTGTGGACGAGTACATGATAAATCCAATAATATCCACATTTTGGAGCAATAATCTGAATGCAATTAGACAGTTAAATTCTCTATATGTGGTAATTTACTCTTCTTTTCTCTTTTTCATAGGAAATAGCCTAAAAGCAACTAAACGAAGCAGATTCAAGATTTACTCCAGATTGTGAGGATGATACACAAGAAGCTACAGAACACAAGTCGACTGGTCCTTCAACGACAGTCGACTGAACAGAGGAGGTTGAGATTCCGAAGCTGCGCAATACAGTCGACTTACCCAAAAGACAGTCGACTTGACTGACTAATTTGAATCTCCAGAATTCATGACACAGTCGACTGATTTCAAAACCAGTCGACTGGCATTCAGCGGGAGTTAAAGGATAAAGATAGTTGAAGATTCATCCTCATCCAAATCCGAATCAAAGTGAGCTGCTCAAATCCAGGAAACAGATATGGGATAACTGCAAATAACAACTTCCCAACAATCAAGTCAGAGACTCGGGTTTGGCAAGTAAGAAGATCAACTCAATCCATATCAGACGCGTGAAGAGATAGGAATGATGGAACTTGAGATCTGTAGATGGGTGCAAAAGAAACTATAAAAAGGCTGGAATACACAGTTTAGAAGAGGGGAGAATAGCTCAATCACTGGATATCTGATAGTGACAATCAGATCAAGAGAGAAAGAATAGAAGGAATCAATGAAAGAAGATCAAGTACAATCGAACAAAGGAGGAGATCGAGTGCACTGGAAGGAAGAACAAGTCGACTTAGAAGCAGATCAAGTCGACTTCAAGGCTGAACATCATAATAATCAGTGTTACTTCTTCTTCTCTCTAGTTTTTGTTTTTATGGATAAAATCATGGACTCTGAATTGTTAATCAATAAAAGTTGTATTATGTGCAACTAATTTCATTGTTGGGCTGATTGAAACCACAAGCATGTAATGTTTATAATCTTCTTAAAATACTACTTTATTCACTTATTGATTAAACCTAGTTGTCTTGATCAAAATTATAATATGAATCAACAATTGTTAGAAAGTTCTTGGGAGCAGTCGACTGGTAGCTAGCAACAGTCGACTGATCTGAAGAACTTGATATTATCAAGTTAGCTTATTATAAAATTGACTCGGTTATATGAGTATAGAGATGACCCATATCTTGTGCTCATAACTTGTAACACAGGAATCTTTAGGGGTTCTTGGTTTAATCAACTTGAAGGATCTAGATTTGATACCAACTTCTAGAGCTTTGAGTGTTTATTCATTTCCACTGTTCCTATGCTTTCTTCAAAGTGCAACTTAGTAGATACCATGCTAAATACTTAAGGAAAGAAACGAATTAGAGTAGATACCATACCTAATTCTTGGCCTAGGGAAATCTTAACTTTAAGGAGTAGATACCATGCCCTTAAAGGTACAAACATGAGTGATTGGAGTAGTGTAGAAGGTGAAACAACATTCTTGACTATAGGTGGAAATCAAGCCCAACTACTTTAAATAGATATTTGTGATTCAAATTGAGAACTACTTGATCTAGTTTTAAGTCTTTTCTTTTTCCTTTCAAAGTATCCTTTAGAACAAAACTTCATGATTTGCATTTTCTTTTTGGTTTATTGATTAGTGAGTTAATTTCTACAATCTCTGTGGGATCGATCCTTGCTTTTCACTACGCTTCTATAAACGATTCGTACACTTGCGAGGTTTTAATTTGTGTCTAGTTTATCTATTTATTTAGATAGCTGAGATATACAACAGTACGTAGCTGAATTTACTAGATTAGTCTCTTCGCAGCCGTTCTTGTAGCGAATGAAGAGGATAAGGCTCGTAGGTTCATTTTGGGGCTTGAGAGAGACATCAAGGTGCAGCTTGTCTCTTTTCACTTGCGTACTTATGCTGAGGCTCTCGAGGCAGCTCGAGCTCAAGAGCAGGATCGTGGTGGATTGGCTCCTTCCCAGCAGACTATTCCGCACTCTGTTGCTAGGCCTTCTAGTGGGCCTATTCGGAGGCCTGTCCTAGCCCCTCCGGTCAGGGCAGCTTCTTACTATGCTGCGGGTCCTCCGAATGTTGGTTTTTGCGACTTTTGCCGACTTCCTGAGCATGAGTGCAAGGATTGCTGATGTGCCAATCATCACTGTTTTGGATGTGGTGCTGCTGACCATCCAGTACGGGACTGCCCGCAGTTGGCTCTTCCAGCCAGGGGTCCAGTTCAGCCAGTTGTCCCAGCTCGTGGTCCAGTTAGGCCACCACTTCCTTCGCAGCGCCAGATTGTCGATCAGAGAACCGCTGCTCCCAGGAGAGATCAGGCTTTCAACCTAACTGCTGCTAATGCTAAGTCAGTAGAGGGTGTTGTTGCAGGTATTTTTTGCTTTTATTGTTTTGTTGTTTTATTGGTTCTCTTTTGCTTCTTTTCTTCTCTCTTGCATTTATTTCCTTCTTTCTATCTTTCTGCATTTGGTTTTTCCTCACCTCTGTTCAACCATTCTATTCCTTGTCTCTTTTGATTCTGTCTTAGGTGTTGTCCTTATTTGCTCTTTTCCTGCTCATGTTCTTTTTGATTCTGGGGCAACCCATTCTTTTATCTCCTCTCGATTTGTGGCTCGCCATCAGTTGGAGTGCAGCAATATATCAAAGGCTTGGAACATTGTGACATATGGTGGAGTTGTCATTTGTTTCCGGAAGTGCAGGCAGTGTCCCGTAATTATTGGCTGCGTAGATTTCAATGCCAATCTAATTGTAATTGGAAATTCAGGATTCAACGTCATTCTAGGTATGGATTGGTTGGGTGAAACCCAGGCCATTGTTGATTATCGTGCCAAGAAAGTTGTATTCCGGATTCCAAATTGCACAGAGTTTGAGTTCCATGCCGAGGAGATGTGCCTTGGACGAACTGCAATTGATCAGGAGATTTGTGCGCTGGAATTCCATTCAGGTTGTGAGGCTGCGCCTCTAGTAGTGCGAGATTTCCTGGATGTTTTTTCAGAGGAGTTGCCTGGCTTACCTCCTGATAGGGATGTAGAGTTCGGTATTGAAGTTCAGCCGGGTACGGTGCCTATATCGAAGAGTCCCTATAGGATGGCACCGGTTGAGTTAGTAGAGCTTAAGGTGCAGATTCAGGAGTTGTTGGATTTGGGGTTCATCAGAACCAGTGTTTTGCCTTGGGGTGCTCCAGTCCTTTTTGTCAACAAGAAGGATGGCAGTCGTCGACTGTGCGTGGATTATCCGGAACTAAACAGTGTTACTATGAAGAACCGGTATTTGTTGCGCAGGATCGAGGATTTATTTGATCAGTTGAGTGGAGCTGATGTTTTCTCGAAGTTGGATCTTCGTTCTAGGTATCATCAAGTCAAAGTGAAGCGACTGATGTACAGAAGATTGCTTTCAGGACCAGACATGGCCACTTTGAGTATTTTGTGATGCCGTTCGGGGTTACGAACGTGCCTGATGTATTCATGAGTCATATGAACCAGGTCTTGTTGAATGCTCAGTTATCTGAATAGATAATCTAAACACAAATTATAAAACCTCGCAATTGTACGAATCGTTTACAGAAGCGTAGTTAAAAGCAAGGGTCGATCCCACAGAGATTGTAGTAATTAACTCACTAATCAATAATCAGAAATGCTAGTCATAAAGTTTTGTTCTAAAAGTTTGTTTTGAAAGGAAATGAGATCTAGATCAAGTAGTCCTCAATTTGAATCACAAAATATCTATTGAATTAGTTGGGCTTGATTTTCACCTATAGTCATGAATGCTAAATTAACTTCTACACTACTCAAATCACTCATGTTTGTTCATTTAAGGGCATGGTATCTACTCCTTAAACTTAAGATTTTCCTAGAATAATTAGGCATGGTATCTACTCTAATTCGTTTCTTTCCTTAAGTATTTAGCATGATACTACTAAGTTGCACCTGAAGCAAGCATAGGAACGATGGAAATTAACAAACACTCAAAGCTCTAGAAGTCGGTATCAAATCTAGATCCTCCAAGTTGATTAAACCAAGAACCTATATGATTCTTGTGTTACTAGTTATGAGCATAAGACATTGATCATCTCTATTACTTATATAACATATTCAATTTTATAATAAACAACTCGATAACTTAAGGTTCTTCAGTTCAGTCGACTGTCGCTAGATCTCAGTCGACTGAACTGCGAACTTTCTAACACATGTTGATTCATATTATAAGTTTGATCAAGACAACCAGGTTTAATCAATAAGTGATAAAAGTAGTGCTTTAGAAGTTTTGTAAAACACTACATGACTAAGGTTTCAATCAGCCCAACAATGAATTTAGTTGCACATAATCCAACTTTTATTGACTAACAATTTTGAATACACGACTCTAACCATACGAACAAAAACTAGAGAGAGAAAAAGTATCACTGATTTGTATGATGTTCAGCTTTGAAGTCAACTTGATCTGCTTCTAAGTCGACTTGATCTCGTCCTCCAGTGGCACTCGATCTCCAACTTTGTTTGATTGTACTTGATCTTCTTTCGTTGATTCCTTCTCTCTTAGATATGTTTTTTTCCTCCTTCGAGATATATTCTAAACTCTGTATTCCCACCTTTTATAGTTTCTTTTGCCCCCATCTACAGATCTCAAGTTCCAGATTTCTATCGTCTCACACATTAGATATGGATTGAGTCAAATCTTAATACTTGCCAAACCCAGGTCTCTAGATTGTTGGAAAGTTGTTATTTGCAGCTAACCTGGATTTTTATCACTCAATCTGATTTATTTGCGGATTTGGATGAGGGTGAATCTCAATTGTTCTTATCTTCAATTCCAGATTTCATGCCCGTTCAGTCGACTATTGGCTAAGAATCAGTCGACTGTTCTGCGAACTTTTGGGAACTCAAACCAGTCATAGCAGTCGACTGTTGAATAGGAGTCACTCAACTGTTCTGCAAAGCTTCGGCAACTCAACCCACTCTGTTCAGTAGACTGTGGTCAAGGAATCAGTCGACTGTATTCAGCAGCTTCTCAGAAATGTTTTGACGCAAAATTAGGGTTCTTCATTCCAGTGTATCATCCTCACAGTGCTGGATTAGTCTTGAATCTGCTTCGTTTAGTTGCTTTTAGGCTGTTTCCTATGGAAAAGAGAAAAGAAGAGTAAATTACCACAGATGGAGAATTTAACTGTCTAATTGCATTCAGATTTAGCTCCAAAATGTGGACATTAACAGATTTATCAAATACCCCCAAACTTAGCTTTTGCTTGTCCTCAAGTAAAAATAAAAACTACAGACATCGCAAGACTCACTTGACCCTTCCAACTTTTACCTCGGAGAACTTGCTACTTTTAGTGTCAAGATTAGAACAAGCATTAAAATAGGCCTAAAAATATTAGTTCAAATGTTAATCACTTATTCACAAGAATACTCAACTTGAACATCAATAAGTAGGGTGACCAATGCCTATGCAACATAATCATGATTAAGGTTAGCAAGCTCAACTATATTTCAACTCCAAAATTTCACCATGGCATACACTCCCAATAAAAATAATAGCTCACATTAACATGGGTAGTTCAAATTAGATCTCTTGACTTGAATGAAATGAAACCATATGCTTGATTTTGCTACTACATCTTCATACCATTGATTTGCATAATACTTGGATCAAAAGGTCTTGTATAGGTTGTAATAGAGCCATGGGTGAGGGTTAAACAATTGAAGGGAAAAAGAAATACAAAATTCCTAAAGAATTAGTAGGGCAACTTGTATTGTTCTAAGAGATTTTTTTTTTTTTTTTTTTTTTTACATAAGGCCATATATCAAAGGCCTACACTTTATTTCTACCAACACCTTTCGACCACCCACAACTCAACAATATTCATTTGATGAGCAACTTTTCATTTTTCTTTAATGACAACTCTTCCAACTTCTCTTAAAAAAAAATTTATCCCCTTCACCTTGACATACCATATCTCTTTTACAATTTTTGCTCTACTAACTCAATAGATATAGGTAAGGTAACCTATTCATCTAGGCATGGTTAAGGATGATGTGTCTTACAAAAATATGGCTTTTATAGGCTTCAAAGGGGCAACTAGTGGATAATTGAAGTTGGGTAGGCTATTTGTCTTTGGTGATAGAATCTTAGGTGCCTTAATCATTTCCAAGTTTTCATGCAAAATCCAAAATAAGTTTCGAAAAGTAACAAAAACAAGTTCTAGTTCATCTCAAGAATGTAGATGCATGTAGTCAACTGAGATCTTCAAGTGTATGACTCTCTTAAGAAAAAAAATATATATTAGGCTCAAAACTCACAATTTGTGTATTTGAGTTTACTCATAGTTGAACTCGCTATTCTCTTTCAAAATTCGTCGAATTGACATGGCCAAATGAATAAAAGTTTCAAGCATGATCCATATGATAAGTTATTAACATTCTTAAAGATAAAGACCACAATTAATACTTGCTCTCTACTCTCTACCTATAGTAACTGAGCTCATGTTCTCATCATTGTTGTTAGAAGGGTTTTTTTTTTATGAACTCAAAAGACTCTAAATGTGAATGACTACCCCCAAAGTTAGATGGAACATTATCCTCAATGTTCGAAACTTAAAATAGGCATGTGTTACCATCTAGTTTGAAGGAAAGAAAATGAAATAAGAGATGAATAAGGAAATAAAGAGAAAAGTGTAAGAACTTCTCTGACAATTGGGTTGCCTCCCAATAAGCGCTGCATTTCTTGTCTTCAGCTAGACTTGACGAGTTTATGCAATGTATTGAATAGTTTGAAGAGTTATATCTTCCTCTCGCGGCTCAAAACTCATCTCAATGTAAGGCTTCGCCCTATGCCCGTTCACTTTGAATGTTTGATTTTTCTCTCTGCTATGAACCTCCAAAGCTCCATGTGGGAAAACCTTCGTAACGATGTACGGACCATACCATCTTGACATAAGCTTGCCTGGAAAAAGTCATAATTTCGAGTTGTATATCAATACCTTCTGTCCCTCATGAAACTCCTTCCTTGCTAGCTGTTTATCATTGTGTATCTTGGTCCGTTCTTTGTACAACCTTGCATTCTCATATGCATCATGCCTCAATTCTTCGAGTTCATTTAGCTGCAATCTTCTTTTATCACCTGCTTGTTTCATATCAAAATTGAACTTTTTAATAGCCCAATAAGCTTTGTGTTCCAATTCCACCGGAAGATGACATGCTTTTCCAAAGACCAGACGATATGGTGACATGCCAATGGGCGTCTTGTATGCAGTTCTATATGCCCACAATGCATCATTCAAGCGTAGCGACCAATCCCTTCTGCTTGTATTTACGGTCTTTTCCAAAATGCTCTTGATTTCTCTGTTGCTAATCTCCACTTGTCCACTGGTTTGAGGATGGTATGGAGTACCCACTTTATGTGTAATCCCATAATTCTTCATCAAAGAAGCAAATGAAAAATTATTGAAGTGGCTACCTCCATCACTAATTATTGCTCTTGGTGTACCGAATCTGGTGAATATGTTATCCTATAAAAACTTGACAACAACTTTGTGATCATTAATTTTTGAGGGGACAGCCTCGACCTATTTAGACACATAATCCACACCCATAAGAATATATAAATAACCAAGTGAGTTAGGAAAAGGACCCACGCAGTCGATTCCCCATACATCAAAAAGTTCAATTACTTGAATGTTTTTCAGTAGCATTTGATTTCTTGAAGAAATGTTGCCTGTCCTTTGGCATCTATCACAAGTCTTGCAAAAAGAAAAAGCATCTTTGAATACATTAGGCCAATAAAAACCAGATTGTAATACCTTAAGTGATGTCCTTTTTGTCCCAAAGTGTCATCCACATGCATATTGGTGGCAATGTTGCAGAATACTCATTTGCTCTTCTTCTGACACACATCTTCTTACAATTTGATCAGGACAGAATTTGAACAAGTAAAGATCATCCCAATAATAGTGCTTGCACATGGCCACCAGCCTCTTTCTTTCTTGACTCGTCATACCTGGAGGAAAAACATGAGCAGTGAGATAATTAACAATATCTGCATACCATGGAAGCTGTAAATTTATTTCAAATAAATGTTCATCTGGAAAGTTTTCATTCAGTGGGGGCATATTCCTTTCTTCATCATGCAGTATCCTGGACAAATAATCTACAACAACATTGTCACTTCCCTTCTTGTCTCTAATTTCAAGATCGAACTCTTGAAGCAAAAGCACCTATCTGATCAACCTAGGCTTAGCATCCTTTTTTGCAAACAAATATCTCAAAGCAGCATGGTAAAGTTCGAGAAGCATAGTAAATAGCATGAGGTACCTTATTTATTCTCTGACCTAAAACAGCTCCCAAGGCATAATCACTTGCATCACACATAAGCTCGAAAGGACGGGTCCAATCTGGTGCCTTGATGATGGGTGCGAAAATGAGAAGACTTTTCAATGTAACAAAAGCATTCGTGCACTCTTCTGTCCATGCAAACTCAACATTCTTGGCTAACAATCCACAAAGGGGTCTGGAGATTTTAGAAAAATCTTTTATAAATCTTCTATAGAACCCTGCATATCCAAGAAAACTCCTTACACCCTTGACTGTAGTAGGAGGGGGTAGCTTTGATATGATGTCAATTTTTGTCTTGTCCACCTCGATGCCTTTTTTGGATACCACATGACCTAAGATAATGCCTTGTTGTACCATAAAATGGCACTTTTTTCAATTCAGCACTAAATTGCATTCTTCACATCTTTTAAGCACAAGCTGCAAATGGTTAAGGCATTCATCAAAACAAGATCCAAATACAATGAAATCGTCCATAAATACCTCGATGAACCTCTCCACCATGTCTGAAAATATACTCATCATACATCTCTGAAATGTAGCTAGTGCGTTGCACAATCCAAAAGGCATCCTCCTGTATGCAAAAGTACCAAAAAAATATGTAAAAGTGATTTTTTCTTGATCTTCTAGAGAAATAGCAATTTGATTATAGCCACTATAACCATCTAAAAAACAATAATGACTATATCCTGCTAATCTTTCTAACATTTGATCAATAAAAGGAAGAGGGAAGTGATCTTTCCTGGTTTCGTTATTCAGCTTCCTGTAGTCAATGCATACCCTCCATCCTGTGGTCATCCTCATAGGGATAAGCTCATTCTCATCATTCTTTACCACTGTGATTCACTTTTCTTAGGCACTACATGTATAGGACTCATCCATTTGCTATCTGAGATAGGGTAGATGATGCCAACATCTAGTAGCTTAAGGACCTCTGTTCTTACTACTTCCTTCATGTGTGGATTAAGCCTTCTTTGTGCTTCCCTACTAGATTTTGCCTTGTCTTCCAGAAGTATTTTATGCATGCACTTGGATGGACTTATTCCTTTGATATCCGCAATGGTCCACCCTAATGCGCTCTTGTGTTCTCGTAATACTCTCAGCAGCTTCTCTTCTTCCTGCATACTCAAGTTTGCAACAACTATCACAGGTAACGTCTGGTTTTCACCCAAGTATGCATACTTCAGGTGTTCAGGTAGCGACTTTAGTTCCATATTTGGTGTCCTGGTAACAGAAGAAACAGAAGTGTTATTAGACACAAGATTTTCAAACACAGGTGCAAACTTACCTGAATATGATTTTGGATTTTCAAGGTAATGTACTGTCTTTGTAATCCTCCAATCATCATATTCCTGTTCAACTTGAGATAGTGTTAGAGAGTGTGTAATTATGGCCTGTAGTGGATCGACACTATGTACCTGAAATGTTTGGTCAACAATCTCCTGAACCACATCAATATTATAACATTTATGATCATCGTGTGGTAATTTTAGTGCATCAAACATTTTAAACTCAATCTTTTCACCATTTTTTTCATACTTATAGTTCCCTTTTTAACACAAATTTTTATATCAGCAGTACTCATAAAGGGTCTACCTAAGATGATCGGTAAAGAAGATGGCACTGAAGAGTCTTCCATATCCAAAACAACAAAATCTATAGGCAAAATGAAATCATTTACTTGAACTAAGACATCTTCTAAAATACCTCTAGGTCTCTTGATGCTGCGATCAGCCAATTGCAACGTAATTGATGTTGGTTTAAGTTCCCCCAATCCTTGTTCTTCGTAAATAGAGTATGGAAGAAGATTGATGCTTACCCCCAAATCTAGCAGTGCCTTTTCAAAGAAATGCTCACCAACCCTGCAAGGAATGGTAAAACTGTCTGGATCCTTCAACTTAGGAGGTAATTTCCTCAACAAAACCGCACTCACTTCCTCTGTTAGAGCCACATTCTCCCGAACCTGAAACGTTCACTTATGAGTACAGCATTCTTTCAAAAATTTGGCATAAGAAGAAATTTGTTTAATAGCATCAAGTAGGGGAATATTGATTTCTACCTTCCTGAGAGTTTCAAAGATATCAAGTAAATGTTGTTCTTTCTTTTGCTTGACTAACCTTTGAGGAAATGGTGGAAATACTACCCTTTCTTTGTCACTTACCTTGTTGGAACCTAACGATTTTGCTGGTTGTGTGTCTGATTTGTCCGTGTTTGTTCCAACCTTGCTGTCGATTATCTTACCACTTCTTAGGGTTGTCACTGATTTGAACTGTTCTTGTCCTCCAGGGTTTGGTATAGTTTGTGATGGGATTTCTCTTGCCTTTCTTTCACTTAACTCCTTAGCGATTTGACCAATTTGGGTCTCTAATTTTTGAATGGTCTGCCCTTATTGGTTGCTTGTTTGATGTTGCTGTTGGAGTAATTGAAGAACGGTGGATTCAAAATCCAACTTCTTCTGTTCTTGAACTGGCCGATCAAACCCATTCCCGATCTGAAAGTTCCGCGCATGTCCTTGTGCGATTTGAGTGCCTTGATTGTTTTGATTATTGTTCCATGAGAAATTTGGATGGTCTCTCCACCCCGGGTTGTACGTGTTTGAAAAGGGATTGTTCTTGGGTGGATACACTCCCTGTCCTACGTAGTTTGCGTGCTCCTGATCTGTAAAAGAAGACATGGGACATGCATCAGTTGTATGGTCAGAATGAGAACAAATTGCACAAATTTCTTTTGCTTGATTTTTTACGCCACCTAACGTCGAAATTGCATTAACAAGCATATCAATTTTTTTGTTCATGTTTACCATTTCTAATTGCATGTTGTTACTACTAGAAATTTCGTAAACTCCCTATTTTTTCGAAAAACCCCTTCCCCTTGTTGAGAATTGTTGTGAGTTCTCGCTGAGTTCTTCGAATAGCTCGATGGCTCCTCACCACTCTTCCTCATTAAGATTCTATTGCAAGCTGAATCTACAATTGCTTTGTTAGTGTCATTTAAATCCTCATAGAATGCTTGTACCTGATCATCCTTAGACATGTTGTATGTAGAACACTTGAGAAGTTTGTTCTTAAAGTCCTTCCATACCTCGAAGAACAAATTGCCATCTTTTTGTTGGAAGAGTTGAATTTTCCTTTTTAGTTGTTTGGTTTTCTGAGCTGGGAAAAATTCCTTCAAGAACTTTGTTGTCAATTGCTCCTATGATTGAATTGATTCTGGTTCCAAAGAATTATACCACAATTTAGCATTAAGTTTTAGTGAAAATGGAAACAAAATTAACCTGATTTTGTTCAGGGGTAAGCCCTTGGACGCTTTGCATTCTGCAAAGATCAAAGAAATCTTGCAAGTGGAGATGAGGATCATCGTCTAGTTTGCCACTAAAGTGGGGAACCATGCTGAGTAATTGAGGTGATAAGTGCTTATTCCCTGTGACATTAGGTTGATAAGCTATGCAAGAAGGTTGCTCAATATTCCTCGGAGTGAATTTGTCCTGTATTGGTACTCGATTTGGTACTTCCTCACCCATTGTTGCTTTTGGAGTGGATCGCTGTATAGTCGACTGGCTCCTTCCTGGCAGTCGACTTAACTGACTTAATCTGTGCAGAGTGTGCTCTATCTCTTGGTCAATAGGTAGTAGCTTGGGATGAAGTGATCGTCTCCCGTGCATACGCCAAAGTCATGTAACCTCAAATTGGATTGTACCTATAAAAAAAAAATATTCACAGTAAATAAAATAAAGAATTTTTTTTTATTAATTTGCAAGTTAAAGTACTAAACAATCCCCGGCAACGGTGCCAAAAACTTGTTGAATGCTCAGTTATCTGAATAGATAATCTAAACACAAATTATAAAACCTCGCAAGTGTACGAATCGTTTACAGAAGCGTAGTGAAAAGCAAGGGTCGATCCCACAGAGATTGCAGTAATTAACTCACTAATCAATAATCAGAAATGCTAGTCATAAAGTTTTGTTCTAAAAGTATGTTTTGAAAGGAAATGAGATCTAGATCAAGTAGTCCTCAATTTGAATCACAAAATATCTATTGAATTAGTTGGGCTTGATTTCTACACTACTCAAATCACTCATGTTTGTTCATTTAAAGGCATGGTATCTACTCCTTAAACTTAAGAATTCCCTAGACTAAGAATTAGGCATGGTATCTACTCTAATTCGTTTCTTTCCTTAAGTATTTAGCATGATATCTACTAAGCTGCACTTGAAGAAAGCATAGGAACGATGGAAATTAACAAACACTCAAAGCTCTAGAAGTCGGTATCAAATCTAGATCCTCCAAGTTGATTAAACCAAGAACCTAAATGATTCTTGTGTTACTAGTTATGAGCATAAGACATTGATCATCTCTATTACTCATATAACAGATTCAATTTTATAATAAACAACTCGATAACTTAAGGTTCTTCAGTTCAGTCGACTGTCGCTAGATCTCAGTCGACTGAACTGCGAACTTTCTAACACATGTTGATTCATATTATAAGTTTGATCAAGACAACCAGGTTTAATCAATAAGTGATAAAAGTAGTGCTTTAGAAGTTTTGTAAAACACTACATGACTAAGGTTTCAATCAGCCCAACAA